>JABSTQ010011477.1:0-494598 GCA_013358835.2 Ixodes persulcatus | reverse complement strand
TTTCTATGTATATTGCGATCAGCTGGTCGCCGATCGTCCTGTTTTTACGCATAAAGTAAACAAGCCCCGGAAGCGCCAATCTCATTTCGATGTACAGTACTTGTGCACCCCTACAAGCCTCCTTTTGGCTCTTGTGGAAAGCTTTATTGTAATAGCAATAGTCTCATCGGTCGTTCGAGTTGTATGTGCCACGGTAATATCAGCTGTGTGTGATCTGCTAAGTCTGTATTAAATGCCAGGAGAACAAAGGTAAAGCTTTTTTAAGTTTTTTTCTTTTTACAAAACAGGGCAAAGCTTCTAAAACAATAACAACCTAAGCTGATATTTGAGTGTGCTGAAGAATGAATGGCAAAAGGTGCTTATGCTAAGTGGTAGATGTACACAGTTGCTTTTCTTTTTGCCTCTGCATTGTAAATTGGAAGATATGTGCCAGCAGAAGACACGTGTATTTTTGAAAATGTCTTTTATTAGGGCAAAAATAGGTTTTCATACACAACCGAAGAGTTCGCAACACCATTTAATGCGAGGCCTGAATGATTACATCATCTAAGCAACGTCAACGAAAATGTTTGTAGCCGCAAACCGATAAATTTAGGTTTAGATAAAGTATGCGTCATAGTTTCAGCCTCAAACGCGCGAACATTGTTGATATGTACCTTTCTTGATGACAGCTGCACCAGTGTGAGAGAGCCCACGTTGTCGAACACTTGCACACAAATCTTGACTATGGTATGGCAGGATTTCTTGCTTGAAATGGAGATCATCTCGCTACGACTTGCTACGACCACCCACCGCAGCGATGCAGGTGTCGAAGGGGCACAATGCAGTCAGTCGCCGTCACCCGACGCTGGTCGTTTGGCATTCACGGCTTTTCGCCCAGGTGCTTCGTTTGTACTTGGCACCGAATGTTATTTTCTGTGCTTGTGTGTGTGCTCAGTGGCTGGATATGGGCCTCAATAGCAGTTATTCAGGCTGAACAGAGCGTTCGCCGAAGAACTTCTGAAAAAAAAAAATGCCACCCAGGAAAAAAAAGCACGAAGACAGAACGCACCAGCTTGGCGGACTATGCACTGGGTGCGGAAATCAGGCCCTGCGGATTATACAATAAATGCAAACTATCTAAATAAAACAAAAAATTTCAGGCTCAAATTGGCTTCTGCGGACTATACGCCTGGACACTGGTGCCTGTTATTATGCATTGTGTGTTCACTGCTGTTTGTTGCGGCTTGAGACGGCCTTTCTGTAATGATGCAGAGGGGTCAACTGAACCTTGAAATAAACATATTTAAGCACATCCATGTCCCTTGAAGCCAGATGGTCAGGGAAAAGGTCTGCCATTACCTAATTTGCCAACAGCACACCAATGGTCGCGATCAAAACTCACAGGGTCAATGGGCAGTTTTCCACCACAATATTTATTGCCGTGTAATCACCAATTTGGTACATTAAAAACCTTGAGGCTTTAGCCTCTAGCACACCCATTCTGGATCAGCAAAGCTTTTATGCTGTAGACCTGCATCATCACATGAGCATGTTTCTTATCAGTCTTAAAAGTAAAACGCTAGTTATGGAATGAAATTCTCATATCACATTTTTAGCAAACTGAATGGTCCCACCTGTTACACTTTTAGCTTTGGAAGTAAACCAATTCACAATACCACCAGTGGCATACATCGAGCCAAGCATTAGTGCCGCATATGGCAGTAAAATGTCCTAACTAGGGAAGCAAACCTAATCGATCGGGTTGATTGAAGCACCTAGATACGGGAGAAATTATCAATCAAAAAAGGTCACTCGAAAGGGAACTTTTCTTGCTAAACGAACATGAATTTTTATTGGGCGTTCCGCAATGTAAGGCCGAAGACATTCACTCCGTGATCGGTATAGAAGCATTTGCTTAGTAGTCGGTGGTGCGTGATAAAAAAACCAAAAACAAATGTGGATTATAAACAAGGTACATGTTATAAACGCGATAGATTCGCCTTTGCACGGAGTACTCACACTTAAAATCGTGTCAACATAAAGCGACTATGGCCCACCTTGCTAGCAGCAATCTTAAAATTTATCCGTGTAGTCGTCACGCCCGTGCACCAACCGAAAGCGTGGCTGCAAGCCCCTCCGCTGTCAACTTTGAGTCGCTGTTGAGTCTGAAGGACTGCTCTACGAGGTCCATATCTAGCCACTGAGCACACACACACAAGCACAGGAAATAATACTCGGGCCCAAGTACAAACGAAGAACCCGGGGCGGAAAGCCCTGAATGCCAAACGAGCTGCGTCGGGCGACGGCGACTGACTGCGTAGCACACAGGTTGCGCTCCTTCGACGCCTGCATCGCCGGCATCGCTGCGGCCGGTGGTCGTAGCTAGTCGTAGCGGATCGTGTCACCTCCGTTGCTCGTACCGGAACACTAGAGCCGCGTAATATTCTTGCTGCCGAAGTTTATAAGCCTACGTTCGCGGCCGACGCCTTTACACAAAGCCAACGCCCAGCGAAACTATCCCCCTCTTTCTCTTTCGGCGACCGGCCACCAGGGCGGCGACTCCGTCGCTGAAACTCCTCAATACATCGCAGGGGCATGTGCCCACAAAACGTACAGCGTCGACGACCCGTCTGTCCACGAAATGTATGTCCATGAAAAGTTGTCCACGAAACGTATTTCCACAAAACATGTTTCAAAGAAATGATAAGGATCCTAAGCAAGATCTGATTCTCTCTGAAGATCGCTTCAGTTAATGCGTTCCATCTCATCAAAAATGCAATCTGTAGAAAAAGTATAGAATGCAGGGCATCAATCGTCCCGAAAAAGCTAGTACATTGGCGGGAAAGAGCGGAAAATTTTCTCCGGCCCAAGAAAACCTCAAACGTACAAGTCACAAGAAAGTAGAAGAAACGTCCCCCTCTCCGCAAAGAGTAGTGTGGTCATGATTCCAAAAACAAAAGAAGTGCCTCGACAGCGAGCGCGACCCTGTGGCGCCACGGTTTGTAAAGTTTCAGAATCAACAGCGCACGCACATAGGCAGCCCGTAAACTGCCTGTGTGTTTCTTTTTTGTATGCTTAGAGTCCTAGCCAAAAAGTCTGGTAGTTCATATTCGTCCAACTACAACGCCCTGCGTCGTAGCCGGACGAATATGAACCTCTTACTTTTTGATTGTTTGACGGAACTAAAATGTCATAATTTAGTATGCCCTTTTTAACTTTTATGTTTCAAAAGTATGCGTCTGCATAAAATAGGTGTTACAAAGCAAAAAAGTAAATAAATAAATATATATATCCTTTTTGTGCGCTTCTTCTGGGCAGAGTGTCGCGGACTCCTAGGACGATCCCATAACTGAGATCATTTTTCCTTCTACGCGCAGTGTCTCGGGAAGGCTGATCGCTTTTAATATAAATATGATGAAAGTGATAATGATAAAATGACGTTGGGACAGAACGAGCGGGTTGATAGGGATAATTAAACTTGAGGAAGAAAACGAGTTTAAGTTTAATTTAATGATAAAATGACATCCCCTTTGAATGGTGACCCGAAGATTTTTTTGTACAAAGATAAACAAACAACATAAAAAAACTCTATTTATATATATATTTTTTTTCATTCACGCTTGATGTTATGATGTACAATGAATGCTTGGATTGTGAGTTGGATGTGGTTCCACATTTTGCAGATGGGGTTTGGATGCGGATACAAAGTCTGCGGATGCGGATAATCAAACTGTTATCCGCGCAGGGCTCTAGTTATAAGTGGATTGCACTGTAGATGGTGTCAGTGTGTCCTCTCGTTGTAAGAGATTTTAAGAGGTTCCAAGGCACTCTGTCTTAAAAAGTCGCAAGATTGCGAATGGGCCTTTATGCCCCATACTCGAACAAGAATGGCCAAAAAACATGAAATACGTGCTAAGATAAGCACTGAATATGTTGGTCGACTGGAACCTTGCTTCGCCAAAAAGGTGACAGCGGGAAACAACGTCAGGGAAGGGGGCGTATGCATGCGCAGAAGCTTACTGGAAAAAAGTCCATTGCAGAGGGAGCTGCTGGGGTCTCTGAAGAGAAAACCCAAGAGGAAGCCAGGGCCCATTTGCTTGAAGCTAATTAACTTTAATTGTGGTAAAAAGTTTCCCTGCTAGGTATTTACAAGTACCTAGCCAAGTTTGACGAGGGCAGAATGAGCGATCTCCATATTTTATTATGGGTGGTAGCTGGTGCCACCTACTGGTTGTAGCGAATGTAAGTGGCTTTCAAGGAAAAGCACCCGAAAAGGAGGGACCCAAGAATGCATGCTACCGGGTTTTCGCAACGCAGTGCGGCAAACTGCTTAAGAAACAGTTTTTGTTGCGTGTGGTACAGATATTGGGTAAGGTAAAACCAAATTAACCGTTGTTTGGAAAATTTCTAAACGTTTCGCAGTCTGAAGTGAAGACAAGCCTCGTTGAAATTTCGTTCTAAGTTCGAAAGAGGACGATGAAGTTCAGTCCTAGAAATGATGAGCAAGAAGTGAACACTGAAAGGCGGGTGGTACACCGGCAGCATGGTTGGTCAGCATGTAAGAACTGTATATAACACCATCATAAATTGAAAACCATGTAATTCGGCCTTAGTGAATATAGACCTAGTACTAAATTACCCAAGCATCGAGAGGATGCTGAAAGTGTAATTCTACGCTCCGCATGCGCTGGCCTTTCCCATATAAAAGATTTGAATCAAATTATCATAAGACTTTGACGAACGCGCATGCAAGGCAAAATTTGTTTTAGGCTTTTGCTTTAGAACAGTTACTACTGCAGACGCCAGCACGTGTAACTACACTCTTAGCATGCACCTCGGTGCATGAGAAATTTAGCAAAAGGTCCACGTTGCCATGCCGACAATTACCGCATTCATTTAGGCTTAGGAATGTCGAAAGCGAAAGTGACAGCCGCACCATTCAGAGATTGCAGCTACTATGATATATTAGTTCCACACCGAGCGACGCTCCCTCGCAGGGCCACCGCCATTTGTCCCCACCGTGCCAGTCACGTGACCTAAAATTCCTCCTCGTAGGGAAATGCAGTTAACTTTTTACCAGAATTAAAGTTAAAGGGGCGGTGCAACAATTTTTGTACTTTGCGTGAATACTGCTTAAAATGAATCCCTGACGTTTATGACCAATAAAACACTCGTCCGTTTTTTCTCCCCATGCACTAAACATCACAGAACAAAAATTATAGAAAAACGAGCAGCGTTGACTCGCTGGACTCGCAGCCAGAACAAGCGGCCACGTGATCTGGAGCCGATTACATGCCACCTATGTTGATCATAGCCACGCGCTGAGGTTGGCAAAGCACAAGACACAAGCCAAGTTCCAGATATTGTTATGCTTCGGCTATTGTCGTCATTGTTGTGATTAGAGACGGGCCACTACCCGTTAACACAGAGGTTCAGGCGAGTTGATTGGTCATTATGTACTGGGGAAACAGCGCACCCGCAAAACAGTCACTCAAGTCCACACACAAAAGAAAGAGGCAATTACGCAGTGCTGACTAAGAACTCTCTGGTATATTTACACTTTTTTCTTTGTCTTCTTTTTGTATTATAAACTAGGGCCATGGAAAACAATTGGTCTTATTTTCTTCAATGGGAAGCTAAACTGTAAACTAACTCAAATTGAAATTAATGTAAGGCTAGGTAGTCTAATTTTTTGTGCTAAGGATAAAGACGGAGTACTAACAGATCTCTTATTATGTTTTGCGGTATTCTCTGCCTCAATGAATACTCAACTAAAATTAAAATGAATGTAAAGCTAGGTAGTCTAATTCTTTTTGTGATAAGGTTAAAGACTGAGTACTAACACATCTATCGTCATGTTTTACGATATTCTCTGCCCCAATTTCTCAATGCGAGAAACCATTGAGGCAGAGAATATCGCAAAACATAACAATAGATGTGTTAGTACACCGTCCTTAACCTTATCACAAAAATAATTCCCTGTATGCACTAACCGTGTACAACTGCAGAAGTGGTAGAACATACATTTTAGCCAGGAGTATAGGATGTCGAACTCTATGAAAAATACTGCTAAAATGAGAGATTGTTTCTGTTATCTCAAATGTGAAGACATGTTGATATTTTTTATGGAAATGAGCTTGCAGTCAGTCAGTTTAGTAAGACAAGCTAAAAGAGGGGGATCGGTGGCCGAGTGGACTAGCGCACACCAGCTTGGAGCACGTGGAGCGAAAGCTCCCACTGCAGAACCCAGGGATCCTGGGCTCAATCACCACCCCTGCACGTTTCGATCTGGATGAGCATCGTACCGGCGTGCGGTCGTATATCACTACTGCATGGTGCACGTTAAACACCCCAAGCTAGCGGTTGTACTGCACTGTCTAAATTGCTCATCTACACCTAGGAGACTCGTCGAAACTTTGAAATGGCTGACCAACTACACGCTGTATAAATATCCACACAACCCCAATGATTATTAAGACAAGCTAAAACTGCTGCGTGGCAGAAGCTTTTGCTGTATGTGCCCCGAGCTGCAATACGGTAGGAGGAAAGCCTTGGTAGGTAGGAAAGATTGCATGTTTTATCTTTACTGAAAAATATACTGGTTGAAGTTTCCAGTTAATTAATGACATACTAGTTAAAATGGGGAGTTTGTTGGCTGTACCATATGATTGTGCAGGAAAATATATTGTGTTGTTGTGGTGTTAATGGACGTTAAAGACCCTAGGCTAGCAGGGGTACTGCACTGGCTACATTTCTCACCTACGGCTGAGACACCTGATGCCCACTGAGGCTGACTAACTTCTGGCTGCCTAAACACACACACACAACATAATTATTTTAGGGCTACAAAGTGATGTGACTGGGAAACTGTGTACACATTGCATAACATGTCACATGAGAAATTTAGTGCAACTGAATTCTGGTGAAGGGGATCCAGCCAGGACGAGGAGCGGCGAACCAACCGGGAGCGAGCAGCTAGTGGAAAGGGTTGAACAACGGAGTCTGGCGTGTCCCGTGCAAGTCGACTCCGACGATCATCCAGATGAGTGTTCCAGCGACAACCGGACAAACTCTGTAATGACCCGAGGCCCTTGCGGGAATTCTCGGCGGCAACCCAGGGCACCTGAAAACGAGAAGCTGGAATGATAATTCACCGGCAGGAGCAACTCTTGGCAGCGACTTGAAGGAACGCACCCAACTATCTTCACTTCTGGCAGGTGCCCGAGGCATGGCCATTTTAAGATTGGTCGGTGCCCACAACAGGTTGAATCCAGGTGCCGCTGTTAGAGCACCTGGATTCGACGACCAAGCAGGTAAACAGCTGGTTCTCCGGAGCTTCGGGACGGTGACAAGACCGGTGACGAGAACCGGAAAATCAAGTTTACACAAACTGAGTAGGATTCAAGTTCATTTGCACATTTGTATATATTTTTACCGTTTTCTAAATATACTTTCTTTAATACTACAATGGTCCAGCCAACTCCTTTTTCATTTGATTAGGTGACAAGAGGGTCATTGTTCGTCTTGAGAGACTGCTTCATGCCTGTGAAGGCTTAGGTAGGTTGAAATATTCAAACGAGGTTGCACTGTTTCAGGAGGTATGCAGTCAACCCGCATTATTCTAGAAACAAATTTTGAAGTTGCAGATTTTGTGATACTTTACAAGAGCATGCCAAAGCTTTGATAAGTGTCCCTAAACTGTGACTATCTTATATTTCGCATAGAACCGAGTTAAGGTCCTTCGCAAGCGAACCTGTGCGACTCCGTGGTACTCCTGCCAGTCAAATCCTACGTTGCAGTCTCCCGCGGTGCGGAACCCTTCCGACATGTCTCGGAGTTGAGCGAAGTTGGCTGCTATCGTAGGCAGTTTCTCGGATGTGCGCTACTCGCGGCCGAGCACCAGTCAAAACAACTGTTTGTGTGGGACTGGTTCAGCTGGTCTGGCATTGTACTACGTACCTTTCGAACACGACATTTCACGTTATAAATGCAAATGAGTCTATCGTCTTTTCTCCAGCAAGGCTTAAAGGCTTTACTAGCTTGGCGTAAAATACAAACAGTATCGCCTCCATCAAACTGACACTGGCATTCTTGAGTACGGCGTGTTTCATTGCGCGGAGATGCTCAAGACTATAAAAACGCAATGACATGAACTAGAAACTACAAACCTTTGGAAGCGTTGCAGATGAAACCCGCGCGCACATCAGCGTTAACACGTCCGTCCGCGTCGTCTCGGCCGTGCAATCGCATTTTTGGACGTTATTTAACGCTAGCGCAACGACTTTTGTTCCTAATTAAAAGCATTGCGAACTATTTTAACCATTATTGCACCCCACGCAAGTGCCTATTACAGTAAATTTGTAATTAAAACAAAACAAAAATAAAAAAGGGGCTGCTGCCGCTAAAAGGAACAGCCAATGACGTCATAGTCACGTGGACCAATAGGAGTCGATATAGTTTTGTTTTGTTTGTTTTTGTTTTTTCCTTGGCTCCGCCCCTCTGTAATGGGTAGGATTTCAAAATACGCTTCCGGGACCCACCGAAGACGGCGACGGTGCGCACTGCCCACGCATACGGCACGTAGTGGACCAGCACCACCGAGATAAGCAGAAGGCCTCCGCACCGTCATGACAGTCAGATCGATCGAGGCCTCAGATTGGGCCGAAGTGCTGTGTCAGTGTTCGTCTGGGGCTTGTGTGTCCAATCAGCACGTCGAAGGTCGGCCCAATAGCCGAGTTAGCGTGATCCGACTCTGATGACGTCTCATGAAGGGAGAGGAGGCGATGCGGAGGCTTTGATTATTCTAGGTTGTGTTGAGTGGCCACGCTTCAAAACCTGATCATGGACGTCACCCAGTAAATTAAAATCTGTAACAGTATGATGATGATGATGATGCTTACGATGTTTTTGAATCATATCGCGTTTGCCCGCTCCGCGAATGCGGCCACTGGCGGCCATCTTTTTGGTAGAGTTATATCACCTCTAGCCAAGGAACAGCTGCTGCAGCCACCATCATCCATCCATGGCAGACGGCGTTGTGGCAGTTGTGATGGCAGGATGCCATTCAAAATAGCGTGGGTGATATTTCGTGATTGATTTAAATTGTTTGACGAAACATATTTTTGAAACCCTGTGTGAACGGTAGCCCGATCTTTGAGGACCCGACGAAAGTTCTACGAAAGCTCAGCACCGGGGAAAAGCAGCACAGCACGCATCGAAAGTCGCATCGAAAGAAGCATCGAAAGCAGACGCCGGTACGAAGTCTGCTTTCGATGCGAGCTGCGCTGCTTTCCCCCGGTGCTGCGTTCTCGTAGAACTTTCGCAGGGTCCTCAAAGATGAGGCTACCGTTCACGCCGGGTTTCAAGAATCTGCTTTATCGAACAACTTCAATCAAGCACGAAATATCACCCACGGTACAGTGTACTAGATCTACGGCTATTTTATGGCAGCCTGCCGCCATTGCGCTGTCCGCCATATTACTATGATGGCTAGAGATGATATAACTCTACCAAAAAGATGGCCGACCGTGGCCGCATTCCCGTCCATAGGCGGAGCTGGACAAACGCGATCCAGCAAATAGACATAGAGATCAGTGTTTCCATCGAACAATACCAAAAAGCCACTGAAAAGTGTTGTATTTTTTTTATTCATTTTCATCTTTAAACGCACACTCTGTCTATATTTTGTTGTAGATTAAATTTGGTTCGTAGTTTGAACACTCCAAACCAGTTATAAGTATGAAAATTTCAAGAAACGCCGTAGACACAGTTCTCGACATTTGCATCGAACACATTTTCAGCACACTTATAGATGCGGTAAATTATTGCCGACAAGTTTTGCAATAGTTCAGCGTATCATAAAATAGTTGCGGGTGACCACCGTCATCGTTGGTTGTTACACAAGCTTTTGAACAGGGCTACGATACCGTTAGCTCGGTATTTCAGGTTGATCAATCCGTATCCATGGTGCCTGGCAAAAGACGGACATCTGTCAAGAGCCAGTAAATAAACTACGCTTCCAAGTAACGACACTTCGGCATCTTGGGGCTTTTATGACTGATTGCCAGAATTGTCTGAAGCTTTATATCAAATTGCAGGCAACGCTTTTTCATCCTCCAGAGATGTTAAAACAGTCCGCGACTGAGCAAGACCATATCATTCGAGCTACCTGATAGTATATGGTATCTAAACTTCAGGAAGTCGCATTTTCGAATCGACGATCTCCAATTGCGTGCGCTCATGCACTAATCGCCAATATGGCGGCGCCCACAAGGCACTCGGGGAATGAAGTGCCGATACCCTAGGCCTAGTTCGCTCGGTGGATCTAGCTCTGTCGTGTATCACAGATCTTTCACTTAGAAATTTTCCAAACTCAAACGCGTCGCGACACTTTTTTTTTCTTGCGCTTTTATTTGGTTCGGTAGCCGCTCTGGTCGATCTCCTCGAAATAGCGGCTGCTTCTTCAAAGCTCCTTTTCTAAACTATCGCAGTCGTAGGGTTCGTGGATTCCGCCGTATTCTCGTGGCAAAAGTTCAGGTGGAATGAACGCGTGCAACTTGTCGTAGTCGTCCCCGATGAAGTGAATCTGTAAGAGATATGCATTCGTCTGTATCAACACAAACCTAATGAGCGCTACGAGAACAACGTTTAGGACGTCTGTTTTATTTCTCTTGATAATTCATGCTGTCTGTAGTACATGGTGTCTGCCAGCATTCTCACACTAGGGGAGTGCAAATACTGGCTCGAATCGAATAGCACTAGCTGCGTCATTCTATAGCGATCACGGTAGAAGGGAAAGTCACGACAACCGGTTTTCCTTACGGTGGTAGAGCTAGGGTAGACACTGCACTATTCTGTTCAAACCGGCATTCGCACCTACACCTCTAATTTCTACACATTTGAGCATAAATTGCTAAAAATTACAAAGCACCATCATGATGAGTATGACCACAAAATCGGAAAATCAAACTCTCAGAGATTTCTAAATTAGCGGCATAGTCCTACTATATTACTACTGATCTCTGCTTGGGGCTGGATGGCGCATGGAGCAAACAGGTATGAAGCCACCGGAAGTAACCGGCTTTTCCCGGAAGTGAGCGCTTGACAGGACTCTCAATTCTTCCGAGTGTTGGTTTGAAGTTTGAACGGCGTCCAGGCCGCTGGATTTTTTCCTGTCATCTCAAGAGAGCCTGCGTGCTTGTTGCGCATTAACAGCGCATGCGCGCCGAAGAAATCTCCTGGGAAGCCATTGGATGTGAAAATTTTGAAATTCTATTTGATCAGGTGGGCATATGTCCTTCGTTCAGATGCCTCTTTTTCGGAATTTAGTTCAAAACGTGATTATTAAAACCAACTCAAAGACACAAGACAGCATGAACCAAAACACCGACTGAATGCAGTAGGAAGCCCGACGGACGCCCGACCTCAGGGACAAACATCGAACTTCCGGTGGCTTCACCTTCGCCAAACTCGGAGAGCAGCATCTGTGACTGCATCACACAGCGCAGAGGCCGGACTCGGCCACCGCGCGTATTATCACTGACGTCCGAGGCAATGCACACTGAGCTGACTGACCAGAGACATACCAAGCGCGCGCGAGGGAGGGAGAAACTTCCTCCGTCGGAGAACAGCGTCACACGACACGTTTCGGGGATCTATTTTACGCAGCGGATAACGCGGGCCTTTTCACACTTCGATACTGGTGCCATCTAGAAGTCGCGCGTTCAACCACGTAACGAGCCGCGCGCCATCTGGTGTCTGAAACGGACGAATAAATTGAGGTAGCGCGCCCTCTTAAAAAAGCCGCGAGTTGAGGTTCAATTTGGCGTGAAAGCCCTGCGGGGCATCCCCTCTCCTCTGCGTCCGGCAGATAGTAACTTGACACCCTATCACTCGTGTAAACGTGAAACGTTCTTTGGCTAGATGTACGACATTTGGTGAAGTCTAGATAAAAGCGTGGCCGCGAAGCACGACACTGATTGGTTGACGGGTGGGAGAGGAGGAGTGAGGTGCTCGACGCTGATTACTTAACGGGGAGCTCACGTGACCAGAGGGGTAGGCGAGACGAGCTCGGCCACCTGTGTGCACTCAGGGAGAGAAGCTTGAGTGTATGGAAGGCTCTGGAGGATCGCCAGGTTTATCAGCCCGATTATCTGTAGTATCTCTAGAAACAACCATCAAATGTACGCATGGTACGCGTTAAACTATCTGATGAAGAACGCCGTGAACTTAAGCATCTGGAAACTATCGCTAAACGTTTGTGTTGCTAGAACGCTTTACGTATGCAACACAATTGTCTAGCAATTTGCCATACTATTTCTACTACTTTTATAGCCTGACTCTGCAGCTTTCAGATATGAAGTATATTATGGTGAAGAGATTTTGCGTCATTGAGAGTACACGAAAACAAATTATGCCTTCCGAATAATATTTAGCAAAAGTACACCAGCTGTTTTGGCAACTTCCAAGAGCTGTTTTGGCAACTTCAAAAATGAGGGACGCATCAGAGACGAAAAGTAGTAACCAACCATCCCGCGTGAGTAAAGGCCCGTTCACACTCTTGCAACCGAGTACGACCGAGAGAGACGAGATCTGTTAAAACTTCTTAAACTTTCTCAGGACGAGGGAACACACTGGCATTGCGGCGCCATTTATGCGGTGACCCTGGAACATGCATTTCACAGGAGCGAAGGTTTTGCGGGATTTCCGAGGTCAAATGTGCATAATACCTATAAGAAAGGCTCGTTTATAACGTTGACAAAAGCTTTTCGAGCCAAGAAAGAAAGGATAATGCGCGAGAGAAATAGAAAATATGCCGGACCGCCAAGTTTACACTGCTACCTAATAGATGGCGCCAGTGTCTCCTCTGGTTGTAAGAGGTTTTAAGGAACCCAGTTTTAAGAGGTCGCAAGAGTGTGAACGGGCCTTAAGGAATGTGAGCTGGACTACAGGCTAAACGTTTGTTGGGTCAGGAAGGGAGCACATATTGAGTATTTGTAGGGCATGTAAAGTTTTCAAAACTTGTAACTCAAATGGCGCTAGTTTTCCCGTAAAGTTTTTTGCTTTTTTCTGTTTTTGTTTATCCCGAACCTTACGTGGATCCGCATCATGGTACGCTGCCCATGAAGAGGAAAACAGCGCCGAAATAACAGAAGGACCAAGGCAAGAGGGACAAGACAAGGCGCACTCTCAACTGGAAATTTATTTGAAAACACAAATATATATATATACGGGTATTTGATTTTTAATTCCAACAAACTTATTACAAAAAATCCGTAAAAGATACACTAATTCGGTTTGTGCAGGTGAGTCATACGGCCAGAGAGACATTATATAGGTTGCCAATCTTCGCGATGAGACGGATGATGAACTAAAATTGATAAACTTTTAATTAGTGAATATAAATATATGGTTTCCATTGAAAACTTGCAGAGCATCATCGAAAACCACTAAATCAGTCAATTTCAAAACGACTTGAAGCACGTGGGAAACGCGGAGGTGCATCAATTAGTGACCACTCGTGCAGCAGGCGCCGAGCTAGCGGCGGGGAAACCCGGATGATTACATTACCATCCGCGTTTGCCCACCGGTAGATCTGCGCCTGCTGCACGTGTGGTAACTTTGTTGCACTCGTGCAGTAAAGTTAGCACTCGTCAGTCATCACAGATCCAGTCTTTTGCAGGCCATACGGGATAAATTTGACACATCATTTCCAGGCACAAGTTGAACTCGGAGGTTTTGAATCAGGTTACATTAAACGGCCATTGGTATGTATGTTACGAATAATGGTTTGAAGGTGATGATAAAGTCGAATTTTACGAGTGCGATATGGAGAACTAGGCACTTTTAAGGCGTTATTTAATCTAATTCTTCTAATTCCGGAACTTCGTCCGACGTTAAGTGACGTCACGATATCACGTGACACCACGACTTGAATCTGTTTCGTCACGTCACGTGATCACCTAGTGTGACGCCAGATAACGTGACGTCTCATGATCTGATGACTGACGTCGAGGTGCCGCGTGACATCGTGATCTCACATCATCTGACCATATCGCGTGACGCCAGTTCAAGCGCCGTCAATTTCCTTGCAAAAATTTATCAGCCAAATTTAGCGGGAAATTCCCGAAAAATTTGGCGGGGAAGTTAATAAACAATATGTTCTTCACTACACCCGAAACGACTGCCTAATGCCTTCTAAACAAATTTAAACAATCCACAAATCGATCTACAATTATTTTTATCCATTTTCTTCCGTGGAATTATTTGGGATGTGGCTTTTTATTTTAGCAAGTGCTACTGTACTGTAGGAACCATTCTAATCTGTAATTACAAAGCCTTTAATATTACCTCAGCATTTTCCACAGAAAGTAACGCTAGACACTAACATGACATGCTTAAAAATGCATCGAACAAGCAAGATACGAGGGGCGTTCATAGAGTTCGTATTATTGTCACAAAGGAATAGAAATTCAGCAATCAAACTTGATTAGGAGTTGAGACTTTCTCTACATATTCGCTACTAAAAGTTACCCACTTTTTCTAGCGATGCACCACATGCCGGTGGCCGTTGTTATAGAACTCCTCGTTTTGAGGCTTCAGGAATCGCTCCATTTCAGCAATCACTTTGTCGCCGTCCGTGAAATGCTTTCTTCTTATTTGGCCACACTGGAAGCGTCTCCGCCATTTAACCAAAGTGTCATAAACTGGGGCGTTGTCCCCGAACAACGCTCCAAGATTGGAATGAATATCCTTGGCATTGCTTCCCTTCAAATGGAGAAAATGGATCACTGCATGTGCTTGGTACCGATGGGCGGTGCCATTTTTGTTTAGACTCCCTAGCGGCGTTCCGAGCTACTATAGCATGCGATGTTTATACTGTGCGGAAACTAGAGGGACGGGCGCTCATGTTGATGCCTGTTTTGTTCCATTTTTTTAAAATTCTTTGTGCCGATAGTACGAACTTTATGAACGCCCCTCGTATATATATAAAAAAGTTCAACGTGCAGGAGAGCTGATGCGTAGAATTAACTTATGTTTAAATCATGAGACTGGGAAGGAAACTTGAAGACATATAAGAAGGGACAGAAGAAAGGAGACAGACAAGCGTCTCAAACAGAGCTGAGTTTGAGTCGCTTGTCTCTCTCCTTTCTTCTGTCTCTTCTAATATATCTTCAAGTTTCCTTGCCAGCCTTCCCAGGCAGCACACCATTGTTGGACCCCCGTTGGCCGAATGTTGGCAAAAACTGGTTCCAATATTGGTCTGACGTTGGCATTTTCGAAAACGCCACCCGATCCAATGGTGGTCCAACATTGGAGCCAATGTTGGACCACTGGTTTGCCAACGTTCTAACCCACGTTGGACCAACGTGGTTTGCGCTTCTTTTATCCAATATTGGCATAGAGGTTTCACCGCTGGCTGAACCAACATTGGCATCCAGCGCCTTACACACTGGCTCTTCCAACATTGGCCTAAATATTGGCTATTCCAATATTGGCATCCAGTCTGATACACTGGCTATTTTTTGCATCCATTGTCTATGAGAATATTGGATGCCATTTTTCAGTCCGTGTTCTAACCAGTGTCACAAAAACAGTGCAGTGAACCAAGCAAGTTCCTTGCCCTTTTTCCTCAAGCACTGTCTTTTTTCTGATACTAAAATCTAATAAATGCAGCAATTGTACCATATTTGGACACTTTAGAAATCATTAAAGCATGCAAATGAATTGTTCAAAACGGTTGATAGTTCATAATTTATTTAAATCAAATAAAAATATTTAAAAACATTTTGCAACCAGGGGGGCCTAGGCAGACTCGGCGGCAGGCTCGGTAGTGGACAGGGCAGAGGGCTGGGCGAAGAGCTGGGCAAAGGGATTCCACGCAGGGGCCTGGCCACAGGATTCTGAAAGAGACAGATGCGGGGGCTTGGATTCAGGTGAAGGGTTCAGAGGCTCTCAGTTCTCTCTTACACTTGTCAATAATGAATATCAAACTAAAACATAGCTTCATTATTATTTGCCGCCCTTTAATTAACTATTCGATTAATCGGCTCAGTTGCTCTGCAAGTATAAAATCTCGGAAAGGCCTACCGACTTTTTTATGTTTACGTTTCCATATTATAAACTTTCGATTCTAGTGAATTATTTTTCGTTATTTTGTATGTAAAAAAACTTAGTACTGCCTTTTAAAATAAATAGATGCGCAGGTAAGAGACCGAGGCCGGCTTGCTGGAATCAGTGTCTCAGCTTAGACTGGGTGAAGGAAAGCACTGTAAAGGCTGGGACGCGCGAGCGTCTTGAGTCGAGGTTTGAGTCCCGTTCAGCTCGTACGCTGGCTTTCACAGTGCTTTCTTTACCCCCGTCTCAGTTGAGACGATGTTTCTAGAAAGACAGCCCAGGCGTTTACTATTGTTTTGTTCGTCCGACTTGTCCTTACTCAGAGCTCGATTGATCTAGATTAAAATATTTAGTGGTTTAAAAAATCAATGAAGTAGTACGAAAGTTATTTTATAAATTGCTTAACTCTACTCTTGCAACATCATGGCGTCCCTCAACCTTTCATCTAGCTTTAAGAAGTCGAGAATTACAATCTCGCCATTTAGGTTAAAGGGACCATGAAATGGCCTTTTTACTTTTGCCAGATAACTTTTACATTAAACCTTCAACGTTCACTGAATGCCGAACAGGCATCCGTTTTCGTCTCGGTTCATTAATCTCTACACAAAAAAATAATGAAATATCGACTTTTTCTTTCTCTCCAACTGACCGCAAAACAAGTTGCGGCGTAATTTTGACGGTCGTGACGTACGCTGGGACAGGAACCGGAAGTTCTCTCGGCAGTAGGAGTGGGAGCGTTAGCGGCGGCGAGTTGGGTGGGGGTGCGCCGGTATGGGGCCTGTTGGGAAGTGCGGCGAGTCTTCCGGCGAAGACTCCAGAAGTCAACCCAGCTGTTATTGTTGGTAAAAGGCGGCCCGTGTCAGTCGTTTGCAAAGCGACGTAGATGGAAACAAATCGCCGCGGCTTTTTTCACAGCCTCGGAGATGCAGGAGCGAGCCGACGCTAAAAAAGATACTTTGAACTACGACAGTGTCAGCAAGAGCCACGTAAATACCTGTTCACACTCTTGAGCGGACGCGCGCGTTTGATGCAAGTGCTGTATTCGCGCTGTTGGTGAGCGCTTCGGGACCGATCTTTTACGATTGCAACTCGATACTGACGCGGCACTCGGCAAAGGAAGGTTGGCCCGGCATTGCACTTAGCTCCCACGAACTGTTATAGCTCGACAGTGACGTGCAGTCGTGTCAGAATAAAAATGGCATACTAATAACGAAGTGTACATACCGTGTTCCGAAGGTAATCCATACGGGGTTTATTCGAGCTCTACATCACACAAAACAAGAAGATAAAATCGACGAGAGTCCCTTTTCGACGCCAGTGTTCGTCAACACTGCATCGGAAAACAAGAAGATGACAAGGGGAAGAGATTGACCTCACCTGTTAATCTAAAATTGAGGTCAGCGATCAAACTATAAAGGCTGAACTCCATGGGACGAATATGCTGCGAATAACCGACGAATTTTGGCCGGCGGCTTTTGCTCTGCGCGTGGAATCAACACAGTGGCTGCTACGTCGCGCGCAAAACGAGCGTGCCGTCGGGCGGCGTTCGCCAGTTATTCGTCACATAATTCGTCCCATGGAGTTCAGCCTTAATACGGGAAGGGTCCACAAGGGTCGCGCGGGCATATTCCATTCAGCACGCCAGCCGGTCGTGGGCAGACTGTCGTGGCCAAGTACCGTCGAAGCAACGCTGCGCCGAGCCCGCTAGGCCTATATTCCCCGCAGCTCGCTTGGTCCGAGTCGGTGGATTCGTGACCGTCGTAGCTTTTCTCGGGTGTTCGTGGATCCAGCGTTCTTGTTCGTCGTGGTCTGTTTCAAGTACTTCTTTCTTGCTGCTTGAAGTCGGGACGCGCGAGAAGAACACGTAGAAAAATAAACGTTCGTTGGTCGTCGCGACCTAGCGACGCTGTCGGCCATGCTGATTTGATCGAAAACGGAGCTGGCTCTCAGCTTCGTTTACCACACGATAGATGGCGCTTGGCTCTCAGCATTATCAAATTTTGCAATTTTCGCCACACATCTCTAATTATGCTACAAAGTGTGGATCCGAATATTATTTAACAAAACTTTTAGGAAACATTTGCCGGCTATTTATTGTTTATGATCGCGGTGCTGGTGAGGTAGGCGCTTACCCAATAGGCGACGTGGATTCGGCTGACGTGCTGCAGTTCCGCGGATGCATAGCAGTGAAAAGTCAGAGAGCTTTCGAAGGAAAGAAGGCGCAAAAGAGTCCAGTTTTCTTTTAAAAGTTCTATAGCAAAGAATTTTTTTGGGCTTCCTATTTTTGTGTTTTTGTGTTTCTTTTCACACCTTTTACGGCGTCCGGTGGATGAAATTCGATTTCAGAATCGTTTCATGGTCCCTTTAACACCAATATTTCTACGTTAATTTAAAAAAAAAAAACGTTCTTAAGATTTACGGTATTTGCGGCACGGAAATATGTAGCTATTAATGTACTGATATTGCCTCCATAATAGTCACAATTTATAAATGCAAGCACTGGCCTCCCTCTTCAGCTCACCAGTGTCAAACGCACGACTAAATTAACAGTTCAATAAATACCCCGGTATACGTAACAACATAACAGTTGAACAGAACTTGATGCTTGAATCAATCAAGAGTTTAAAATAAATCGCGCACATAAAATAGCTTGTGGTGTAAAGACAACTACACTCGCAGAGGGCGGTGACATAACTGACACTCCAATCGCACCCAACAAGCCGAACCTTGGCAAATAAGGACTACACGACGCTCTGTGGTATTCGGCTTGGAAATACCGGGAGGACTTTTTACTACAGCACACATCTACCGCGAAGAAAACAGCCATATTTTAACACACACAAAAAAAGTAAATCAAAATGACTTCGAACACAAAACTAATCAATCAGAACGTCTCTCACGGTCTATTAGAATAAAAAGCACTTGCAAATAGCGCTGTACAGGGGGCCTTGCGGGGCGATCGCTCTGGATTACACGTTGAACTCGTCGCAGATTCCTGGCAGAGTTCGACACGGTTCAAACTCATCGGATAGGGACAAAACGTACATTGCGTAGCAAGTGTACCTATCCCCAATGGCCAGGAGGACTTCTCCTTGTCACTCACATGGAAGAGAAGGCGGTCCGTCGTGTCTTCGGTCCGTCGAAGCCAGTGGTCACATGTATGCCCACAACAAAGGAAGATCACCGGTGTGTAGGCGCTGCCGAAAGAATATCTATGGTCTTGGCAATCCGCATGTTGAAGATCGTACTTGGCACTCAGGCGAAATGCGCTGTTTGTGATCGGAACTCTCGAACTAGATTTACCACATTTACCACAGAAGCGAAATCTACAGCAGGCCCGCAGGCCGCATCACACGCGAAACTAGGTCCGGTCTTCGCAGGCATTCCGGGTTTGCCAACGGCTAATGCGTCATCCGTCAAACCACGTGACAACGCTTCTACCGCGCCTTCAGCTTAGGGAGAGGGAGAAAAAGAGAGAAAGAAAAGAAAGAAAGCAGCCCAGAACGGGGGGTGCGCTTACAAAGGCTAATCTTCAGGCCCATCTCAACAATGAACCCTACTAGAGGATTTGTCAATTGTACCCAAGGTTGATAGTGCAGTGGATGTTAGGCGTGGCCTTGGGCTTTTAGTCAGGTTCCGTGCTCTGCCTTATCACCAGCTTCGAGACTGTAGTCACGTGACCCTAACGGAGACACGATTGGCCTAAAACACGCATAGCCTCTACCCTGCTGCCTATACTGATTGAACAGGACGGCTCTTTGAAGGTCAGCTTTTGAATTTCTAGAGGCTGTCCAGCCCAAAAGTGATTCTAAACGGGGCAAGTTTGAAGACACTATGTTTTACGTCGTATAACTCACATTAAAATTTAGAATGAAGAAATAAGCGCGACTATATTTTGCGCACGATGTCCAGAAATAAATGAATAAATATGCATATATATATATATTTTTTTATCAATAAATTTAAAATTATTTGTACACTGTTAGGTTCACGTTTTTAACTTCAATTTTTTTTACGAAAAAGTTACACATAAAATACACCACGGAAAGCACATCGTCCGACTTTCGACGCGCGATGAAACGCCGATGCTCACTGACAGAAGCTTGTGATGCTGCGCGAACAATTTCGGAAAGATGCTGCGTAGGATACGCCGGGCGCAACGGCTTCGCGACCGTTCGAAGGACAAAGGATTCGCGACGTCATAGTAGCGTCTTCCAACTTCAGTGAGCTAACGGGGCTCGAGAGTACCACGCTCACATTTCCGCAGAGCGAGCGCGGCCGGCCAGATAGAGGCGCAGTATGCTCTCGCGTCACGATTCCTACGTCGTTGCTCTGCCTACACTGATGACATGTGCACTGGCAGTCGAAGCAGCCCTCCCGAGACTTCATTCGAATCCAATAGACAACTTTCTAGCGCGATAGACTAACGTAAAAGTGAGAGTAGAAGTCGCTTTGGTTGGCGGCGTAAGCGGCGGCTTTGTTTGTTGACACCTGCGTCAACAATGACAAATATGGACAAAAACATTAAATATAAAAATTAAAGCACGCAGAAAGAAATACAAACATGGCAGGGGCACGTGCAAAGTAGGAGACGTTAATGCTACGGAATGCATATACATACAAAATACACTGGAAAAGACAAAAATAATTAAATCTAAAAAACGGAATTAAGTTTTCAACGCCGAGGTATGGCAATGCGAAGGGAGAGCAGCAGGCAAAAAAACTGCCATAGTCCTATGGCAGGTAAGGACGTATTTGTGATCGCGGTTGTAAAGCACCGGCGACGTACGCCCCATGAAGTTGAGTAAATAAAATTCTCGTCCCGAGCGAGCGCGTGAATGACTCTTTTTTTACTTTCCTACCTCTGCAGTGCAAAAAAAGGGTCGCTGGTTTATAGCTTAGGCGACACAAATATCGATAAGCCATTGGCTATTGCAGTGCAATATTGACCAGCCTATACCATGACATCACCAATATTGGAAGACTCTTGGCTTTGACAGTTTAATATTAGCCAGCTTAAGCCAGCGTATATTAAATATCGGAAAGCCATTGGCTCTGACAGTCCAATATTGTACAGGTTATGCCGGCGTATATCCAATATTCGAAAGCTATTGGCCTTGACTGTCCAATATTGGACAGCTTATGCCGGCGTATAGCCAATATCAGAAAGCCGATGACTCCGACAGTTCAATATAGGACAGCTTATGCCGGCGTGTATCCAATATTGGAAAGCTATTGGCTTAGACAGTCCAATGTTGACCAGCCTGTGCCAAAGTATCACCAATATTGGAAAACCACTGGCTTTGATAGTCCATTATTGTCCAATGTGATTCCAATATTGGGAAACATATGGCTCGTTGGGCCACTGTTGGTCCATTCTTTGCCACATCAAATCCAATGTTGGCCCAATGCGGTGTGCTGCCTGGGTTCGTGTGCTAACATCTTAATCAATAAGCAAGACAGCATTTACCATGCCAAGCTACCTTGTCGTGGCGAAGTCATGTTTTCGTCTCTCAATGGAGACTTACCCTTTCCACAATCTTCGTCTTCAAGAATGGTCTGGCAAAAGCGTAGAGGAGCTCGAAAAGAGGCGGATTGTTGACGATGTAGACCCCCTTCACCCGAAGCGGATAACATTCCTGGAAGACCGAGAGCGATCAAATGTTACGAATTCGCCTCAGATTTCCTAGGTTGAACGCCATCACGTAGGATAATCAGAGCCCCTGGACAACCAACCTCGGCTACTTCCCCGTGACGCCATCACGTCCAGCGGCAGTCTCGAACGAAGCGATTTACAGCGCGCGTCCCTGGTGGATGGATGGATGGATGAATGGTAATGGCTATACCCTTTGTATCGGGCGGCGGCTTGCGCCACCTAGCCTAACATTTCGTCATCCCTTCTTTTTTTTTAATTGGTATGAATTTTGTTATAACAGACCCCCCCCCCCCCCCCCCTCTTTTCAAGTGATTTTATTGCTTATTTTTATCTGTATTTTTTCTTTCTCATTCCCTAGAGCTTCAAACAGCAAAGAGCTCCCCACTGAATTATCATACAGTTGTTCCTTCTTTATTTCTGGTTTTGTGCCCTGTATATTGCTAAAGCTGATTTCTCCTGCATTCTCTCTTCCCACAAAGTTCCTCTCTGTTTCCTTTACTCCCTTTTCTACTGATATGCTCTGATCGGTTCCATCTCGTTGAACGTTGAATTTTGAGAGTGTACGTCAGTGTTGCCCGACTGCGCTGGGCTGTTGGTTTTCTCGTGAGTCCAATAGTTCAATAGTTCAATAGTTCTTTATTGCACTCGAGTGAGTTCACACCAGGCGTGCAGGCGACAAGGAAAGGCAGGGAGCCCATGCACAGTGTGTGCCCTCGCCGCCCACCTGGAGGCAATTGATAGATACAATATATATATATATATATATATATATATATATATATATATATATATATATATATATATATATATATATATATATATAATAAAAATAAAAAAGGTGAGGGGGGTTGCGCTGAATTAGAGGGTAAAACCCGCCAGTCAAGAACGCCCAGCACCGACAGCTCTCCGCCAACGAATATCGGCCAGCGCAAGCACAGACCGGACACGAGTCCCAGCCTAACACCGACACAACACCCGCATCCGATCAACAGCTCGCGCCGGCCGGCACCCAGCGACGGAAAAACTATCAGCACTAAGGCGCTCCCAGCCAACAGGAGATAGGTCACAGGTGCCAGCCATCCTCCCGGGATATCAATTGACAAAGTTCTTTTATGCAGTCCCTGTCCTTAGGAATCACTGCGGTCAGCTCCGGGGGTAGGGCCGACCAGAGCTCAGCGGCTCGTAGGAGACATGTTCTCCCGTGGCGGAGAGTGCGCGCCAGCACCGGTTGCAGACGACCGGTACGTCTGTTGAGACGCGGTGTGTTGGGGCAGTCCATGTCGTCTGCACTCATAACACGACAAAACAGCCGGATGGAGGCGACGTCTCTACGATGTTGTAGCGACCGCCAGTTAACGTTGCGGAGGAGGGAGTCGGTGCTAACATCACAATAACTGAGGAGGCTACTTCTGGGGTACTGCGGCGGTAGAACGTAAAAGCAGCCCTTCTTTGAATGCTTGCTAGGCCATTTTGACGTGACTGCTGCTGTGGGCCCCAAATGGCACAGCAAAACTCCAGCTGGGGTAAGACGAGGGCAGTGAAGAGGTTTCTGAATGCCTCTGGTGGAAGGTCGCGAGAGAGATGGGTAATCGAAGCCCAGTGCTCCAGCCTGGCTTTGGAGGCTACTTCGCAGATGTGGCGGTGGAAATCCAATTTGTCGTCAAGGGTGACGCCGAGCAATTTGGTGTGGGACACGCGAGGTATGGGGGAGCCGCCTATGTGAGGACTGGTGGTGCAGATTCGTGGCCTCACTGAGTGGGAAATGGTCATACACACACTTTTGGCACAGTTGAGTGGTAGGCCGTTAACTTGCGACCAGCGGTGGCAGAGATCTAGGGTGTACTGGAGCCCACTGTAGGCATCGGTGGTCCTCAGGGGTTGAATAAGTGTAAGGTCGTCTGCATATAGGATTGATTTTGTAGCTGAAGCTGGTAGTCAAATCGTTGATGTAAATTGTGAAGAGGGTTGGCCCCAGCACGCTGCCCTGGGGGACGCCGGAGAGCACGGTGCTGGGAGAGGATGTTGATCCATGGAAGGTCACTCGCTGGGTTCTGGTCGAGACAAGGTCATGTAGCCAGTGCAGGAGGGTACCTTGGATTCCAACGTTGCGGAGTTTGTAGCATAGGAGCGTGTGGCTGATGCGATCGAAGGCCTTGGAGAAGTCTAGCTGGATTAGTTCGCAAGGAACACGGTTGTCGATGGACGAGCTGATGGTGTGAACAGCTACTGCGAGGGCGGTTTCACAGCTTCGTTCCTGCCTGAAACCGTGTTGAGCACTACTGAGTGAGCAGTTTGCTTCTAGGTATTGCAGGATCTTTTTGTTCACAATTCTCTCCAGGGTCCTGCAGACAGCTGATGTGGAGGCGATAGGGCGATAAGAGTCTGTCGAGTCAGTGCTGAGGTCACTTCTTTTGAGGACAGGTGTGATGAGGGAGTGTTTCCACGCAGAGGGGACTGTGCCTGAGTCAACAATTTTCTGGAACATTATGGTTAAAATGGGCGTTAGGGTAGGAGAGGAGAGCTTTAGCAGGAATGGGTGAATGCAATCAGGGCCGGCATTTTGGGAGGACTTCAGTAGAGCGATAGAATTTGTGACGTCTTGATCAGTTATTGTGATAGAGGATAAGGAGCTGGGCAGTGCGGGTGGGTCGGGAGGGGGCGTCGGGAGGAGGTTTTCGGGAAGCCAGACGGATGAGAAGTGCTGGTTGAAAAGGTCAGCGATAGCAGCAGGGTCGGTGATAGAATGGTTGTTCTGTGTGAGGAGCGGTCGGATGTAGGAGGATTTCCGTTGAGACTTAACAAAGGCCCAGAAAAGTTTCGGCTCCCTAGCAGCGCGTGCTGCGACATCACAGGCATACTTCTTGTAGGATATGTGGACGAGGCGTTTGATTTCTCTCTGGGTGCTCTTGGCCGCCTTGAGACTAGTAGTGCAGAAGCGCTTCCGCGCTCTCTGAAAGAGTTAGCGCTTTCGTCTTGACAGTTTGATATGTCATGTGTGATCCAGGGGGCATGCTGCCGCCGCCGTATAGAGGAGTTTGGGACACATTCAGCCACGATCGCTTCCATGAAGTCACGCCATAGTTCGTACATGTCGCCCACGGAGTCGTCCGTGAGCACCATGGACCACGGGGCCAACTGGAGCAACATCTGCAGGTGGGCTAGGTCGACACGAGAGTAGCGACGCACCAGACGGGCGAACCGACCGAGTCGAGGAAGGGCCATGTATGTGCGGGCGCAGATAGCCCTGTGGACGCAGCTTTGTAGGCAAAATTCCGGCCGCTGGTGGTGGCTAAATTGCCGCGTTCTATTTTTTATTTTGTGTTCCATGGCGAATAGAATTTCTCGAGGTCTTCAAAAGCATTGTACCATTTTTAGGCAACAGGAACAAACAAATGACTAGCTATGTTTGGTGAGTCTGTGCGCGACAGAACTAATGCAATTGGAATGTTTGTTTAATTTTATGTTGACACTTAGCTATGTCAATCTACAAAGGTCTTAGCGGTCGAAAATATTTAACCACACAGGATATCCGAAGTGCATGGGTATTCCCCGCTCACAGCATAAAATTGAACGAGTCTCATCAATCGAACGACATATATTGTACGTAACCCACGGTGCCGCGTCATCCGAACAAAGTTTGAGAAAGCTCTCAAATAACACAGCATATCCAATATACAGTATCGACGACGGTCACTTCACGACCATCGGACGGAATCCGGCGCGTTTTAAAAAAAGCTGATTTTTTTTTTTTTTCGCACAGCACCAAAGCAATTGGACGAACGTGTCTATTCGGTCCCCACACGCCGGACGCTATCTTATTAGAACTTTTTCGCCAAGACCGTAAACATAGCCGGGAAGGCTTTTCGGAGATTATCTCGTTGGAAATAATAATCGAAGAACGTCGAACGGCCCGCGTCTCGGGCCGCTTGACGTTCGCTATCTTCGTTTGTTTCCTGCGAAGGCCGAGCAGGCTACGAGCCCTGGTAATCCCTGGTTCTCAAAGTGGAAGAGAACACAAAAAGGGTGAGAATCCTGAAGCGGCAAATAAAGTTAAAACTTTCAAGAAGAGCCGGCGAACTCCGAATGCACAATGCGCTGACCGTGTTTTCACAGCTCAGGCGAATGGCAGAAATGTCTGGCTGATAGGGGTCGCTCGAGTCGCAAAATGGTGGCGGCCAGAGAGCTCTTTTTGCAAAGGTGCTGCAACTAGCGCTTAGCTCGGCTGTCCACGGAAGCCTCTGCAGCAACAAGTACTATAGGGACGTCGCGACGACAGCGACACTGACGTTCGCTCGTCGGTTTTCGCCGGAACTTCTACGACCGACCGCCAGGGTAGCGTCAGCCGACAGCATGACAAGCCGGCTCCTGCGACTTTCTTTTGTTGCCATTACTTTTGATGCGTGGCTGGATATGGGACGCTAAACAAACCAGGCTTTTAAACTTATGCTAGGTGGCGCAAGCTGCCGCCCGTTACAAAAGGTATAGCCATTAACAACCATCTAACATCTATCCAGAGACGCGCTCCAGGCACCTTATTGATAACTCCAAATGGCGGAGGGAATCTGGAAATCGTCCATACCTGAACAATGTGGATCAGCCTCTTGATGAACAGTGGCGTGTAGTGACGGACATGATGCAAGTAAAGGCCCTTGGTGTCTACGACTGCCACCACGCCCGTCACCTGGATTTGAGGATCGCGCAGGACGTGCTCCCCTATCAGCAGTGCAGCCCTGACGAAGTCCTTCAACGGGCATATCTTGCTGTTCCAAGCACCTGAAAGATGGCAAAGAAACTACAATCTGGATGACACGTGCGTTGCACAGCATAAGGTGTAAAAAAGTTCGTCTGCTCTTCGCGTACCTCGTACGTTTGTTTACCCACCAAACGCTCCACGTGCTTTTGTTTACACAAACGCACGTGGTCAGCAAGGAGCAGACGAAATCGCAGGCCGTATTGCTGTTCGATGTAAGTGACCGACAAAACTTTGGGAAAAAGAGGCCAAGAAACGCAGGGCAGTCTCGGTCACGAAGGTCTCTGCTTATCGCTAAGCTCACCACAAAACTGTTCGATGTGGAGAAACGCTCACCGGCCTTTTGACGGATGCAGAGAAAAGCTCGCCTACGAATCTAAGAATCGAGCGCTCACTCGAGTGAAATAAGTGTGCTGGGAGGCATTATGCGCATAGGGTCATTGTGCACTTCACTATACTCCGTTCACCCTTAAGCTGAGAGTAGAAGCTCCACCTTCAGCGCAACCTTTCTGCCCTTGCTAACACACATATGAACGCGCAAGCACGCACCAAAGCACTGCGGAAGCCAGCGAGCTCGCGCTGAAGGCGGAGTTTCTAGTCTCAGTTTAAGTGGAATATTTTTTTTTTAAATATAAAAAGATTGCGTTACACATCAGGCGTTGCCCGACACAAATGAAATAGGCAATTTCGATAGAATGCTAATTAAACAAATAAATGCTAATTAAACAACTAAGCGTGGAAATACAGTGTTATGTGCTCTCCACGTTTCACCATTTGTTTAAGAAGCAGTGGTTTCAATTCTTACCTTCTTCAACGGAAAATAAAACAAGGTCGTATTTCCTCTATCCCGTCTACGTCAAAATAAATATGGTAATACTCGCGCGAATTGGGTTGACATAAAAATGGAACGAAGGCTACAGCCAGGGTGGAGAAGGAAAATCAAAATGACTCGAATAGTGATTTAAATCAGACCGGTTTTACTAGGATGATTTAAATCGAACCTTATTCGCAAAAGTAATCCCAAAAATATATTTTTTATTATTTAAAAAAAAATTGATGCTTTTTATATGGTCATATATTCTGTATTTAAATCAAGGAATTATCACGCAAGAAAGATTTTTATCGGTCTGAACACGTGCAAAAAGCAATGGTCTTTGAAGCAAATCGATACGTTCAGCTTTATTTCTACCCCCGACTTTGTTGATCAGTTACGTCACATCTTTTTGCAATGAAATCAGAACGCAAAAGATAGAAATGAAAACTGAGAAAGTAGTGTTGTATTGTTAGAAGGCAAGTTGTTGGGCTAGTTGGTGGTACATATTGTTTGGTGGGAACAGCGCAAAAAAGACAGCGCCCTGTCTGTGTGTTTCTTCGTCCTGGTCCTACGTCTTTTTTTGCGCTGTTCCTACCAAACAGTATTGTTAGGAAATCAGATCGCGAAAAAAAAGATAGAAATAAAGACGTTTACAAACCTCTGTAATGCGAAACTAAGCGCACCTCTTGAGGAGGAGAAGAGGATGATACGCAGGGGACGGTATGCCCATCCTCCTCCCCTCCTCCTCCTCCTCCTCCTCCTCCTCCTCTCCTCCTGCTGCTGCATTTTTTATGGGTGACGTGACACAAAGTCGTGACGTTATTTTCACGGCTAAATTTAGCGGAACAACTGAATTGGTGTTGAGGTTACGTGACGTCAATTACCCCGCTATATTTAGCGAGGAAACTGAACACGCTAAATTTAGTGGGGAAATTTCCCTGCTAACTTCAGCGGTTAAACGTCCCATAATGCAACGCGCGCGGTTACGCCGACGCCGCTCAACCCGGAAACGGACGCCCAAGAGCTGAATATAGCTTCATCGCTAACAAAGCTAGGCTGTTTTTGTTCAAGTATGGTGGTTTTTTTAACAAAAACTTTTTAAAATTGCGGTAATTTTTTTAGGCATTGTTTTCTCTTATCGGAAAAATTGATCAAACCACCTGTCGTGTCTAAGAATGCATATAGTGATAAATCATCAATATTTTCTAACAACAGTGATATTTTGATTTAAATACGATAAATCTAACTTAAGTAAAAACATATTATTTTTAAATTTATACTTTTTCCCTATTTTTTTTTTTAACATAGCGATTTGATGTGAAGTGTGTACACTGCGCGAAACTGTCAACATAGACAAATGATGAACTTTCTTTTTTTTATATTTTAGTGGTTGCTATTAAAACTACTAGTGCTGTGTAAATTGCTCATTCGGGGCACAGACTTAATTACTCTGTTGCACGGTGTACCACTTCCGTGAGAGGCGCCTAAAACCTTGGCGGTCCAACTGCTATTAAATGATAACGACCACTTTACATAATCATTCAATTCGAGGTGAGCTTTTCTCCGGACCCGCACAAAAGTGGGGGAGCTTTTCTCCGGGATTCATATGAAAATAGCAGGGGGGGGGGGGGGGGGGGGTGCGTGTCGTCATACCAGAGGCGCCGTATACCTGCTAGCTTCAAAGCTGCTGCACTCCGACCATCTCGCGATTATGGCGATGATAGGCACCACATCGATTGCTAATGTTACTTTTTCATCAACGTTTTAGGATCGCGAATATTATGTACACCACGAAGCATCTAGTTTTTCTCTTGATCAGTATTTATGCCACGAAGCTATCCCACTAAAGCCCAACAAACAATCAAAACGTCACGCTTATACATCGCAGAAGCAACTTCGTTACAACCCGCGACAGTTTCCGAAGTACACCGGCTTACCTCACAAATGGCCGATTGATGAGGATCGTATCTCTTTGTCATGTTTGTAAAGATGAAACAGACCGTGACAACAATGCTGGGGAAATCTTCGCAATATACTTGCGACACAAAAACCGGTCAAACAGAACCGATTTTGAGCAATTTAGTTTTGAGGCTCGTTTCCCAAAATATGTGTAAATGAAATCGCCGATGTTTAATTTTTTTTCATGTATGAAAGATTTTTAACGGTAGTCCAGAAATTTGTCTTTCCGTCCGTCCGTGAAATTCCGGCTATATTCAGTAGTTGAAATTGATGCCACGTGACCTGCCGTTACATGACATCGAACACCTGACGTCATGTGATCACGTAGCGTGACGTCAAATTCGAACTGGTGTATGATTATGCAAATTTCAATTTCCTCGTGACGTCATGTGACCACGTGGCGTGTCTTCAGGTCACGTGACGTCGACTTCTCCGCCAAACCGGGAAATTAAGGAACAAATAACCCCGAAACTACTGTTTAACGTCTTGTAAACAAATTTAGACGATCGCTCTTTAAGTACTGAATTTCATGCATTGCAGGACTTGGAGATAAAGGTCGCTGGCAATGGACCCCTTCCGAAAGTCCGTCTAGCCACCCTGTGCAGAGCCAAACCCGACGCTTCAATGGCGTCACTGCGCAGCTTCTCCACACCAGAGAAAACTAACGTGTTCGAAAGCATAGAGGAGAACGGGGAAAAGATGCTGGCCCTTTTACGTCACCTTCGATTCACGATATCGAGGGTGCTTGGTTTAGCCGAGCATGATCTCCTATCGAAGTCATTAGAGCGGCAATATTGGAGCTTTTGGGACTGCCACAAGGTGACCCTGACCTTTGAAAAGGGTCTGTTGCCAAAAAAAAAAAAAAGCGAAAAAGGTTATTGAAAAAAAAAAAAAAACGAGTTAGAGGTGAATTTTAGAATATCTTTATCCCGTGAATCTGAATATCACTTTTAAAAAATCGCACACCACCTCAAAGTTGGCCACCCTGAAAGGGTCCCCCACGTCCAACGGAGCCAACTGTTCTTGAATGAAAGCCGCCATCTGCCGTTGCCACGTGCCCCTTTCAGTGACGATAGCCCTAAATGGGCACAGATCTTTATTTATTTATTTATTTTGAATGCCCTCAGGGCCCACGGGGCATTACAAAGGGGGTGGGTACATAGACTAAATACATCAACACTGGTACAATATGCACTAAAAAACATTAAACAAGTGCATGATTAGAAAGATATTCGGTTATGGCGGATTTAAATGATGACGAATCTTCAATGGAGGCAATGGAAGGGGGAAGCCAATTCCACTCTGAGCTGGTTTTGGGGATGAAAGAATTAAAAAACGTATTTGTGCTGCAGTTAGGAATGGCAACTTTGAACTGGTGATCCATGCGGGATGAGAAGTATGAAGGCTGCGAAATAAGTTCCTGTTTCAAAGATAGGTTATAAAAGAAAATTATTTTAATTGACCAAAGGTGTCAATTATGTGTCTTGGCGCTACAAAATATCTCGAGATGTAGCCCTTCAAATTTCTTGATACCCCCCCCCCCCCCCCACGGAACTGGCTTAAAGGGACACTGACACGTCAAAGTCATATTTTTTTTTTATTATCCGAAACAATTGAGAACGATACCCCCAAAATTCGAAACTTGGAAATTCAGTATTTGTGAAGTAAAGAAACAATTTCCAAATACTGAATTTGAAGTTCCCGCGCGATTCGCGCCAGTGCAGTGACGTCAAATATTGAGCTGCCCTGCGAGTCGACTTTCTTTCACGCCTCCGCTCCGAACTGCCGCGACCCGAAGCGAGGAGGTGAGGAGCGGTAAGGAGCGGGAGAGAATGGCGCAGCCCTACCGGGAAAAACCGGTTTCCTCCGTGCGTGCGTGCCGCCTGCCTATCGCTGCAAACAGACGACGCTTCACGTCTGAAAGGCTGCCCCGGCAGAGTCACAACCGAAACTACGATACACAGACACCAAACCCAGTTGTTTTGACCGTTTGACGATTTACTTTTCCAAGTCTGAGAGGTCGTCGGGCACCTAAAAAAGACCACTTCTTCCGATTCACCAACTCACCGATCATCCTCTTCTATGTGCGTCGAGCGCCGCCATGTTTTCCGAGGGAGGATACAAATTCAGGAGGCGACATCACGCCGGACTCTGATTTTTGGTATTTCAAAAAGAAGGGCCATTGTGCGTTCGCAATTGCATTAAAAGACATGTTTTACGATTGCCATTATTAAATGTTATAGAAATGTCGCCTACAAAGCTTCTAAATTTCATAATATATGATGTCACAAATAAAAAAAAAAAAAGCGAGGAGGTGAGGAGCGGGAGAGAAAAACGCCATGACTACAATTTGCATCGTTTTAGACAATAAAAAAAAAAAAACGACCGTTGAGGTGTCAGTGCCCCTTTAAGACTAATTTCTCACACGTCTCTATAGCTCTGACCTTAGCTTTTTTTTTTAACACCACATCAACCTGCCTAAAAGTTTTGGAAAGAGCTGCATTCGCTTTTTCACAAAAAACACCGTCTGGCATCACAACAAAAGACCCCTCCTTATCTGATTCCAAAACACGCAACTGATTGGTCATAAAATAATGGACCAAAGGTGTCCATCCCACATGTCCTCCACGTGGCTTCAGACACTGGGGAGTGTTCACGCACTCTGAAGTGCACCGTGGCCTGTCCTGTACCGTAGCTTTGTAGGCGACCTTTCTTGCCATCGTCACCAGCTCTGGAGGGCTCAGTTTTGGCTTAAGACTGAACTTGGATCCAAGTTCCAGGATCTTGGCATATTCGGAGGGGATATCACGTTCGTTTTTCCCGAAGATGTGACTGAACGCGAGAAAACACGAAAAACCTCCGCACAGTCATTATGTAACACTAAGATCTTTCGCCCACCAAGCGCGTGTCGCTCGTGTGGGCAGCGCGTGGGCAGCTGTACTGACCCTTTTCATGGCAAACGCCACGAAGCGGTGCTCCAGACTTTACGTCCCAAAAAGCTTCCGGTTCATAAAAAGAAGAAAAAAGAAATGAACAAAGCCCACCTCAACATCACTGCTTGAAATGTCGATGAAACTTTTAACCAATTCTCCAGGTGAACGCCAAAAGAACAAAGAAGCACAATATCTATTCAAAATTTTCGAATATTATTGTAAACCAACTTGTCTCTTCCAAGACGCCGAAGGCCCTCGTTAAATCTCCAACTTTGTTGTCCGTGTAACATGGTGACATAAGCAAGCTCAACAGGTTTGCAAAGACGGTGCGACCGGAAGTCGCTTGGGACGCAAGGGGCTTTTTATGTTGGTAAACAGCATGACAACAGACGTGAAGTCTTTGATTTACCTTTTCGAAAATAGCAAGAGTGCGTGTGCATAGCTTCGATAGGCGCTGAAGATGCGCGAGGGCGTAGATTCTGAAAACTCCCGATATGACGTCACGCCCCGGGAAGGAGGGGCTTCTGCGGTACATTGAAAATCATTTTCTGCAGCCTCCGTGCACCAAATTGAAAAAAAATAATCTCGATATTCGTGATCCTGGAGGCTCAAAGAAGACAATCTAAGTGTGTTTCCTCAAATACAGAACCGCTTCAGTTTCCCTTTAAGATCACAGTATCGTAGGTTGACAGCGTGATTGCACTCACCAAGCTTTACCATAGATATGCACCTGTCCAGTGGATCTTTGTCGCCGAGGACCGTGACCAAGTGGTTGTCTCCAAAGACGACCTCGAAGTTCACCCGATCGGGTACCAGTCCTTCGAAGATATCAGGATTGTCGTGCCGCATCCTGAAGTACCGTCGGATGGTCTGCATGGCAGCTTCAACAGAGTACTTCCGGCAGCGCAGAAACTTCACCAGGAAGTCTCGATCTGTTGGACAGTGGAGCAGCGGCTCCTCTATGGTGGAATGACAGGAATGATTGCTAGTCTTTACCTTACATTTCTTGAAGACGAAACAATAACGAGACACATCAGCTACAAAGATATTGCCCTACGAAAAAAAAAAAAACTCCATAAAAAACTTGGACATTTTAACCCTAGGGAGTGGGGACAAAGAGGACAAACACGACACATATCTGTGTCGTGTTTGTGCTCCTTGTCCCCACTCTCCAAGGTTAAAATGTCTATATTCAACCAGCTCGCCTGCACCGTTGTTAAACTTCATAAAAACAGACACCCATATTCTATAACTTTTGAAACAACCATGCGACATATTGGTATGTGCATTTTTCTCAATGGTGAACGCACATGTGAATTTTATGTTTTAACGTGGTTCTGTATCGTTCTTTTCTTGTCAGATCGCCTGACACTGTTTTCTCCCACCTGCCTTCAATAAGGTGTCAATTATTGATATTTTAATTAAACAGATGTGACGGACAGCCTCGAAATTATTTGTGTGTTTCAGATGTGTACTACGTGTATAAGGTAAGGGAAATCGCGGCGTTCGCTAATAAAACCACTTAATTTTCAGACTTTTTCTCGTGGCCTTTCTTATGGCACGAGTTGTGAGATGTAGCTCGTATGACTCCATATGAATTTTTTTTCCAGTATGACACATAATTTTAAAACACAAAGTATTAAAAAAATCCACTTAGACGCCCCTTCAGAAATTTTAGTTCTGGTCCTGCCCGGCCGATCCCCCATTCTCTTCCCTCACACGACACTTGACACAAGGAGACACTCAGTGGACGACCCTGCTGCTCAGCTCCGACTGCGATATCCAACTCGCTGCGGTCACAAGAGCCGAGCAAGTCGGCGCCCGGCCCAGTCCGTCCGGCCACTCTGCAGGGGAGGCACCACGCCGGCCGTAGGAGAAGGAACCCTATTGCGTTCTGGATCTTATTAGGCTTTTATAAAGATTATTCTCTCTCTCTCTCATAATCGCTTCACTCTTTCTATTGTTGCCTACTTTTAAATCTAACCCCAAATGAACACTTGCACTTCAAGAGCTAAAAGACATAGAGAACACTGCAGCGGCGCTTGGGTGGTGTACGAGCTGCCAGCAATGAACTGTTTATACTCCACATTTCAATAAATGATAAGCATGCATTGTATGCTTATATATGCATATATCATGTATTTTTTTTTTTCAACTTCCGACGGACTGGGTAAAAAAAAAAACGAAAAGGATGAATTTAGTTTTTTCATATATACGCAGAATGTAGATACATGCTCTAGCTACTTGTCCAGATAATCACCGTACAGTAGCATGTATGGTTATTACGACGTGGTACAAGCTTTTGGTTGGCTATCCGTAGGTTTCCGCGTTTTCGGTTTTTCGAAATTCGGCGCACTTTTTTCGGTGTTTATTTTAAGATTAAATTTTCGTTTTTTTTCGGTGTATATTTATGCCCACAAAAGTTTACCGGTTTTCTTCGGTGAATATGAAAGAAACACCGTCGGACACCGGATCAGATGATCCTTGCAACTCTGATATTTGTGATCCCTCAAGGAATAACGGCGCAGATACATTGAAAAAAAAAAAAAAACAAGAAAAAAAACAACGACACCTTAATGGGCAAATGTGTGCAACTGTAAAAAAAAAAAAAACAAAAAAAAACAGAAGTACAAGCAAGTTAGTGCACAAAAAACATGGAACTTCACCTTCTGTACATCAGGATTACGCGATCTTATTATAGTAAACACATATGTACTTTCCCAGGTTCTCCTCGTTGATCCACGCTCATTCTTGGAGGAATCCCTCTCAACGTTAACACTGGACACTGGCAGACTGAGGAGATGAAGCGCTGCCTAATCCAAAATCAACCAATCAACCAAATGTGACAACCAAAAGAGACAGGGTACGACATTTTGAAGCACAACATATTTCGTGCACTCACTAAACTCTGGCTGCAGATCCTGCATGAAGCGAAAAACCTTATACTAGCCCACACCCGAACCTTTTTTTTTTTAGGACCAGGAACTTGACACACTAAGCCCGATCACAGAAAAGACACAGATGTCCCGCGAAGTACAACCCAAGACCTCCTTTGTTGCGTGTTGAACCTTGGAAGAGGGCAATCATGAAGAGGTCACGCAGTGTCGAACCTTGCAACGCCCTCTCTCCCCTCCCCCTTCCCCCACCCTCCCTCCGCCCATCTCGAGGCGACCCTAAAAACTGACTATTTTCGGTTAAAACAGAATTTTAGAGAATGGATTCGACTTACTTTTATCGTTTTTTATCAGTTTAAACCGAAAACGCCGAACCTAAAAACCGAACTTCTTCGGTTAAAACCGAATTTTCGAAAATGGATTCGGCGTACTTTTAGCGGTTTTTATCGGTTTAAACCGAAAACTCCGAACCCTAGTTATCCGCCAATCCATCATTTGTCAGCAAGACCGTCACTTCTCACAGACGTATAATGTGAATGGAGGAAACTGTATGGGGCTTCGGGAAGGACGAGCAAACGTTCTTCATGATGGAGGTCAGGACTCTGGGAAGAACGTTTGTGGCGACCGACGGTCTAGTCGAACTCGTGATGGAATGACGGAGAATCCGGGAATAAACCATCTTTGGGGAAGGCATCCAAAAGCTTGTGCACACGTCATTACAACTGCTTTAATCTGCGCGGTGATTAATGTGGAAATGTAGCTAGCTGCTAGAGTATGCATCTACATTCTGTTTATATTCAAAAAGTTTCGTCACTCAGATATTTATATTTTTTTACTCAGTCTTTTGGACTTTGAAAAAGAAAAAAGAATAAACAGCCCTCGTATTTTACATCCCCGCACATGTATAATATATGCAGACGCCGTTTTGCTCCGCTACGCAGTTAAAACGATATGCAGAAATACAAGATGAGCTCCGAAGGTGAGCTGGGACGCGGTCTTACCGTTAATGAGTTGTCTCAGTCGGACCACGGAGTCCCTCATTACCCGCGCTGTTTCGCCCAGTTCTGCCTCAGCTTGAAGCTGAACCTCGGGGGGCAGTTTCTTGATGGCCTCATCTTCTGTGGGCTCGGTCTTCGTCATGGAAGGCACTTGGACGCAGCTGCAGGCACGTAAATTCGCACCATAAAGGTTCTATTCGCGGTGAGAGGCTCGCTAGGGGCGCTTTTGTTTTCTTCACTATAGCTTCAGCGATCATTTCCCAGACGGACACCGGATCACTCCTTCCCGCCTGATCAAGCCGTCACGCTATTTATATCCCAGAGGCTCCAGCGGACAGCCACCCCCAAAGAACAATACAGCGTTCCTCCCAGCCATGCTGCCTTCCAGGACAAAGGAAACGAAGGCTTTGGTGTCATCTCTGGAACCGGCGCAGCTTGGACAACCGCTGCGCTAGTCTGTTCCAGTGAACCGACCCCCGAGGTGTGGGCTCGCACAGCAATCGCACACCGTAGACCCGGAAATGCAACTGCGATTCGGCGACAGAAGCTCCAGGGTTGCAGCAGTGAATAACCACACCTGCGCCACGACTAAGTATCACCGGAGTAGCCTCCCGAAATGAAGCCACCCCACCAGCACAAGATGTTACCAACTGGAGGGCCCCGACCCACTTCTTGCAATCTTCGTCATTCACGACACCTGCGCGTGTTGCTCAACTGTGCCAGCCTCTTCTGCCTCATCCACACGACCTGCGCAGTATGGTGGCAGATATTATAAGGCAACAACTGAGCTACCTGGACCAATGGCACCGCCAGTGAGAAGGCTCACAGGCAAGGGGCTGAAGACAAGCGGCCAACGGGGTCAAAAAAGACGGAGGCGACGTAGATGCAGTAAGAAAACGACGGAAGCGGTGGGATTTCTCAACCTCCACAGAACGCGACGGGAGCAGAAGTGGGATGATCTCTACGGCGAGTTGGAGGGAGAAGGTATGACCCTCTTCAGAGTAGCTGATACGCACCTTCATGATCTCGAAGAACCACCAACTTCGGAAAGCTGGTACTGGGCTGGGCGCAACCGACTGGAGGGGACGCGTCGAGGCGGAGGAGTGGGAGTGGTGTGGCGTAGCTCATCCGTATGACACAAGGAGCCACGAGAGTGCTGGGATCACATCTGGGTAGCAGGAGCGATACTCGGTATCCGGTCGCCGTTTGCGTACTGTACCTGTCGGTGGGAGCTGCCCGCCGAGAGGAGAACCAAGTTATAATAACATGCGTGATGAATGATGCTAGGACCCTGGCTGATACGAAAGAATTACTCATCATGGGGGACTTCAAGGGACATCTGCACGAACTGGATGGCTGGGAAGATGAAAATGGACTGGCTGCTGCTGCAGATGAGTGAAGATCTCGCCTTGGCAGTAGTTAATCTAAGAGGTTCATGCGAGGGTCAATTTACTTGAAATGCTCGCGCAAGCAAAACATGTATTGATTACGCAGTAGTGTCACATAAGCTTGCTCATTATCTTGTTCAAGTCCACATCGACGAAGCTGGTGAACACAGTATCGGAAGCTACCATAACCGAATGAAGCTAATATTCTCGAAAGCAACGTAAATAACAACAAGACGAAAGCCCCATCCGACGAAATGTCTCACGCTATCGTCAAGTGCAGTTGAAAGAGGTGTGGAGGAATTTGAAAACAGCACCACAAGGTGCTGCTGACTACATGGGATACGTAGAAGAACTGAAGCAACTCATCCAGCAGCACTCCACGCAGGTTCGAAATGGGCGAAGGCGGAGAAAGCGCTGGTGGAACGCGGAGGTTCAAGCCGCCATCCGAGTACGGCAAGAACTGAACAGAGAACACCGCATGGCCCTTCATATGGGGACCAGCGACGAAGTCCAAATAAAATGGCAGATGTACCAGGCGCAAAAGCAAGCCGCAAAGCAACTCGTTCAGGAGAAAATGTCACATGCTGACTTGCACATAATGAGAGACATTAGCTCAAGCGTGAGGGATGCGCCTAAAACGTTCTGGAGATACCGTGGAACCCTTGATGGGAGAGATCAGAGGCCGACTATACTTGACGAGAACACAAGGCTGACCGCAGATAAACTTGGACATAGCCTTATAGACCACCTAGTGAAGATATTTTCGCCTCCGGGAGCAGAGCCACCTCAGGACATATTTATAAATCAAAATCCTGGATGGTACTTCAGGTTGATGTCAACAGTGGAGAAATCGGCAGGATGTCAAATATACGCGCTTTGGCTTACCTAAAAAGTAACACCGCCCAAGGGCGCTGGACGAGATTCCGGCAAGCGTCATCAAAGCACCAGGGAAAGGTTCTAGGAATCAGCTGGCAGGAATTTTTAACAACATTGCCTCTGGAATAGAAGAAGTTCCTGGAGACTAAAGGAAAGGAAAGTCATACTCGTTCCAAAAAAAAGGTTGTGACCAGCGTTACCTCTGTAACTACAGACCACTGACTTTGACCAGCACGATATATTACTTTCGTACATATTCTGGAGGAGCACATGACTGCCTGGGCAGAGGAGGAAGGTTTCTTACGGAACTTCAAGGAGGTTTTCGACGAGGTCGCCGGTTGAAAGATCATCTATTTACGCGAACACAATGTATTGAGGTGGCCCGCAAGGAGCAGAGGACCCTAATATGTTGTTTTCTGGACATCGCCAAGGCCTACGATAGTGTGCCACATGCAACCTTGATAAATTGACTACAACATCTTGACATGCGACCAGAGTGGGTCACCCTCATCCACCGCCTATAGCGTGGCAACACGGTTAGGACAAAGTTAGGTGAGGCTAACTCTGAGGAAGCGCTGGTGACAAGGGGCTTACGCCAGGGGTGCCTGTCCACTATTTTGTACATGCTTTACGTAACCGGACTCGAAACGCAACTGATCCGATCTGGACTGGGCTTCTCGTTGGCTCACTTAGAAAATGGTCTGACCGTCGAATGGGTTCTACCAGGACTTACCTACGCAGATGATGTAGTACTGACCGCGGCATCAGTCTGCGACATGCAGAAACTTCTAGATATCTGTACCGAGGTAGCAACAGGACTTGGATTGAAATTCAACGCCAACAAGTCAGCAGTGGTGCTGTTTTCAGGTCCACAAGACCCCCCAATCGGCAGTCTTCGACTCGGGGTGGACTGCGTACCTGTATTGAACTCGTACAGGTACTTGGGCATTACACCCACAAATACAGAGGACTACTTGCAAGAGCACCACGCCCATCTCCGCCAAGCAGTAATCAGAGGAACCGGCATTCTCCGCAGACGGAATCTCTGGAGTTGTAATAGATTCGTTGTGACCCGGGAGCTGTGGAAGGCGGTTGTGGTACCAGGACTGACTTTTGCTAACGCTGTGGTGTGTGTCCCTGGAGATATCCGAGCTCACATAGAACGTAGGCAGAGGGAGGTCGGGCGCCAAGCGCTAGGCTGCCATGGTACAGTAGCAAATGAGGCTGTTCAGGGTGATTTGGGATGGTCCTCTTTTGATGCCCGTGAAGCTACCAGTAAAATCGCTTACGACGGACGTCTCCGACATATGAACATCTGTCGGTGGGCCAAAAGGCTGTTCAGGTACACTCATCTGAATGGGCTGCAGACCCGCTGGCAGAAACGCCTATACCAGCTCGAAAGCAAGTACGGCTTCTTTGCCGACCCTGTCCAAGCGTCGTCGGCCACGGAATGGGAGAGAGAGGTCCGGAAAAACGTTCGCGACCAGGAAACACAGCAGTGGCTCAAAGATGCCCAATCGAAGACCACGCTCGATGTGTACGTTGCACACAAGAGGACCATAGGCTCGGAGGCTAGGCTATACTATAGTAGCCTGGGTAGTCGTCTGCTATTTGAGGCACGAGCCGGGGCACTAAGGACGCTATCTTACAGACGACACTTGGATTCCACCGTGACCACGAGCGTGTGCCGGGTGTGCGGGGCCCACGACGAAACAGTAGCACACATTGTACTGGAATGTGCAGGACTTCTGCCAACCCGGTCACGGGACAACGACCGAGACCTTTAAAGCCCCCTTGAGCTTGCGGAAGTATTGGGCTTCACTGTTGCTAGAGATGGACACCAAACCAGAGGTTAGGCCAGCCGCACCAGCGGACAGGCCTGCCTCGAACGAGACTACGGCCTCCAGTGGCCAGCAGGACTGGTGCCAGCTGTCGAGGCAACAAAGAGGTGATTACAGGACTGGTGGAAAAAGATCTACCTTAGGGGGCAATAGTAAGCAAATGCCCCCAGGCTCGGGCGTGAATATTGTTCAAGCCCGCCCGATCTAAAGGGAACAGCCGCATCACCAGCATCATCATCTATGGGCAGTGCACGTGGTACCCACGTAATTATGTTTAATTTTCCTCGTGCAAAGAGAGCTTGGCACTGCACCTGTATGCACCAGCAGAGGAAGTTGAAGTACCCTCGCTCTGGGTTGTGAGATACTTGCACCAGGCAGCGACACCCAAACTTCTCGCCGCGAATACACCAACGCACGGTTCTGTCCTCCCGTCGCTGCGGTGGGGCTGCTGTCGGCATGGAACGCGAGCAGACGCTTCATTTTACGCGAAACCGGTTTCAGCGCACGCATAGTGCCCACACTTGGCGTGGACAAGCGCAATCTTTTTAATAACGTGAACTTTCGACGCTAAATTTAACGGGGAAACGCTCCGTGTGACGTGACGTCACCGCGTGACGCTGTGATTTCCCGCTAAGTTTGGTGGGCCCCGACCCCACACAGTACGTCGTGCGCCGTACACCAAAACACCCCGGGATATCCCGAGGTGTGTTCACAAGCTTTTCTGAATACGCGGGATGTGTTCACAAGATTTTCCGAATGCGCGCGCGCGCGCGCGTATATGCGCATTCGGAAAAGCTTGTGAACGGTGTCAACGGACCAGGTTCTGCGCTCCAATCAGTGTGATCAAAGTGTAGTGCCTTACGTGCTTGTATACGTGCCTTTGAATCCGATATATCGGTATACCCGAAACTCCGCCGTCGCCCTTGCGCATGCATCGAGTCGTTATCTGGAGTATCGGAGGTATCGGAATGATCTACTAAAACTCTCTAATAACAGCTGCCAATGTAAAAAAAAGAAAAAAAAGCTGTTGTTGTAAAGAAAAAGAAATGCAGCCTTTTTGGCCTGTACCTGGACAAGCTTGCTGCGTAACAAGGGCCCTGTTGTTGTATTCGGTCACCGCTTCTCAGGACAGCATCAACGCTTGGTCTGTCCCCCGAGAAGAGGCCGCCTAAGTCGAAAATAGTGCCGTGTCTGCTCGAGTGTTTTGCGACGCTGCAGCTGTTATTTTCAAGCACGCCACCTGCGCAGAGCCGTATATGTAGAGAGTTTGGCCATTCGTTGGGAAGTATAGGAGACAAATGAGGAGGCGCCATTGGCCGAAAGCGGGCTGGGCGTGTTCCAGGGCGTCTTCAGAAATTTGAATGTGACCAACCAGAAGCCGGGAATTTTACCCTGGCGGTGGTCGCGAGAAACAAACCTGATAACTGCATTGGAGTAACTCTCGATGACTGAAAATATGGTACACGTGATGTTTCAATCACGCTCATCCAAAATGATGGTGGACGAGTGCGACTAGCGGAACCCTGAGCGGAACGATCGACATAATCCGTACGCCAAGCGCCGAGGGCCGGGAATCTGCCGTCCGAGCGGTCACACTCTGTCCGAGCAAAACAGAGTTCGAGCGGCGCATTCGTTTCTTACATCTTTCTGCATAACCATGATGAAAACAACACGTGTACCCTATTTTCAACCACAAAGAGTTACTACACATCACTCTTACGCGTTTATTAAAACCCTTTACGAACATAGACCTTTGATCAGAACTGTTTCTCGCTACCGCCGCTAGGGGATTCCAGGGGTCACAAAAACGCGGCCCTCAGGTAACCGGGGCTACGAGACCCTGTTCTCATGTCTCGAACACTAGAAATGGCACGCACCATCGTGGTCTCATCTCGCCGATACGTTTTTACTGGAAAAGTAGCTCTGCTCTTTTAACGTAGTCACATAGTTTATATTTGCCTGTGTTAATTTGCCCTTTGTTTTGCTTTATTTTTTGCTTCCCAGCTTGATCGTAATGTACAATTCCGCTACTATAACTGGAAGCGCGAGCGAGCTCTTCGTTGAAGGATGCATATCGGCTGCGCGAACTTTCGACCAGCAGGAGCAATTGTCAAAGATAAAGCTACGAGCTCGGAATTCTCACTTAAAAAAAAAAAAAAAATATCACAATTAAAATACAAGTATTTGTTTAGAGTGTCATAATAAAAATCGTCAGGAAAGCAAGAACTCTCAAATTAACTGATTGTTTTTCTAGAGACATGTTGAGATTACTTAGTTCCCGAGGGAAATAAGCCACGGGAACGACAATGTGCTTACTCTTTTGTTCTATTAAAAATGCAGCACGTTGGCAGGCGGTGTTGTTTTAATTCTTATCGCATCAGGTCAGGGCCCAAAGTAGTCAGATAAATAAATCAAATCTAAAGATTTTACTGGCAAAACTGTGAGTTTACAAAAAGCATGGAGCACGAGATCACTTCTTTTTAAAACCTTTTCAACCCCCCCCCCCCCCCCCCTCCCCCGTCTTACATTGGTCCTCGACCTTTCCGGTGTGGGCTATCTGGCCCCCACAATCAAATGAGTTTGAGACCACTGCTCTAGTCTGTCTTGCTCCGCACACAAAGGCCCGTTCACACACTTGCGTTCGGAGCGACCACTACACTTACGAACGAATGCAACAGGTTGGAACGACGAGTTGCCATATCAACGAAGCGCCAAACGGCCGTTTCGTTCGTGTTCGTTCGCAACGCAAGGAGTTTTCTCAACTCCTTGCGTTGCGAACCAACACGAACGACTGGAGCGACCGCACCGACAGACCAATCACAGGTCGAGGAGAGCGCGGCCGCGCGCGTTGCATGCCGGTCGTGCCCGGTCGCGCTTCCTTCTATCTGCAAACATGGCGTCGGTGGTGATCGTCGACATGGTCGGCGTGGTGGAAGCTCAAGGCTGGTTCAGACATGTGCAACGAGCGCGTTATCTACGACTGCGTGCATTGTGACCGGAGCGACCGGAACGACCGCTCTGCGCAGCGCGTACACACCTGCAACAAGCGCAGCGGGTCGTCAGCGCGGCGGCCGCTTCTACGCCGCTGTCAGCTGTTTCAGCGGTGCGTCTAAAAAGAAGGGGACGCGCTGCCACTCACTGGCGTATAGCAGAAAATAGACAGACCGTTTTCTATAGCCTCAAGCATTATTCTTTTTTTTTTTTTTCAGGATAGGCTTGCAGGGTAGAGCGGATTAGAAAAAAAGAAAGGAAAAAAGATGCAGTGCGCCGTCTTGGACAATCATGACTTTAATACGCGAATTTGCCCAAAGTAGAAATCTCGCCACACGCGTTTTCTACGATTACAAAAGACGATGTGATCTTAGCAGCGATATAGCAACGTAGAAATATGATTTCGTGATCAAATAGACGTTGCGAGCGTTCAGGATTGCTAACACTAATCACTTTTCTCGGGTGATGAAAACGCGTGAAAATTCGCATTCTTCATACGGTCCACTCTGAAAACTTGGTATCACCTCACTCCCTTTTGTCCCAATGCACCCCAAAACTTCAGTTCGACGTACAGCGCACTATAGTCGAACAGACGGTCCCAAATTTTACGAGGGGCTTGATAACGGTGCGATTTAACTTGACTTATTACTTGACTTATTGACTTATTACTTGACTTATTACTTGACTTAATTAAATAGCTAAAGTAATACGTATCAAAAACCACATAAAAACACACTGAGGTTTTGCAGTAGGGCCAAGAAAACCCCGATTATTTCTTTTGTATAGTCAGTAACACGTACATTAGCTATTTTATCAAGTTGTACCACACGGCTATCAAGCCTCTCGTGAAAATTAATTGGTGCCGTCAGATCGACGTCAGTCCGCTGTGCGTTGAACTGAAGTTTTGGGGTGTATTATATGGGACAAAGGTTCAAGGTATTACGCACCAGTAATACCTTGAACTTGAGCACACGCATGAAATGCGCAAAATAAGAAATCTGGGCGATGTTCGAGGACACAAATGCTTAGAAAGCACCACTGTAGTCGAAGTAGACAAACATGACGGCACGGGCATTTCTGCTGTCTTGAGAGTGCCGCCACGACATCGCCGCACGAGTAGATGGACCTCCCCTTCTAGTACGTGCTGGGTTATCATATAGCGACACACGACGAGAATTCACATTCAAGAATGTGAAGCCACCCAGCGAAGTCACCGGTCTTCAATCAATAGGGCGCCCTATTGTTTAAAGACCGGTGGCTTCGTTCGGTTTCCATAGGAGTTAAGTCTTTTTCTTTCTTTACTTTTTCTTCAGTTAAGTTCGCTCTTTGCAAATTTTGTAGAAAGTATGCACAATCTGTGGGAAACGCTGCACAAAATCATAGCGCGATAGATTAAGAAACCGAACTTCGCGGGTGATTTAAAGAGCCTGGCGCTACTTGAGACGACCGGTATGTCATTTTTTTTTTTTTTTTTTAAGAGGGGGGGGGGGGGACATTCTGCAGTAAAAGTAGTTCACAAACGGAAGGCGCCGACTCGAAAAACAGGAACATCTTACTTGAAAAATTGCCGGTGTGGGCTTTATCGCGACGGCTTCTTTTCGAACTGAAGCCGGCAGAGCGGCTGCGAGCGGAGCGCCGGCTTCAGCCTTGGCCTGAAAACCGAGGCGGGAACCAGAGAACGGTTTTCCGTCCCGTTCCAAAGCAGCCGCGCTTTCGCGCCGGTTGCCGCCCCGCGCGTTGTTGTGTGCACGATGCCATTGTGAATCACGCGGCCTGTCTGTCATGCACCCCCTCGCAATCTCCGCCTTTCCAAGGCCGGTGGGTGGAAGTTCGATGACCGAGTGTGTCGGCTTCAAGTCACTGGTTTCTGAAAGAGGAGCGCCAAACTATCCATATACACTCGTCATTGTGGTCCATGGAATGAGCAGTTTCTGCTGTATACCTGGAAAACCGACCCAAACTTTGGGTGACGGGTTGTTTACACGTCTGCAAGAAAGCCTCCTGTGTGCTGCTATAGCCACTCAATAAGCGTAGCTTAATCAGTGGCAAATCAAATTGCGTATGTTTATACAGCCGGAAGTTAGTCTGCCTCAGTGGGCGTCAGGTGTATCAGCTGTAGATGAGCAATTTAGCCAGTGCGGTACAACCGCTAGCCTGGGGTGCTATGTTGCGCTTTTTGGACTCCCAGGAGACTTGGAAGAGGGAAGTGACGTCAACGACTAGAGAAACGCAGATTGGATGTTGACAGAAGAAAACAAAATCAACATCCAATCTGCATTTGCTGCGTTGTTGACGTCACTTCCCTCTCCCTAGTCTCCTGGGAGTCCAAAAAGCGCAACATAGCCCCCCTGGGGTCTTTAACGTGCACTACGCAGTAGTGATACACGACCGCACGCCGGTACGATGCTCGTCCAGATCGAAACGGGCAGGGGCGGGGATTGAACCCAGGATCCCTGGGTTCTGCAGCGCGAGCTTTCGCTCCAGGTGCTTCGAGCTGGTGTACGCTAGAGCACTCGGCCACCGATCCCCTATTTAGTGGCACTATGTGCAGCCCTCGTGAGCGATGCTGGCGCCGCGTAACGTTTGCGCCATGTTGAGGTGGGCGAGGTTAAGAGGGGGGCGTCTGAAGCATCGCCGATGGCCGACATCAGCACACGTTAGCGACGTACTTACTGTTTCGAAACGCTGGGTGATGTATCCACAGACAATCGCGGCATCAAATATTGTAGGATGAGGCATGTTTAAGGGTGGGTGCTGACGTTACAACGATCGAAGCCTCTATTCCAGCACGTCATAGAAACCAGCGCTGCCTTGAGCGCAGCCGTCGTTGACGCAATGGCCATGCGGCTCCTGACGTCACTCCCGTTTGCATTCTTTGGAAGCCTTTATATTTTCCTTTTGGTTTTAACTATAGATAAACATAGCCACGTAGTATGTGCTAAAAACGTCTCCAAGGACAATAAAGGTTCGTTCTGTTTCTTGTATTCTTATAATTATAACCTTCTCTTTCGCAAGAGACGCTTGGCAACATTGTACGACAGGCAGCGAACCAGAAGGATAGGAATGCGGCAAAAAGGTTCTGGGAACACATCAGTGCGCAGGGAAAAAAAGACAGAGGGGTACCAGCGGACACTAACCACACAGGAAGGGACAAAGGTAGAGGGGGAAGAAGCAAGAGGATACATTAGGCATACAATCGAAGCAGCGTTTTCGGAGTTAGAATCAGATCAGGCCGTAGGGAATGGTAGCGTCTACACAACTCAAGAGGAGGATCATAGTGAAGAAGAGGAAATGACCACTGGGGAGTGAGAAAAATCAGAAGGAAGGGTTCCGGCTGGAACTGCGACAGGTCCAGATGGCATACCAATGAGAGTGATAAAAGTTCTAGGCAAAACAAGCAAATTGAAACTAAGGCAGGTGATTGACCAGATACTTATGGGAGGGGAGGTACCCAGTGACTGGAAATTGAGCAGGATGAGATTATTATATAAGGGCAAGAGAGACAAAGACAGTATCAAATCATACCGACCAATCACAGTAACTTCAGTATTATACAGACTAGCTATGCAAATTGTAAAAGGAAGAATGGAAGAATGGGCAGAGAGTAAGGAGATTCTAGGGGAGCTTCAAAACGGTTTCAGGAAAGATAGACGATTAGATGATAATTTATTCGTAATCACTCAGTGCATAGAGATAGCAGTGACAGGTCAAAGGCCAGTATGGGGTAGCATTTTTAGACATCAAAGGGGCATATGACAATGTGAATCAGGAAAAACTCTCGAACCAACTGAAGGGATATGGACTAGAGGGAACCATGGTTAAGTTTATAGAACGGGTTTATACAGAGAATAGGGTGATTATAACATGGGAAGCCGAAACTACAAGACCAGCAGCAATAAAAAGAGGTCTTAGACAGGGTTGCCCATTGTCTCCCCTGCTTTTTATGATATACCTCAGTGAGATGGAAAAAAGGTTAGAACAGCGCAACCTAGGTTTTGGCCTGACTTACATGGAGGAAGGACATAAAGTAAATCATATTGCCAGGGTTAATGTATGCAGACGACATTGTAGTCGTATCAGAAAGTCGTGAGACAATACAGGAACTGATTAGGATTTGCAGCAGGGAAGGGGACAATTTAGGACTAAAATTTAGTAGGGGCAAGTCTGGTATAATAGTTTTCAACGACGAGAAGGGGGAACCCCTGGAGATACCGGACACATTGATAGAACACGTAGAAAAGTACAAATATCTGGGAATATGGTTAAGTGAAGGAAGATGGTATCTAAAAGATCATGAAGATATTGTAATAAAGAAGGGGAAACGAGATTCGGCTATCATGAAACATTGGGCACTATGAAACTATAATAGATATGAAGTTGTTAGCGGTGTATGGAAAGAAGCTATGGTGCCAGGGCTGTCATTTGGGAATGCGGTATTGTGTATGAGGTCAGAAATCCAGGCAGGTTTAGAGATACAGCAAAGGAGTGTGGGTAGGTTGGCATTGGGGGCACATGGGAATACACCAAATGAGGGAGTACAGGGGGATATGGGTTGGGCATCTTTCGAGAGTAGAGAAGCGATCAGTAAAGTAAAATTTGAACAAAGACTAGCTGAAATTGAGGATACACGGTGGGCAGCGAAAGTGTACAAGTATCTATATATGAAAAGTCTAAACACTAAGTGGACAAACCGAACCCGCAAGCTGAGATTTAAATACATTCAACTAGATGGAGCCGATCAGAGCATATCAGTAGAAGAGGGAGTAAAGGAAACAGAGAGGAAATTGTGGGAAGAGAGAATGCAGGGGAAATCAGCTTTAACAATATACAGGGCACCAAAAACAAGAAATAAAGAAGGAACAGCTGTATGATAATTCAGTGGGGAGCTCTTTGCTGTTTGAAGCTAGAACGGGGGTGCTAAAAACGAAAACGTACAGGACTAAATTCCAGGAAGTAGACACTCTGTGCGACGTATGCAACCGCGAAAGGGAAACTATAGAACATGCAAATTGAAGGTGCACGGGGCTTCGTCCCACCCTCTTGGGGGGGGGGGTGATGACTACGGATTGGGAGGGGGCACTGGGTTTTCCGGACATAGATGGACGAATGGATAGGGAAAGAATTGCGGTAACTAAGAGGAGATTGGAAGAATGGTGGAAGAGATCTAGGGAAGGATAAAGAAAAAATACAGATAAACATAAGCAATAAATTCACTTGAAAAGAGAGGGGTGGGGGGGGGGGGGGGTCTGTTATAACAAAATTCATACAAATTTTTTAAAAAAGAAGGGGTGACGAAATGTTACGCTAGGTGGCGCAAGCTGCCGCCCGATACAAAAGGTATAGCCATTACCATCCATCTATCCATCCATCCATCCAACGTCCTGGCTGGAGAGTAGGTCCGCCTGACCTGGGCGCGCGGTTTGAGGTTACGCCGCGATCCCACTTGCAGGGAGATTTTGTTATCCACACACCGCCGAAAAAGCGCCCATCTTCGCATTGCCACGTCAACAGATGGTGGTCAGCCAATCGCCTTGCGAAGTCTTGGTCGTCTATATCATATGTATCTCACAATTGGCTCTCACTCCCCCCCTCCCCCCCACTAGTTCCCTTCTACAACACCTACACACACACACACACACACTCTCTCTCTCTCTCTTTGTGTTCGGCTAGCAGGCAAGTAAAGCGATGGCGCAATAGTTTCGCAGGATCCTTTATGTCAGCCCGCCGCAGCCGGAGAGAACGCAGAACAAAAGCTCAGGCTCCATAACCCTAAAGCCGGGATCACACTGTTTATAGACCTTTCCGAAAAAGGGCTCCTGGCCGGATTCATTCTGAATGTTCGTGCGTATGGCGCGTGATTTGCTCGCTTACCGAACGAACATGCGGGTGCTGGGCTGAGGAGATCGCACGCTGGGCTCAGGGCTCGTATAGGGAGTATTCACTGGCGGCCATAGCTGTGTGCTTGGCTGCGGAGCGCGTGCTGAACGCGAGCTTCCACAGTTCTTTCGCCACGTGCATTCCGCACCACTAAGATTGCCGGTCTTGGCAGCCTATTAATGCGAGCTCGTTCTGAGCATGCGCTCTAAACAGTGACCTCAAATATGGCGGCCAGTGAATACTCCTTATATATTGGAATGGTGAATACATCATACGAATGACAGTCTGCATACAGATTCGAACGAGAGACACCGCGAGATTTCTGCTTCGAATGTCGCATGGCAATGAGTTCAAGGAGAAAACTTGGCACGCGGCATTCGAACCAGAGATATTGCGGTGACTCGTGTTTGCAAACTGTCTTTTGTATGATGTATGACCAGTGGGACCCCATGGGGGGGATGAAGTTCCTTACGACATGATTATGTTAGCTTTGTGCAGCATTTGGAGATCACGTATGGCTGTTCGACATGCTGACCTCGACGCAAAAGAAGTGCGGATATATTTCTTCAACCTTGTAAAACAAGTACAGGGTGTGTATTTGAACTGTGAACCTGAACCGAAGTGGACTAGAATTTTAAAATCACTCCTCGAAATGCGTGATTTTTAATACGCTGTGCAAAAGAGCTGTGCAGCGCTGTTAGAATGACATGATTGTTGCTCTAACTACCATGCAATAAAGAAAAAAAAGAAAAATTACACCATTTTCCCGAGGGGAACCATGGGGTGATGCGGAGCATCGTGTTGGTTCCGAGTAAAGAGTCAGTTGCGTGCTGACGTCGAGAGATGGCGCCACCGACTGCCCTAGCGTTACTCCCTACGCGAGCCTTCGTCGCGGCTCGCGGCAGAGAAACTTGGAACGCTCGCCGCTCACCGTTTATTTTTTTTTTCACACTTGAAGGAGAGGAGACTAGAGGAGGAGAGTTGCGCGTGCGCGCGCGGTGTGAGGAGAAGCGAACGCACGCGCAGTGCACGCAGCTGGTAGAGAGAGAGAAAGCGGAGAGAGTAACGCGCAGCTGTTGGAGAGAGGGAAGGAGGAGAGTTGCGCGTGCGTAGTTCGAGTGCCGACTACAACGCCGACGCCGCGGGACATAGACCCGAGCAAGAGATGCTCCGCATCTAAAAAAGGATCGGTGGCCGAGTGGGCTCGTGCACACCAGCTCGGAGCACGTGGAGCGAAAGCTCGCGCTGCAGAACCCAGGGATCCTGGGTTCAATCCCCACCCCTGCCCGTTTCGATCTGGATGAGCATCGTACCGGCGTGCGGTCGTGTATCACTACTGCGTGGTGCACGTTAAATACCCCAGGCTAGCAGTTGTACTGCACTGGCTAAATTGCTCATCTACAGCGAGTGACTCGTCGCAACTTTAAATGGCTGACCAACTACACGCTGTATAAATATCCCCACAACCACAATTATTATTGGGACCCCATGGCTTTAAGCAGTCGTGTTTTATACATGCTCATACATGTCTCACAAATGTCTACAAAAAAAAAAATTCGCGTAGATTATGTATACAACACGACCGCAAGTTTTTGTAGGGACGTCTACGTGCCGAGTCTATGAAATGAAACGCATGCATAAAATGTAACAGATTCATTTTGATGTAACGAAATTAATGGAATGAAACTCAAATATGAAATGGAACACATATATTTGTTAGTCGCAGAATCAATTGAAAAAAAAAAAACAAATATTTAAACATGAGGTAAACTTACACTACTGAACGAAACACTAGAAACCGTACGAAACGAATGTAAGATACAACACAAGTGTATTCAATCAGGAGTCGCACAGGCAATCGAAACAAATGCAGAAAAAAACGCGAGTTACATTTGTTCTTTGGAGACGAAACTCATCGATGGGCACATGCGATTGATTATAACAGGGTGCCGTGTTTTAGGATAATTAAAAAAAATAAAAAAAAAAAACACTCACCAGGAAATGTTTCGTCAATTCGGATTTCCCCGAAAAACTTAGACTTTTGAGATCACAACGACACATTACCACCCCCCCCCCCCCCACACACACACACACATACAAAAAAAAAAAAAAAAAAAGAAGAAAGGTGGTGTTTTACAAATGAGTTTTATTAAGGTACATATAATCACTGGTCCTGAGGAGATCCCACTTCGGTTTTCTTTGAAATATCCAACTATAGTTGACCCTTTGCCGTTCAGATCTCCAAAGTTCCTTCCGGAAAACGGGTCATAGTTCCCGCGGGCTTTATTTTTCTTGTTTTTGAATTTTTATAAATTGGGTACACAGTGAAATAAACTCTGAATTTCAGGGGGTATGAAATCTAACAAAAATAAACTCCGAAACACCCTTAATGTTTAGCAAAAAGTAGACTCCGAACAACACCCTCCGAATTTCACGAGGAATAAACTCCGAAAACACGGAACCCTTATTATAGAACGATGGTAGGAGAAATGCGAAATATATCGTAGCGTATTTATTGGCAGAGATTACGCAGAACTTCGCCAAAGTTGCGATCATCCACACGCCAGCAGAGATTGAGTAACCTGGCCGGTCTTCAAAAACTTCCGCGCGACGATGGAAATGATAGGGTGACTATACGTGATCAATGTAAGGAGGTCTCATACATTGCAGGTTCCCGCGAGACAAGTAGTCAAGTAGGAACCACAGAATCCAAGCCCTCCTATCGGCGTCCCCGGTTGGTTATGTCCACTGCCCCATAGTCGTAGGTCGGTCGTCGCGGGGAAGGTAACGTAGGAACTCCTCCCTAAGCACGGCGAGGGCCGAGCCACGTGGCCGAGCATTCCCAGGTGATATGATTGAGTCGGGGATAGAGTTCGGATTCATACACCCTTGGCAGCAAGCGTCGGGTGGAACGGCATACGGTTCTTTTCTTTTAAGAGCACTCAGTTCCATGTTATAAATAGTCCTAGGAGCCATTGCAACCCCAGTGCGGAGACGGTAGAGTGCCACTGTATCTTTCTGCGGAACACCTTGTTGGGGATCGGGTCGTAGACAGGAGACCACAGCGTCTTGAGCTCTTTTTGCCGCTTGTTTCGTTCACGGCGGAGCCATTGTGTGGGATCGTAGACTTCAGAGAATAAATCGGAGGATCCTGGAGCTTACTGGGGGAGTTGCGCGGATATGGACGGGCTTAATAAAATTCTTCTCGTGTCGCATGGCGCAGCCTCGTGTAAAGCTACGTTTTCCGGGATCCAGTGGTGAGCCGGGACCGCGGATGTCGATTTGAATGTTGCTACCTTCCTGTAACCTGGTGGCCGTTTGGTTCTCGTCTACTGTGGGGCTGCAGGGTAGAACGATGTCTTTCGATTTATTTGATGGCTGCCTGAGAATTCGTGTAAAGGATGAGTCGTCTGCTGTCGCTGACGTTCAGCGCCCCGGTGCTGCGCAGCCTAAGGAGGATTGCGTAAAGCTCCTTTATGTCGCCAGAGTCTCCGCACCTTCCCGTCATGCAGGGTAGGACCTAAAGCCCCTTCATGTTAAAAAAGTTGTGCAAAGTGCGTCGGTGCACGAGGCACGTGCAACGTGCAGCCCTTAGCAAGATCGTGGCGGCACAGCGCAGCACTGAGCTAGATTTCAAACGCCATGTTCTTCCCAGAAGTGGCGCGCGGCACGCGTCTCGAGCATTTCCACAACAATGAATGGCGCTACTTTTCCCAGGATAGAGGGGCTTTAGTAGGACACATTGAGGCACCCTAAGTAGGACCAGCTGTTAGCCAACGGTGCTTCGTTAGATCCGTGGTACACCGATGCGGTGTCCCCACGTGCCTTTTGTCGGGTAGGTGGCCGCGTCCGTATACATGGTGTTTTCGTCTTAGAAGTCCTTGTGCTTCCTTTGATGTAGTTTGGCTTGGTGCTTCAGTCTTTCCTTGTGTATTTTGGTATTCATTTTCCGTGGGAGAGGTTTGGCGCTGGGGGTGAGGTTGATGAGTTTTCTTGGAGGCATTGGGCTCCGGAATGGGGTTCTCGATCTGAGTTTCGATACCCATGAATGCCGCAATGGCTCTTCTTTCCTTGGTGTGTGAAAGTCTTGCCAGGTGGGCTGCTTCTGTTTTCGTAGGATGTCTTCGAATTCGGGGAGGAAGCTACAGTTTTGTAGCTCTTCGAAGCGGGTGTGTCTGGGTAATTCAGGGATTGCGCACCTCGCGTCGTTCAGGAAAGTTTGTAGGTTCTGGTTGTGCGCTTTGTTGAGCTGATAGAAAATCGTCGTATACGTGACTTTAAATACGAAGACCACCATGACAATCCTTTTGCCCACCTTCTCTCCGGCAGCACATAGCGAGATTTCCTTGAGCCATCCACCGTCTACGCTAGGGCCAAAGCCAAAGTTGACGTCCAAAATCTTGAAAGGTGTTACCGCAAGGATGTTACCGCAAAGGTTAATCCTAGCTCTTCGTTGTTCTGCCCTCTGCCATAGATGGTGCTTTTTTTTTCTTGTGATAACTGCATCCTTATTTCTTTTAGGTAGTTTGAGAGCACGTCGGCCACGTTACAGCACTTCCGTTTGACACTCCTGGGTTCCTTCGCAGCTCCAGATGGTGATGGCATCTGCGTATGTCATGACCCTTAGATCTTCTATCTCATGCCGTTGCCACAGGAGTGGTGCCATCACTATGTTAAATAGTGTGGGGGAAAGCACCGCCCCCTTTGGAACTCCAATGCGTTTTGCTTTGTCTTGCTGTTCTTAGCTTCACTTCCATAGTCAGATCTGATTTTATAGGTTCTTTCGGCGAGGAAGAGTTTCACGAAATGTAGTTGCTCTCCCATGAGATTCAACTCCTCCATCTAGGTGATCACAACTTTATGGGGGACCGTCTTGAAGGCCTTTCTAATGCCGATAAAGACGAGAATCGTCATCTGCTTACTGGCAATCTTCCGTTTTCGGAAATAGCAAAAGTGCGCGTCCATAGCTTTCATAGGCGCTGAAGATGCGCGAGAGCGGAGATTCTGAAAACTCCTTTTGTGACGTCACGCTTGGGGAAGGAGGACTTTGGTGGTACTTTGAAAATGATGACCGCAGTCTGCGCACCAAATAAAAAAAATTAAAAAAAATCAATATTTGAGATTTTGGAGGTCAAATGAAGACAATTTAAGTGTGTTTCCTCAATACACAAACCCCTTCAGCTTCCCTTTAACCAATTTGAATTGGGCCGAGTCAGAGGTAAAGGGCCTTTTTTGGTCGTGACCTGTACATCCTGCAAATATGGTTTATTTATTCATTTATTTACATACCCTCAAGGCCTTGGGGGCGTTACAGAGGGGAGTTAAAAGACAAACGTATATCTAAACACTCTAAGAACAAAAGCTTCCGCCGGCAACTCAAGCGTGGAACGCAAATGTATAGAAAAACGATTAAAAATTGTGAGACAGACTGAGGAAAAATAAATAAATAAAATAAAACCAACGTCATCGGACGAGTCTCATTACACACGCGGCACATTGTTGCGTACTCTTTATTTCGTTTATATACATGATCTCAGTCTTATATCTGCAGTTCACAGTTCTTGTTCGAGTTTTCACATGCTATTTTTAATGTACGAACGCGGATGCCACGTCAGAAGACATTGTATGTGACCCGTCCATACCCGGGAAAGTCTCGAGAGAATAAATTATCGTTTTATTATTGCAATTAACAGCTTTTATACTTCGTAGCACCGCGCGACACCGGAAGGAACCTGGGTCTGCAGGACCGAATTCACTGTCCTCCGGCGCTTTTCGCTACCGGCTGGTTGAAGACGGTGGCGAACGTGTACAGGCCGTGGAGGAAATGCACCACTCCGGATCCGAGGCCCAATCCCTGGGGGGAGTAAAATGGCAATTTGTACAGTTTGGGACCCCTTCGGCCTGCTACCGCTGCGCCTGGACCAATCATCGCGCAGAGGTTGACAGTGACGCCATAGCCCTGAGCTCTGATTGGAGGACTGCTCCGAGAGTATGCTGGCGGGCTGCGGTGCTGCAGTGGGTAAATAGAAGCCTAGACTCGGCTTAACCTCGAACCGCTTGCCGAGGTGAGGCGCACCTACTCTCCAGCCATGGCGATCGCTGCTTGTCGTGCAATGTTGCAAAGCGTCTCTCGCTGAAGCATACACCACTGAGCGCAAAAAAAAAAAAAACAAATTAAAAAAGAAAATGATAAAACATACAGGTGTTGTCTTCGACTGCGAAAGAGCACAAACAATTAAATAAAATGCCTAAACCAGCAACAGATCGAAAACTTTGAAAAATATCTAAAGTCTCAAAGCGCTCATCAGAATGTGCCAGAAGCCGCATGGCCATTGCAACAACGATGGCTGCGCTCGCGGCAGCTCTGGCTTCCACGACGTGCTGGAACAGGGGCTGCGATCGTTATAAAGTCAGCTCCGACCCTATTCGATGCTACGATTTTGTGAGGATACCTCCTCCTGCGTTCCGAAACAGTAAGTGTGTCGCTAACGCTGGCCGTCGGCGATACAGCTGACGCCGCCATCTTGTCATCGCGCACCCGAATAAGTGCCCCTGGCGCACCCCAGCATGGCGGAAACGTTACGCGGCGCCAGCATCGCTCAAAATGGCAGCGCACAGGAATCTTTTTTGCAAACGTGTACACGGGAGGAAATTGAGGGAGAGGAGAAGACGAAAGCGAGCGGGGGACGTGAGAACACCGATCTCTGGTTGGAATGAGTTGTGGGTAGAAGCAAAGCTAGTTGCCTTTGTCTCTACTCACTCCTCGAACGCGTTCGAACGCCGAGGCGTCCAGTGTTCACCGTCTGTGATCGAACGGGTTCGAACAGTGAGCAGAGAGAAAGGCAGCTAGCTTGGCCTCCATCCGGGTCTGTTTTGTGTAAGTCGTGACGTGCCGTCACGTGACATGGCCACTAGTTGCCGTCAAATGTTTCTCCGCCAAATTAAGCGCATAAATATTTCCTGGTGACACGTGACACTATAACGTCCCGCGATACTGTGACGGCATATCACGTCATGGGTAGAGTGCAGTGTTATTGTATGTCGGTCTGTGTGGAGCATTGTAAGCAGCGCCTCGGGTGAAAAAAAAAAAAAAGACGTTGTTGTAGTTGTTGTTGCTTTCTTACGAACGAGGCCTTGATCTTCGAGAGAGGAGAGAGGGAATACCTCGAAAGATACAATTGTCTTTGTCGACTGACGAAAGTTCTACCAGAGACGCTGCAATAAGCGGAGAACTCGCGTTCGGGACGTTGTTTACCCACCAATGAGAATATGCTGGGACGAAGCACGGTCGCGCACGCGCACACGTGATCAACCCCTCTTTTGGCTTTTTGTTTCGCGTCGCTTTCCTCCTCTCTTCGGATTGCCACAGAAAGTTGACCGCGAGTATATTAGCGGCGAGATGTTTCGGTGGCGCCCTCGTTTGGTTACCTTTCGTGACGTCATTACCTTGTGAACAACAAGTTCAATGGTGTTTGTAACGAGCAGGTGTAAGCCTGAAATCATAGCGCTCTCAAAGCAACAGTGCCAACACCGTCAAAATTGAAGTTCTTACATGCCTCTTATTTCCGACAATGAGACATCCTTTGCTGACGTCATAATCAGCATTCGGCCAATTGTGGTGGGCCGACCACAGCGACGCTTTCGATCGCTTACGTCGGCAATAGACCTTTCCAATGTTTACAAGATCACAGTGCAGCGTGCGATCTTCACAGCCCAGCACGTGCGTGTTTGTCGCTTCGGAAACCGAGCAAAGCACGCGCCATGAGCACGAACACTCAAAATGGCACCGGCCACACGCTATTTTTTTAAAAGGTCTATAGCCATACTGCGCCATTGCATGCTTTAAAGAAGACTCAGTGGTGCTCTCCATTTGCGATTATAGGCCGGGGCGGCCTATAATCGCAAATTTCGAATTTTCGGCGTCACCCAAATAAGGCCGACGAGGGGCACAGCTTGGCCACTAGTGCTGTGTCATGCTTCGGTTGACACTCGCGTCCAGCCTCGCTGTGGCACTCTTTAGTGGCACCGAAAATTCATCAACACGGCGTCATTATCCACGAGGTGATTGACGCATCGCGATAAAAATATTACGAGCTTTTTGATGGAAAGAAATAGCTCCACATTGTTTTAAACAAACTTTCACAGAGAAAATTAAATCCCTATACCCTTGCGTGCTAGTCAGTGTTGCCGGTAACCCGTTACAAATGACAGCGTTAAATGTAACGGGTTGCTGCTTTCGGTGACGTACACAATGTCATATGAATTCTTGCTCTCCTCGCACATACCCCGTCAATATCACAACAGAAAAAAAAAACGTAACGTATTTAGGGAATTATTTTCTGTATAGACATATCTGTTTGTTTAATATGGTGCTATCTAGTTTTGTAACGTCAAAACAATAAAACGTTTTAATTAGTAAATGAAAAGTAACGCAAACGTAACCTTACTTACGTCTTTATCGGCAGCCTGTAACGCGTTCCTTTTATGTGCAAGTAAGGAGTTCTCATTTTCTTCTCTTGGTGTCAAATTTCGTAATTCCTGAGTCTCGGATTGCTTCAAAATGTTCAGCATACACAAGCTCACTTGCGCCCTTGCGTTTTGTTCGCAACGAGTGACTGAACTTTTTTCAATAACGCCTACAACACTGGTACTAGTCTATTTTTCCTGTTTGAAGCAACGTGCGCTTAGAAGAATTAGTTCGAAACACGGTTCATCCGAGTGTCTGGTGGTATAAATGGTGACGTGAAATATCCCCTACCCACCGCAGCCACTTTGTCAAGGACCTCTTCCTTCGCGACGGACAGGAGCCAGCCGGAAGTGATCAGAAAGAAACCGCTGCCCACCAGGTGGTACAGCAGGAACTGCGAAAAGAGGCTCGCGAAGTTCAAGACGCTGAAACAAAGAAATCTTATCAGAACTTCTAATTCGAATCAGTTTGTACGCCAATTCTGGTGACATTCAGTATTACTTCACACTTCCGTCGGCAAAACAGAAACAGACCACGTAAACCTTCATCTGCAGGCGTGCTTTGATGGACGATGCATGGAAAGTAGGTGATTATCGACGGTCGTCCTTTCCGTGGTGAACGAGCAGGACAGGGACTGAACGTGACTTATATCCGTGCCTCGGCCACTCACGCCGAACATTTTTTCTTCCATTCATATATATTTGTTCTGCTGTAACTAACTAATCTAGGAAAGTGCACCACTACCAAATGCGTTATGCTGTTTGTGGGCTACTCAAAATGAATGAATAAATGAATGAATGAATAAATGACACCGATGCATTTTTAGGTGGCGGAATTAGGGTGCATGCGAGTATGAGGCGTGGGCTGACGCTCGCGTCGGCCAACAAAAACTCAATCGCCATGCGCGGCCGACTTTTTAAAGGAAGTTTATAAATAAGTGCGGAACAAACGTATGGCCGTATAAAAGTATCGCTACAGCGAACATTTGTTGAGTTTCATATTTTGTATATTTTGTCTTTATTGTTGGATAGCAATCGCAGCCTTTGCACTGCCTGCATGCGAAGGGCTCAATCACTTTGGATCGCTTCGAGCCGCAATGGACCCGCTTTAAATTTTCTCTGGCGGCTTTGTCGAGACCTCCTCAATACCCGGGCGTCAAATAAAAGCGATCGTGCCCGGCGTCTTTTGCTTCCATTTTATGCGGAGACCGTCTGCCACAGCTGAGGAAGCGGAAACTAGAACAATAAAAAAAAACGCGTTTCTTTTGCTTTTTAGTAATTTTTGACTTTAACTGAACGTGACTTATATCCGTGTTTGGCCACTCACGTAGAACATCATCGCGATGATTTTTTACGTAGTGAAATTAGGGTGTATGCGAGTATGAGACGTCGGCTGATGCTCCGTTCGGACCCAAAGCAGCCGCTAGCTACAGAATACACCCACTGAGTACGCCAGATGGCCCAACGTTCTATAAATTTAAAACCATCGAACACGATAAACGACCTGCCACACAATGGATCATCGTAGCATGCGCGGATCGCTCTCTTCCACTTAGCGACTATAATGACCGCATATTCTTCGATGGAGAGAACGGAACTGGACGTGTATAGTGTCATCCCCTGGTCTTTGATGGTCTTGCACGATCTGAATGACCCTGCTACCGCATGCAACAAGCTATTTTCGGTGACATTTTTTTTTTTTTCGGAGGTTTGAAGGCTGACGGCCCTATACTATAGCTCAAGGGAGACAGCGAAGTAGCACTCACGTAGAGAGAGAGCGGGAGGTAGGCCTGAGTGTAGGGCGATGAGATGCCTCCCAGCAGCATGACCGAGGACACGTAGGCGAAGGCGAACGACACCATCAGTGTCACCCGCGACGCCGTCTGCTCGCTGCCGGACAGCAGCACGCAGACGACCGACGCCACTGCCGCGCCCTGCGCGAAGGTCCCCGGTGATCTTTTGGTGGGGGGGTATACGGTATACACTCGTAATCAGAGTATAAACGTTCACTGGAGCTTACACTGCAGCCAACGCTACGAACAGGACAGAGCCAATCGGGGCAGCGTCGAAAGCGCATCGTCACGGTGGTCGTCGTCTGCGTGCGTTTGGTATCATCGGCTAAACCAATCACACACAAAAAGAGCGCAGGATCGCGCCGCATTCACGGTGCGCGCGATCGCTATGCGGAGAGCAAGTCGTCTGCTTCTTGCGCAGGAGTTGCCGTGACGTCAGAAAGACGCCGGGCTCTGATTGGCTCTGATTGAAGGAGAGTGGGTAGACCTCAAAGCAAGCTGCCTTGAGGTGTGCTGGCCAACGTTATTAGATTAGCTAAGTTACGGAACCGCTCATAGACGCTGCTTGCACGAACAGTACCCCCCATCACTCACCACGACTCGCCTCCCGTCGATCGACGCGCCGGACGGCTGCTATGGTAACTGCAGTGTATTCTGTGGGATAGATACGTTTCGAAACACAGCGTCTAGGTGGCGTTCAAGGTAATACGCAGTTAAGAAACGAAAATCTAGATGGCACTTCAAACGACGGCAGGCGGATTGAAGTGAGTGAGGGGGGTTACCCCTTTCCGCAGGAGTTCCACAACTGAGGTAATCTATAGTCCGTTGCAACCTAAGAACGAAGGGCGAGGGTAAGCCGGGCCGGGGAGGAGGAAGCAGACGGAACGCTAAAGCGAGAGGAGGTTTCCTCCTCTCTTCTCCAGCGTTCCGTCTGCTTCCTCCTCACCGGTCCTTCTTACCCTCGCCCTTCGTTCTTAGGTTGCAACGGACTATAGTAACGTTGCAGAGATCGGCGTTCTGACGTCACCACAACCTGAAGCAGACGAACTTGGGCTCCGCATAGCCGATGATAGCGAACGCTGGAAGGATGGGGATGGATGCTAATGTCTGTACCCTTTATAACGGGCGGTGACGATGCGCTTTTGCCGCTGCGCGATTGACTATCGGTTCGTAATGCTGTCGGAGGGTATGCGTAGCGCAAGTTCGTCTGCTACTTTTGTAGGGGTTGTGGTGACGTCAGAGCGCCGAGCTCTGACTGGCTCCGATTGAAGGATAGTGAGTAGACCTCGAAGCAGCTTGCTTTGAGGTCTGCCCACTATCCTTCAATCAGTGCCAATCAGAGCTCCGCGTTTTGACGTCGACACAACCCACTGCAAAAAGAAGTAGAAGATCTTGCGCTCCGCATAGACATACTATTCATGAAACATAAGTAGCTCGCTTGACTTCGCTATTACTAACCGTTTTAATGTGTTTGTATCCGAAAACAAACAAACAGATTCACAGGTTGTCTTGGTATTCTTTCGCTTAATCTTAGAATAATTCGTTTAATATGTGGTAGATAAATGCCTCGAACTTCCCCGCAATTTGAAGCGCGTGGTACCCGGCAGGCCGTGTCGATGGAACCACGATCGCCCGTTCTTTCGCTTGAGGTCTGCTTATTGCGTTATAGATATCGGTTTCTCTGTCGCGGGGAAGCATGTCTCACCGCGTACCGCGTATATAGTCCTCACCACTTCGGCGATGTTGAGCATTCCGTGCTTCGTGACCGTGTATTTGGGGTTGATGGCGACCTTGGAAGACTTCTTGGCATCTTTGAGGGCTTCCGTTGGAGCGTCGCTCATGTCGGTCCAGCCTGGCCGACGGAGTCGGGAAGTCACTCGCCAGACCCTGTAAGCTTACAAGTATGGTTCCATGTTTTCGGAGTTTAGTTTTCGTCAAATTCGGAGCGTACTTTTCGGTGTTGATTTTTTGACAAAAATTCGGGGTTATTTGCGTTTATTATTTTTTGTTTTGTTTTTTAGATTCCAATTTTTTTTATTTATTTCCCCTAAAAAGCGCAAATAGTATGGCCTAAACTGGAAACCGGAACTGTGGCTTGAAGCTTTAAATTCGTAACATGTTTGAGTAATACATTCATTGCTCTTGTGCGTGTTTCTGTGTGGGGGGTATGATGGGGTTCCTTTTACCACTTTTGCGTATGCGCTAACTGGTCAACATTTCGAGTGCATTGTATACGTAAATATACTTGTTCTCTTGGCGTAAGACTTTTTTGTTTTGTCATTGTAGCCTGTCTCGCTTAAATAATCTCTGTACGGCTCCTTGTATGTTCGAAAAGGTCAACCGCGTTGTATTCGTCTGCAAATGTAGTAAAGGTGAGGCGAAGACATCGCCAAGTTGCTAAACGCTGATTTTATTTTCTTGCCTTCCCCTCTCAAACGGAGAGAAATAGATTGATTGACTGATTGAACTTGATTGATTGTCGTGACCAGTACAATGACCTGTTGCCCCAAATGAACCTGGAGGAGATAAGCGGTAAATTGACTTTTTCAGTGGTGCGTGATTTGAAGAAAATTGGGGTGGCATTTTCTCAGGACCACTGACCCTGTACGCTGACAAAGCATAAAATAAAAAAGAACTAAAAAAGTTATTGAGAAAAAAAAAGAGTTAGAAGTGAATTCTAGCGTATTTTTGTCCCGTGAATTTGAATATCACAAGCATTTGACCCGAGTGCGTCAAGAGACGCGAGAAAAGACACAAAAACCAACCACGGGGTGTGAAGTCATACCCAGATGTTTAAGCAGCCTTGTGTGCGCCACTTATGGCGGGAACGAGTAGGGCGCTTTTGGCCGCTCGGGTGAGGGGCGCGGAAATGTTGAGATCTCTGTATCGCTATTTTGAAAGCGCTATCTTGAAAGCGCGCGATTTCAAAATAGCGCTCATGCCCCTTCTTCCCGTCGAGGTTGGTACGAGGAGAGAGTCATGACGTATAATAGAGAGTTTGATGCGCCAAGTAGCCACAACATGTAGTGGTTACTTGGCGCATCAAACTGAAATGAATTTTAATATTCGTAATCATGGAGGCCAAATAAAAACGAGTAAAGTGTTTTTGTTTTTTTTTTCTCAAATACGAATCTGCTTCAGTTTCACTTTAATTTAAAAAAAAATACAGTTTTTTTTTTCTTCTTTTGGGGATTGGTACATCGAAATTTGGAGTTTATCGGATAAATCCGAATTCATGAAAATTTTACCTGTAACTGTTTTTCGTAGTTCTTTTTTTCTTTTCTTGATTGATCGAGAAAAAAAAAATGGAACGGAACCCTACTTATAAGCAACTATATATCACTGTCCCTGCTTCTGCAACGCAGGGCATGCTTGTGAAGTTCGTGATTTTTTCTTCCGCGACAATCTCCAATCTGATTGGCTCCAGGGTGATCAAATGCCGGGAACTTTCTTAGTTTGTTAGATTTCGGTAGGGGAAGGGGGGGAGGGCGAAATCTTGCATTTTGCTGTCGCCTCCTTTCCCCCCTTTCCTTCATACAGCATATTTTGTAATGGGCGATCCCCCCCCCCCCCCCCCGCCCACCCCGAATCAAAATCCTGGCTACGTGCATGGTCTGGCAACTACGGAAGAGTGCATGGGGATCACAGGCTAAGTGGCGCAAGCTACCGCCCGTTATAAAGGATCCGAACGGCGAGTTGGGCTAGTTGGTAGTACATGCTTGGGGTGAAGCGCCAAAACAACGAGGACACGAGGAGAGAAGCAGACAGGACGAGGCGCAATCCACGGTACAACCCGTGCACTGTATACACCTCATAAAACAGCGACGGCGTCACCTTGAACGTTCCGTCCATGAACCTCGTCCTGCCTGCTTCTCTCCTCGTATCCTCGTTGTTTTGGCGCTTCACCCCAAATAAAGGATCCATCCGTACGTCCATCCGTCCGTCCGTCCATCACACGACCTCTGCGTTGAGTGATCGTTAGTGGATCTGACTCGCCCCATGCGACAACACACGCCGGTGCTCAACGACAGTGTACGCAGTAAAGCGACAGATGCGTGCGTGTCTTGGCGTCGCTGCCTGCTCTTATCGTGCTAGTTGTGAGACGCCGCAAGGGGCGCTAGCGGCGACGCGGACGCAAGATGGCGGCGCTGAATGCGGGGATCAGCTCGTGATGACGTTAGAGCGAGTAAAGCATTGTCTTCTATGCGAAACGCAAGTTTTTCTGCTTCTTGCACAGGTGTTGTGATGATGTCAGAATGCCAAACTCTTATAATGTGTAGGCACTTAGCATTGAGGTCTTCCCAGTATCCTTCCAATCAAAGCCAATCAAAACTCGGCGTTGTTCTGACGTCGCCGCAACCCCTACGCAAGAAGCAGACGAGTTGCTCTTCGGATAGTGGTATAATTGACGGAAACGCGCACTTCACACTCCCAAACAGACACACATGCAGCCGCGCGTGTTGAAATAAACATACAGCATACGCGTATACATGCACTCCCTCATTTATACTCTGTTTCATACTTAGCGTGCAACGCTGTCAAAGCTACTGGCGCGAGCGCGTGGCTTCATCTATGGCTTTGTTTGCGCGAGAACGCGTGCAAATGATCAACGAGATCAAGCCCCACGCTCGCGCCTGTAGCTTTGACAGCGTTGCACGCTAAGTATGAAACAGAGATAGGTTGTGTTTCAAATCTTACTCGAATGGACCCGAGTTACTCTGGCGGGTCACGTCGCGTGACAAGACAAATAGAGCAACGCTGGACGAGGGTGGGTTTTCGAACGCCGAAGTATGGAACTGCTGGTTATTGCTGTTCTTGACGAGAAAAACAAATGTGATAGTGAGTAATGTATCCTGCAGAAGGGACGCCAGTCCGAGCCACGCATGTATGTTCACAGCATGCACACTAGCACGTTGACGGAGCAGCGTAAACGACGTTAATCATCATCGTCGCCTACGCTGCTGTGTGTGTTCGTATGGGTGCCTTAAGGTCGGTTCAGACACTTGCGTTTGAGTGCGTTTGACTGCGTTGCGTCGAGAACCGAACGCGAGTCACCGGCACATCTGTGCTTCGTATGAAGCGTGGAATCCAATTTAAGGAATCATCTTGGCACGCGATATAAGCAGCAGGGATGTCCTGGGTTCTCGCTGCCGCAAAGCAGTCAAACGCAGTCAACCGCAACTGTCTGAACCAGGCTTGATTCTCTGGCCACCATCACTGGGTACGTCGCTGCTGAACGCGTGCTGACGGCAAGCTTCCGCAAAGCTTCCGCAGCGTGCCTCCCACGCCACCAGGGCCGGCTTTCTGGAAACAAAGTTGTAGCTAATACCCGATTTACGCCATCATAAAGTATCATTTCATTTATAGCTCGAAGGGACCTTCATGGTCGGCGGCAAATCAGTTCGCTTTCCTCCGTGCGTGGCATGTGCTGGAGAACCATGAGCGCAGGCCGATTCGCTGGGTGCAGAGGGGTCACTGTTAGCACGAACACGACCTCTTCACTTTTTTGTTTCTTACTTTGAAAGGGTACTGGCATATTTAGGTTAGTACCCCAACTAAAAATTTTCCACAGTAGTTTTGATAAGAATCCTTCATTATTGAAGGGGAAAAAAACGAAAACAAACGGTGATGGCTTGTTTGCGTTAACGTGTCGCCGAGTGCCCCTTTTTGCTGCCTGTGTGAATGACGTTGTAGAAGTGCTTGTGAAATAAAGCGCTGTATAAAGTCACGAGCGGAGTGATAGCACCAAGTCTCAAGCGCTGGCGCGCACCAGGCTTAGCAAGCTCTCTTGCTTTCACACACTATACCGTTTCTATAGCAAGCCATGCATGCGCAGGTTAGCCGTTCTTGGCAGACGATACGTGTGCGCTCGTTTTGACCATGAGCTGAGTACAAGGAACTCAAATATTGAATCCGGTAAACACCCCTATTTCAGTCACGTAGCTTTGTGTTTTAGTAAAAAAGAGCGCGTCCATTGAGGCAGTTGATATTAGAATCCTCATGAATAAATATCGAGGTCACGCAAACAACTGCAGGGTGTCCCCATAAAACAAAAGAGTGTTTTTTTACTGTACAAATGAAGGGGTATTCACACGGGGGAGAAATCCTTCTCTTTGCTCCCCGGGATACGCATCACGCGTCAAGTATACTGTATACGTTACGCCTTTGCGGAAACACACGCTGACGTAGACATCCCTGAGGGATGGGGGAGGTTTTCCTCGGGCTTGTAACGTTTCAAGAGGATAACGGTTCATTCTAAAACGTCGCCATCTAACTCGGACCTCTAGCGTTACATTTGGGCGAAGGCTGGGCGTTCGGCGATGTTTAATATATTTTTTCGGCAAAAAAAGAAACGAAAAACCTAATTTGTCTTTCGAGACACGCTGTGTCCGCAGACTCTAAAAATATTGTTTATATTGAACCAATTAATCACGGTAGATGCTTCGAGAATTTTTCTTTTCAAGTAAGTGTCAACAATATTGTCAAAGTGATGAAGCGGCGAGTGACTGAGTAAACTGAACGTTTAATGGGGCGAACTTGTGCCCAAAAGTAAAAGGAAAAAGAAAGATAACAGCAGAGCGTCGCGGGCGTCGAAGGCGGCGAAGCAGCGGGATCGAACGCTGGGGCGAAACTGACCTGGCTCGCCACGCGAAGCCCCTTATGTACACGCGTGGGTTTCTGGAATAATCGGCGTAGAAGGTTCGGCGTGTAGAACTTTCTTAACTCGAACAAGCAACACAGTTCTCGAATTTACCAGAACATTACATTAGATGTCAACAAAAAGGCGTCCCCGCGGCCAGGAATCGAACCCTGGCTTTTCGCGTGGGAGGCAGGCGCTATAACCGTTAGGCCACGCGCGCGCTGCCTACTTGGGAAGCTGCGCGCGCGGCATTACTCCCCCCCTTTAAAAAGTGCATCGCCCCGATGCAGCACAAAACAAACCAAACAAAAAAAAAGAATGGTAAGCTAAAGAGTCATTTGGAACACATAAGGTCCTCAGTCCTATCGAGCGTAGTACGGCTCCAAGCGCACGACGTGGACGACTTCTGGTCGTGGAGGGCGGCGTGATGAAGTCCGTGTTCCGTCGGGCATCACCTCGTAGTTCAGATCCCCGAGTCGACGAAGCACTCTGTAGGGTCCGAAGTAGCGCTTCAAGAGTTTTTCGCTGAGACCACGGCGGCGGATTGGTGTCCACACCCACACCCTGTCACCGGGCTGGAAGTGGACGTCCCGACGACGGAGGTTGTAGCGGCCAGTGTCGACTCGTTGTTGGGCTTGAATACGGTGTCTGGCGAGCTGGCGGACTTCTTCTGCCCGTTGGGCAACCACCTGGGCGTCGTCGCTTCCGTCGAGAGCCGGTTCGTGGGGTAACATCGCGTCCAGCATTGTCGATACTTGCGACCATGAACCAGCTGGAAGGGTGTCACTCCGGTGGTCTCTTGCACGGCCGTGTTGTAGGCAAAAGTGACGTACGGCAACACCTCATCCCATGTCTTGTGCTCCACGTCGACGTACATGGAGATCATGTCGGCGATGGTCTTGTTGAGTCTTTCCGTCAGCCCGTTGGTTTGCGGGTGGTACGCCGTGGTGCGACGATGGCTGGTGTGGCTGAGACGAAGGACTTCTTGTGTCAGCTGGGCCATGAACGAGGATCCACGGTCTGAGATCAGGACTTCGGAAGCGCCGTGCCGGAGGACGATGGATTCAATGAAAAACTTGGCAACTTCCACGGCAGTCCCGGAAGGTAGGGCTTTCGTTTCGGCGTACCGTGTGAGATAATCTGTGGCGACGATGATCCAGCGATTTCCCGACGTCGACGGCGGAAAGGGGCCAAGTAGATCCATTCCGATCTGCTGGAAGGGTGCTGTTGGTGGAGGAATTGGCTGCAGGAGTCCGGCCGGCCTCGTCGGAGGTTTCTTGCGTCGCTGGCACTCGTGACATGATCGTGTGTATAGGTGGACGGTCTTGGGGAGCTTGGGCCAGTAATACTTTTCACGAATACGGGTCAGTGTACGGCTGTAACCAAGGTGTCCAGACGTCGGGCCGTCGTGGCAGGCTTGAAAGATCTCCTCCCGAAGGTCGGTCAGAATTACCAGCAGCCACGGCGAGTTGTTGTTCCCGAAGTTCTCTTTGTAGAGTACACCTCGTCGAATGGCAAAGGTCGGCAGGGCGCGTGAAAAAACACGTGGTATGGCACTTCCGCGCCCTTCCAGGTGCTCTATTAGTGCGCGCAGCTCAGGATCGCCTCGTTGACGTCGGGCCATGTCGTCGGCGTTCACTGCGCCCAGGAAACACTCGTCGTCGTCGTCGACGTTGCTGCCGGAAGGTGTTTCGACGGGAGCTCTGGACAGACAGTCGGCGTCGCTGTGCTTGCGGCCTGACTTGTAGACCACGGTCATGTTGAACTCTTGTAGTCGGAGACTCCATCGAGCGAGGCGTCCTGATGGGTCCTTGAGGTTCGTAAGCCAGCAGAGCGAGTGATGGTCCGTGACTACGCGGAACGGGCTCCCGTACAAGTACGGACGAAACTTCGTGATTGCCCAGACGACCGCAAGGCATTCTTTCTCAGTCGTGGAGTAATTTCTCTCCGCTTTGGACAGTGTCCGACTTGCGTAAGCGATGACTCGCTCGGTTCCTTCTTGTACTTGAACCAGAACCGCGCCAAGTCTAGCGTTACTTGCGTCCGTGTGAATCTCGGTTTCCGCATCCTGGTCGAAATGTCCAAGAACAGGAGGAGTCTGCAGTCGTCGCTTCAGCTCGTCGAATGCCTGCTGCTGCTCCTCGGCCCATTCGAACTTCTCGGCGTCCTTCGTGAGGTGCGGAAATCCTTGCGAAATCCCAAACGAAGCGTCGATAGTAGGCACACAGTCCGAGGAATCTTCGCACGGCCTTCTTGTCTTTCGGCGCTGGGAATGCCGCGACGGCGCGAGTCTTCTCGGGGTCTGGGCGGACGCCTTCGTTACTAACCACGTGGCCGAGGAACTTCAGTTCGTCATAGGCGAACCGGCACTTTGACGCCTTGAGGGTGAGCCCAGCGGTCTGTATGGCTTGGAGAACCGTGCGGAGTCGTCGCAAGTGCTCGTCGAAGTCAGTTGAAAACACTACGACGTCGTCAAGGTAGACGAGACAGCTCTGCCACTTCAGCCCTGCCAGTACAGTGTCCATGACACGATGGAACGCTGCTGGCGCCGTGCATAGTCCGAAGGGCATCACTTTGAACTCGTACAGTCCATCCGGCGTGACGAAGGCTGTCTTTTCTCGGTCCCGTTCGTCGACTTCGAACTGCCAGTAGCCGCTCTTCAGGTCCATCGATGAGAAATATCGAGAGTGGCGCAGCCGGTCTAGAGTGTCGTCGATGCGGGGAAGTGGGTAGACGTCTTTCTTCGTCACCGCGTTCAGCTGCCGGTAGTCCACGCAGAACCTAAGCGCTCCGTCCTTCTTCTTAACCAGCACAACTGGAGAGGCCCACGGACTATTTGAAGGTTGGATTATGTCGTCTCTCAGCATCTCTTGAACTTGCTCCTGGATTACCTCCCTTTCTTTAACGGAGACTCTGTACGGCGATCGATGAACAGGGCGCGCGTCGTCCTCGGTAACGATGTGGTGCTTCGCAACGGCGGTTTGTCGCACCTTCGACGACGTCGCAAAGCAGTCGCGGTATTCGGCGAAGAGGTTATTCAGCTGCCGTCGTTTCGGGCCCGGAAGCTTAGGGTCAATGTCGAGCTGCGCTGGCGACGTACAATCTTGCTGAGGTGGCGAAGTTTCGTCAGTAATCGCGGCGATTTCGGCGGCGTTTCGAAGTTCCTCGACGTGGCCCACGGCTGCACCTTTCGTGAGTGTTGCGTTTCATTTCGGAAGTTTGTCACGAGGACCACAGTCCGCCCATCCTGAAGTTCGGCCACTCCTCTTGCGACGCCTATTCCTCTTCCCAGAAGCAATTGAAGGTTGCCTTCCAGGACAACTTCACCGCAGGTAGCTGTAACGGCCACGACGGGTACGACAACACTTGATCGCGGCGGCAGGTTCACGTGGGCGGCGGCGACTCGGACGGTGGCTGACGCTGTTTGGGGTTTCTCTGAAGGCGGAACAGGCTTCCACAGCGTCAATCTGTTCTCACCCAGGTCGATAACGGCGCCGTATTCGCACAGAAAGTCCATGCCGAGAATGGCATCTCTGGAACTGTCTTGTAGAACGACGAATTTCACAGGGCACGTTTCGCCGTGAATTTCGACGCGAGCAGTGCAACTCCCGACAGGCGTGATAAGGTGTCCGCCGGCGGTTCGAATTTGTGGTCCATCCCACGGCGTCATGACTTTTCGAAGGCGGCGGGAGAGCCTCCCACTCAGAACGGAGTAGTCTGCTCCGGTGTCGACGAGTGCCGTCGCGTCGTGGCCGTCGATGATAACGTTGAGGTTGTTGGACACCGAAGCAGGAGCGTCGTTGCGATGCGCAGCGTCGGGAGAGTGGGAGCGCTCCGTCGTTCTTGGAGGCTCCTTACTTCGGTCGTCTTCGGCAACGCCGCCTCCAGGCGTTGCCGCGCCTAGTTTTCCCGGCGACGCAGGGGAGACAGGCTTTCACGTCGGGGTCGGTGTATCGGCGAAGCTGGACGTCGTGGCGACGGCGACCGGAACTCTCGGCGGGACGCAGGCTCGGGGGACTGGGGTCGTCGCAGGTACTCGTCGATCTCGCTAGGACGTTCACCATGACGGGGGCGCGAGTCGTTCGGGTGGAACCCGCGCAGCCCGAGTCGTCGGTATGGGCATCGACGGTACACATGGTCAGCTTCCCCGCAGTGGTAACACAGCGGGCGTCGGTCGGCTGTCCTCCAGACGTCTGTCTTCCTCGGTGCAGGTTGCTCTGGGCGAACGTGCGCCTCATCTTCCTGTCGTCGGGGGTACTGCGGCGTCGGGGTGTCTCTTCGGGGTGGCGCCATGGCTTGGCGGGGAGCTTGGGGCGGGCGTCGGGCCATGGCGGCGTAGCTCAACGTAGGTTCCTCCGGTGCCTCCGTGGTGACGGGAACCTCTGGTTGGAGCGCCCGATGCACTTCTTCTCGGACAGCCTCGGCGATGCAAAGGGTTGGCGGACGACTGGCGGTTGGCAGCAACCTTCGTAGTTCCTCCCGGACGACCTCCCGGATAATTTCCCGGATGTCCGGCGTACCCGGCGTGTTGTCGCCGTTAAGCAGTGTGGGTGCAGCGACGCCTGGATATCGCTGGTAGTGGGAAGCGCGTGCCTGAAGCGCGCGCTCGATGTTGGTTGCTTCAGTGATGGAACCTTCGACTGTAGTAGGTGGGCTCCGCACAAGGCCACCGAAGATGTTTTCCTTCACGCCACGCATTAATACCCCTGTCAGACGGCGATCTAAAGGTCATTTTCACTAAGCTCCTTTTAAAAAAATCGGCCAATCAGCTCGCGATGTGGAGTGCGCACGTGCTCTGTGGCGCGCGCACGTGCTCTACGGCGTGCGCTGGTTCGCCGATTTTATAAAGGAGCTTAGTGAAAAGGACCTTTAAAACGCCGTCTGACAGGGGTATAAGACCCGCAGTTTTTTTCTCTTCGGGAGCGGTTGGGTCGGCGCGATTCATCAGGTGAAGAACGTCTTCGACGAAACTTGTGACGCTCTCGGTCGGACCTTGGGTTTTCGCTCGCAGGAGTTCTTCGGCACGCTGTCGTCGGTGCTGGTTAGCAAAGGTACGTCGCAGCTCGGCCTGGAATTCTTCCCACGACAAAATTGACGCTTCGTGGTTCTCGAACCAGGTGCGTGCCGTGCCTTCCAGAGCGAAGTAGACGTTCTGAAGGCACTGCTCCGGTGTCCACTGGTTATGGCGGGCCACTCGTTCGTAATGCTGTAGCCAATCTTCAACGTCCTCGTAGATCTCCCCGTGGAAAGGCGACGGTGCCCGGGGTGCGACGGGCAGGTATACGACGGCAGAAAAGGCCGGTGTCTCCGACTGGTTGGCCATCGTCGTCCTCCTTGTTTGCCTGGTCTTTGGTGGTAAGGGTCCTAATTCCGGAAGTAGGCCAAGGTTCCGGCGGCTTGATCGGATCCCGGTCTGGTCTTCGTTCGGTTCTTGGGGGCTTGGCGTCGGACTTGCACTGCGGGCCCTCGGAGGGGTACGCGGCAGGGGCATGCGATACCCAGCACGTCCACCAAAATGTCACGAATGACAAGTGATGAAGCGGCGAGTGACTGAGTAAACTGAACGTTTAATGGGGCGAACTTGTGCCCAAAAGTAAAAGGAAAAAAAAAAAGATAACAGCAGAGCGTCGCGGGCGTCGAAGGCGGCGAAGCAGCGGGATCGAACGCTGGGGCGAAACTGACCTGGCTCGCCACGCGAAGCCCCTTATGTACACGCGTGGGTTTCTGGAATAATCGGCGTAGAAGGTTCGGCGTGTAGAACTTTCTTAACTCGAACAAGCAACACGGTTCTCGAATTTACCAGAACATTACATTAGATGTCAACAAAAAGGCGTCCCCGCGGCCAGGAATCGAACCCTGGCTTTTCGCGTGGGAGGCAGGCGCTATAACCGTTAGGCCACGCGCGCGCTGCCTACTTGGCAAGCTGCGCGCGCGGCAATATTCACTGGACGCCATGTTTGAGGGCAACGTTTAGAGCGCATGCTCAGAACGAGCTTACATTAATAGGCTGCTAAGACCTGTAATCTTGATGGCATGCAGAATGCATGTTGCAAAAGAACTGTGGAAGCTTGCCGTCAGCACGCGCTCACCAGTCGCGCACACAGCTATGGCCGCCAGTGAATACTCCCTATAAGGTCATCAACAACACATGCAAGTTCCAATCGCAAACCATCAAACAGGTTCGAAACCTGTACGTGCGTGTCGTTTCTGGTTTTGAATATCTACAATAGCGTATACAACCTTCTCATTCCGTCTCGTTTCTACCCACGGGGATGGAATATGAGTAGCGTACTCACAGATGCAGGCCCCTGAGTTGTCCTTAGAAGGTCTATCTTCTCAATCTTCTTTGCCCTCACACATGATGCTCCTCTTCTGCAACGCGAAAAAAACCAACGCGATCTTCTTCTTTCTTGCTTTAGACCACTGATCTCTAACGCAGTAGGCTGGATCGCAGATCGAGGCTTGTCTTGCTGGGGGTGAGTGGCACCACCAGCAACCATCACTTGACACCAGCTAATGCCTGGGACTCTATGGGAAAAACGAGAAAGTGCAGTTTCCCCCGTTTCTAAGCCGTTGTCGGCACTGAAACTTTTTGGCTGCTTTTCGGAAAGCCTGCCAAATAGCTTGTGCACAAATATTAACACTGACAGCCCTCTCACTTCTTATAAATAAATGCTTTGTGGTCGAGAGTGACTCCACTGGGCGAACATTGTAGTGCAGCTCCATGAGACAAGAGTTACCTAGAGTTACTGGGGGGGTCGGTGGCGGTTTCGATGAGTCGGGTTTAGCAGACGACGGGCTTTGCTACGCGGACTTCGCTCACTCCCGGAAAGCTGCTGTCAACATAGAACATTTCCGACATTCATGAACTTCTGGGCTTCCCCGAGGACGGTCTTTTTGACAGCAAGTCCCTTTGTTGACTTAACGACGAGAGCCAGCTTGCCAGCTCAGCCGTGGGTGCTCTGGCTCGTTCGACTTTTTTAAGGAGCGTTCGAACGCTTTACAAATACCAATTCGATCTCCAAACACCCGATATACGGATCGTAGCACATCGTAAAATAACCTCCTTCGAACACCGCGTACAAGCTTCAATATTTCTACTTTTGTATGTTGCTCAAGTAATGGCCGCCGGTGCTGCCACCGACGGGCTCCCGATCCGCGATCCAGCCTACTACAATAAAGATCACTGGCCGCAGCATTTTGCGACCCCTATCAGTTAGAAATTTCTACCACCCGCCTGATTTGTGGAAACCCGGTTAGCGCGAGTCACCACCTGCATTGTGCATGCGGAGTTCGCCGGCTTTTCTTGAAAGTGCTTGCCTTATTTGCCTGTTCAGGATACTTACCCCTTTTGTGTGATCTTCCATTGTGAGAAACAAAAAATACCAGAGCTTGTAGCCTGCTCGGCATTCGCAGGAAACGAACGAAGAGAGCAAACGCCAAGCAACCCGCGACGCGAGCCGTTCGACGTTTTTCGAGGATTATTTCCGTTGAGATAATCTCCGAAAATCCTTCCCGGCTATGTTCCCGGTCTTCGCGAAATATAGTTGATGGGGTCGTGTCCGGTACATGTGCGGGTACAGTTCAAGACGTTCGAAGCTAAGTTGTCGTTCCTCGTGATGAAGCGTCCTAGCTGTAATCTGCTTGGACGTAACTGGTTCGAGTCTCTTAGAATTGGACTTGAACTGAGTTGTGTTCATCAAGTCTTGCTTGACAAAAGCTTGAAAGACGTCATCGAAAAGCACGCTCCTGCTTTTGATGGTGGCCTCAACCGATACAAGGGCCCGGCCGTGAGTCTGGAACTACAAGAAAACGCACTCCCGGTTCCTAAGAGCACGGAAAGTGCCATTTGCGCTGAAGCCATCGGTGGAAGTTGAGTTACAGCGCCTCACGGACCAATGCACCCTGGAACAAACACAACACACAGAGTGGGTGACACCGATGGTGGTGGTCCGGAAAACGGACGGCAGCATCAGCTATGTGGAGACTACCGCAGCACTATCAACGCTGTCACGCGCAAGGCGGCGTATACCCTCTACCCATGGTGGCAGAAGTACTCGCAAAGCTCCATGGAGGCAAGATATTTTCCACGCTGGACCTTGCACAAGCTTATCAGCAACTGAAGGTCACCGAGAGCACAACGAACGTACTCACGATCAACACCACCAAGGGTCTTTTTAAAGTCAAGCGCCTACCTTTTGGAGTGTCGGCTGGACTAGCCATTTTTCAGCGCTGCATAGACACTACGTTGACAGTGAGCGCCTACCTGGACGATATAATCGTCAGCGGCTCTACAGAGAAAGAGCACGCGGAGTGTCTCGACTCAGTCCTGGCACGGCTGAAAAAAAGTAGTTCTGCGTCTGTAAAAAGCCAAGTGGCGTTTTGGTGTCGCCGAAGTCACCTACTTGGGACACAGAATCGACTTGGCGGGGTTCAAGTTACAGACGACAAGCTAAACGCCATCAAAGAATTGCCAGAACCTACCTCCAAAGCCACTCTGCAGTCGTTCCTGGGAGTGCTTTCATTCTACTATCGAAAACAGAGCAGCAGTGGCTTGTGAGCTATACAAGCTGATTGAGAAGAATGTACCCTGGAGATGGGAGTAACAGCACGCTGTAACCTTCAAGAGCCTAAAGGAGCTGGTGTTACGCAAACATTCCGAGGACATCTAAGCACCTCTAAGAGTTGTGAATTCGAAAGCATTAAAGTTCAATTGAACGCCACTGAGTGCTCCTTCGAGTTTTACGTTGCGAGTAATGTTTTCGAGTATTGCTGCGGGGTATGTATTAGAGTTTTGCAATTAAATTGCTGCGGGTTCTTTTTGTAGAGTTTCTACGTTGGCATATTGACTGTAGACCGAATCATTAGGACGATATTGCTAAGAATTCAGGTGCATTTGTTTTCACGCAATGCGTTCGCTAATGTTTATGAGGAGAGGCGCCGCCATGATCCTCGGCGCCGAGAGGAGCAGAAGCGGCCGCAGTGCCGGCAGGGAGTGTGGCGCGGTGCGCCGCACAGACTGGCCTGGCTCGCTGCTGACTGCTGCCGAGCTGGCTGAGGCAGCGGGCAGCTGCTGACTGCCGGGGTACAGCACCAGCTGCGGGAGTCACCCAACAGTCAGCACGAGAGAGCCGTAAACTGTGGCTGCATATACACCATCTAAACAACTGCCTAGAGAACTGCCTAAAGAACTGCCTAAATTTACTCCAGCAGAATACGAGAGCCCCCTCACCTTGGATGCCAAGTTTCCTATTGTGTCCAGGGCAACTTGCCGTAGCGACGACCACCTGCTCAGGGCACACAGCATCACAAACCTGAAAAGAATCAAAGACAAAAACATTAAAAAGAAAAAAAAGAACACTGTCGGGAAACCAATCAAAGAGAAGTGAATGTGTAGGCCCTGCAACCAACGATGACCCGCGATACCCATAAAACTAGGCACGTGCAAAGTGCAAAGCAATTGCAAGCGTTGCGCGTTGTGTGTCGAGCATAAAAAAAAAATAAAATGTTGGGATGAACCAGAACCCAACAACTACAAAACAGAGCCTTCGAGGCAGCTTTTACTCAACGCAGTGACAAAAAGCATTTGTACTCTCTGCTCAACTACACCTTCTAGTTATCTTCCCCACCAAACGAGGTTGTCGCTGGCTATAGTCGGTTACAAGTTAAGAAGGTAGTAGAAGCTCCTCCCCATAAGCGTGATGCGCCCGCTTCAGACGCCTCCGCAGTCGAGAAAATAGTTCGCTGAAAACGCCCCTTCTGCTTCAATGGATAGATATTGACTACAGACAGACCTTGTAGCGGGGTGTGTAGCCCGAAACAACCCATTCCAGTTTGAACCCGTCCCGTTTTGACCCATTCCCGAAACGACCTTCCCGTTTGAACCCGTCCCGTTTCGACCCATTCCCGAAACGACCTTCCCGTTTGAACCTGTCCCGTTTCAACCCGTTCCCGAAACGCCCTTCATATTTGAACCCGTAGCCAAGACATATTTTACGTTTGAATTCGTCCCGTTTGAACCCGTTGGTATAAAGCCCCGCACATCTCAACCTCCTCGCGAAAAGTGTCCCTCGTTCTAATCCTGATTTGCGCAGTTTTCTAATTAAGAATATGTCCCGAAGTCATGTTATTGCAATTAATGCAAAGGTGCAGGCAAGCAATTCAGTTATGTTGTGAAATAGTTTTGCTTGTAAACGTATTCTTAAGATATGCAATACTTTCAGACAAGCTTCAACGAAATATATTGCTACTTGAACCACTTAAAATGTTTCTTTCAAGATAGTCCCCAAAATGTGTAACTACGAAATGGACTATGTACACTGCGCGACAACGTTACCACAAACACAATGTAGGCGATTTTACTTCGAAATGGTATTAGAAGGTACCACATTTTACCGCTTAGGTTAGTGGCCCAGATGCGCACTTTCAAACACACTAATAATAATATTGATGGCAGTCTTTTGATTTTTTTAGACAAACAGCTAAAACCAACAATCGCTTGTTCGTGTTAACGGTTTCGCGCTCTGTACAATAACAGGGAGCTTTCGTAGACCGTTTTCGACGTCACGCGACGCTGTCCGCAACCCGCTACGATACCCGGAACTCTACAGCCAAGGCCATCGGCGCGCAGGCGCAGTAGCGGCTTCTTCGTTGCGGAGGGCTTAGCAGAGGGGGAAACGCGGTCTACGAAAACTCCCTAATAAAGTCTTAGAGTAACGCAGGCAATCACTTTGGGTAAGCAAAAATTAGCGTTGCCTAAGTTTTTATATCGCGACGCTATTTTTAGGTTACCTAAAGCGCTTGCGTACGTTATTCTAAAACTTCCTTATAGTGAACGGGATATTTTTAAAAGTGATAAATCAGACAGGCTGACGGGCATATGATTGCGACTTCATTTTCTTACAAGTTCAAACATAGAACCGTCGCGTACACAGGCAAAAATCATAAACCACAAAATGATATCGCCTTGGTTGAGGAAGTCGAGCAGGAAAATCGCGCCATCAGAAAGGCGACACTCCAATTGTGATAGTTCGCGGCGGTCACCTGGCCCGCACGGCACCACCATTTGCAAGCTGCTGCAGCGATATCCTTGTCAAGGCCTCATCCCGTTTGCAGGTCGATGAAGTTGCAAATGTTCGCGTGAGCCCTCCCTGACACAGCGTTTATCTTACGGTGCCATGTCTCCGAGGCTGTTTCGGGAGAGGGACAAGTTATGTGAGCAAGAAGAAGACACTGGACACTTGAACCTAATCAACTGTTAACGAACAATACAAACAAACCGAACGATGGCCGAAGCGGGAAGGTTGTTTTGGGAAAGGGCGAAACGGGAAAGGATGAAACGAGAAGGTCGTTTTGAGCCGGGTCGAAACGGGAAGGTACGAACGGGAAGGTTGTATTGGGAATGGGTCGAAACGGGAACCACCCGTAGCGGGTGGCAGCTTGCGCCACCTAGCCGAGGCAAATTACTCGCTCCGGAAGGTTGAAGTAAAAAGAAGGCTTCAGTGCAACGAAAATTGTAACTTTTATAAGTAATTCATATATGGTTGTTGGTTTTAGCTTGATAACCTTCCTACACAAATTAGGTACATTCTGTGCATTTGCTGCGTTTGTTAAAAAACCATGCGTTTCGGGTTTTGAAACCCCCTGCGATTCGCGTTTTGAAAAATCCGATGTCGTCTTTTCTTTTCCGTTATGAATCCCAGCGTGGAGACAGCGGAATGCAATTCCTCCGATTCTGCTTCGTCAAGAGAGTCTGGTGCAGCCTCGCCGTCTACGCCAAGGCGCCTCTACAAGAAGCATAAGAGCGGCGATGTCCTCAACCGAGTTGCACGGCAGCTGATAATGAACGCGTACGTTCAGATGCGACACGAACCGCCCGCCAAGCCCGGCCAGCCCGGCCCCACTGTGGAGGAGTCCTGCATCAAAGTCAGCAAACTGCTTGGCGTTGGTGTACGCACCGTCCTCGCGATTAGGAAGCAGGCGAAAGAAACCGAGAGACAAGTTGTGACACCGTCTCGGAAGCGCCCAGCAAGTGAAGGCAAGAGGCGGCGCAAAGTCAGGTATGGCGACTTCACGTTGTGCGCGCTGAGATCGTGCGTCCACCGTTTCTTTCGACGGAACGAGGTCCCCACGGTCAAGAAGATAACGGCCGACTTCTGCACGAGCACTGAACTTCCCTCGTTGAAGACTTGGACTGTGCGTCGCCTTCTCCACGACATCGGATTCGAGCATGACAAGAGGGAACGAAACTCGCGGCTGATTGAACGAGAGGACATCGTCGCCTGGCAGCAGAAGTACCTGCATGAGATCGAACGACACCGACAAGATGGTCGAAAGATCTTCTACTTGGACGAGATGCGGGTGACGGCAGGGCACACTGTCTCAAGGGTGTGAGTAGACACGACCGTGGCCTCGTCTCACGACGCCTTCATGCGTGGTCTCTCGACTGGCCTCAAGCAGCCATCGGGGAAGGGCCAGCGTCTTATTGTCACCCACATCGGCAGCGATGAAGGCTTCGTCGACGGCTGCCTGGACGTGTTCCGTGGACAAAAGACCGGCGATTACCACGAGGAAATGGATGGCGCCCGCTTCGAGAAGTGGTTCGACGGTGTCCTCGACAAACTGCCGACAGGAAGCGTTACCGTCATGGACAACGCTTCTTACCATTCACGGCGGTTGGAAGCAGTGCCGACGACGAGTTCCCGCAAGGACGACATCCGACAGTGGCTGACGTCTAAAAAAGTTTCATGGGACCCCAAGATGCTGAAGAAGCAGCTGCTCGACATTGTGGCCTTAGCGAAGCCACAGCACCTGAAGTATCGTGTGGACACTGCTGCCGAGACGGCTGGCTGCACTGTGGTCAGGCTCCCACCGTATCACTGCGAGTTCAACCCCATTGAACTGATATGGGCGCAGATCAAGAACGGCGTTGCTGCCCGAAACACGACGTTCAAGATTGTCGACGTGGGGACACTCCTCAACGAAGAAGTTGACAAGGTCACCACTGACAACTGGGTTAATGCTGTCAGGCACGTTATTGACATCGAAGCAACGTTCCGACGAGGCGGTGCCACAAGCGCCCACATCCAGCCCATAGTCATCCAGCTGGATGGAGAGGACACCCCATCCGAGAGTGACCTGTCTGGAGTCGAGCCCTTTGACGAAGCTTAACGCCACCATCATGGAGAAAGCGTGGAACATATCTGAACACAAAACGGTCCTTTTAAGGACCACTCATATGCTTTAAAATCGGATCGTTGTTCTTGTCTACCACTGACCTCCCGTGTCTCATGTTGTCATGCTTCTCTGCTCGTTGCCATATAGCATTTCGATATGCAGCACCCAGACAAACTTTTTATTTTTGTTGCGATAATGTCTAAGCTGGTCTATACATTGCACTGTGCCATGAATCACAAGTATAGATTTCAACTTCGCGAAAACAAAAGTTTGCAGCACATCTACGGCAAAAACATCAGACGCCATATTGGCCCTTCCCGCTGTCCAAACATCTTGCTACGCAACAAATAGAATTTTGATTGCAAATAAGCTCTTTTTTGTCTAAGAAAAACAACAACAGATCACTGCCAGTGCTGCTTTGAAGCATAAATGGGACATCTGGCCATTCACACGACTGAGGCCTCTGGGAATAACAAAACCGTGTGTTAGCACAGCGGAGAACGAAATCGCAGTACCAGTGTTCTTTTTTGAAGTCTAAAGGAAACGCCTGTGGTCATTCACATGACCGAGGCCCCTCTGAAAACAACAGTAACGTGTGTCAGCACTGTGGACAGCGAACTCTTACTGCCAGTGATCTGTTTCGAAGCATAAACTGGATGTCAGTGGCCATTCACACGACCGAGGCCACTCTGAGAATAAGAATAGCGTGCGTCAACACTGCGGACAGCTAACTCCAACTGCCAATGATCTGTTTCGAAGCATAAACTGGACGTCGGTCGCCATTCACACGACCGAGGCCACTCTGAGATAACAGTAATGTGCGTCAGCACTGTGGGCAGCTAACTCCAACTGCCAATGATCTGTTTCGAAGCATAAACTGGACGTCGGTCGCCATTCACATGACCGAGGCCACTCTGAGAATAACAGTAATGTGCGTCAACACTGTGGGCAACTAACTCTAACTGCCAATGATCTGTTTCGAAGCATAAACTGGAAGTCTGTCGCCATTCACATGTCCGAGGCCACTCTGAGAATAAGAATAACGTGCGTCAACACTGCGGGCAGCTAACTCTAACTGCCAATGATCTGTTTCGAAGCATAAACTGGACGTCTGTCGCCATTCACATGACCGAGGCCACTCTGAGAATAAGAATAACGTGCGTCAACACTGCGGACAGCTAACTCTAACTGCCAATGATCTGTTTCGAAGCATAAACTGGACGTCTGTCGCCATTCACATGGCCGAGGCCACTCTGAGAATAAGAATAACGCGCGTCAACACTGCGGACAGCTAACTCTAACTGCCAATGATCTGTTTCGAAGCATAAACTGGACGTCTGTCTCCATTCACATGTCCGAGGCCACTCTGAGAATAAGAATAACGTGTGTCAACACTGCGGACAGCTAACTCTAACTGCCAATGATCTGTTTCGAAGCATAAACTGGATGTCTGTCGCCATTCACATGACCGAGGCCACTCTGAGAATAAGAATAACGCGCGTCAACACTGCGGACAGCTAACTCTAACTGCCAATGATCTGTTTCGAAGCATAAACTGGACGTCTGTCGCCATTCACATGTCCGAGGCCACTCTGAGAATAAGAATAACGTGCGTCAACACTGCGGACAGCTAACTCTAACTGCCAATGATCTGTTTCGAAGCATAAACTGGACGTCTGTCGCCATTCACATGACCGAGGCCACTCTGAGAATAAGAATAACGCGCGTCAACACTGCGTACAGCTAACTCTAACTGCCAATGATCTGTTTCGAAGCATAAACTGGACGTCTGTCGCCATTCACATGTCCGAGGCCACTCTGAGAATAAGAATAACGTGCGTCAACACTGCGGACAGCTAACTCTAACTGCCAATGATCTGTTTCGAAGCATAAACTGGACGTCTGTCGCCATTCACATGTCCGAGGCCACTCGGAGAATAAGAATAACGTGCGTCAACACTGCGGGCAGCTAACTCTAACTGCCAATGATCTGTTTCGAAGCATAAACTGGACGTCTGTCGCCATTCACATTACCGAGGCCACTCTGAGAATAAGAATAACGTGTGTCAGCACTGTGGGCAGCTAACTCTAACTGCCAATGATCTGTTTCGAAGCATAAACTGGACGTCTGTCGCCATTCACGTGACCGAGGCCACTCTGAGAATAAGAATAACGTGCGTCAGCACTGCGGGCAGCTAACTCTAACTGCCAATGATCTGTTTCGAAGCATAAACTGGACGTCTGTCGCTATTGACATGACCGAGGCCACTCTGAGAATAAAAATAATGTGCGTCAACACTGCGGACAGCTAACTCTAACTGCCAATGATCTGTTTCGAAGCATAAACTGGACATCTGTCGCCATTCACATGTCCGAGGCCACTCTGAGAATAAGAATAACGTGCGTCAACACTGCGGACAGCTAACTCTAACTGCCAATGATCTGTTTCGAAGCATAAACTGGACGTCTGTCGCCATTCACATGACCAAGGCCACTCTGAGAATAAGAATAATGTGCGTCAGCACTGCGGGCAGCTAACTCTAACTGCCAATGATCTGTTTCGAAGCATAAACTGGACGTCTGTCGCCATTCACATGTCCGAGGCCACTCTGAGAATAAGAATAACGTGCGTCAACACTGCGGACAGCTAACTCTAACTGCCAATGATCTGTTTCGAAGCATAAACTGGACGTCTGTCGCCATTCACATGTCCGAGGCCACTCTAAGAAAAAGAATAACGTGCGTCAGCACTGCGGGCAGCTAACTCTAACTGCCAATGATCTGTTTCGAAGCATAAACTGGACGTCTGTCGCCATTCACATGACCGAGGCCACTCTGAGAATAAGAATAACGTGCGTCAGCACTGCGGGCAGCTAACTTTAACTGCCAATGATCTGTTTCGAAGCATTAACTGGACGTCTGTCGCCATTCACATGTCCGAGGCCACTCTGAGAATAAGAATAACGTGCATCAGCACTGCGGGCAGCTAACTCTAACTGCCAATGATCTGTTTCGAAGCATAAACTGGACGTCTGTCGCCATTCACATGACCGAGGCCCCTCTGAGAATAAGAATAATGTGCATCAGCACTGCGGGCAGCTAACTCTAACTGCCAATGATCTGTTTCGAAGCATAAACTGGACGTCTGTCGCCATTCACATGTCCGAGGCCACTCTGAGAATAAGAATAACGTGTGTCAGCACTGCGGGCAGCTAACTCTAACTGCCAATGATCTGTTTCGAAGCATAAACTGGACATCTGTCGCCATTCACATGTCCGAGGCCACGCTATGAATAAGAATAACGTGCTTCAGCACTGCGGGCAGCTAACTCTAACTGCCAATGATCTGTTTCGAAGCATAAACTGGACGTCTGTTGCCATTCACATGACCGACAGGGACCCTTCTTTCCGATGGTTTCATGAAAGCTCTTACAATGAGGACTGCGAATTTGCCTCCGAGAAGCTCAATATGTTTTTTACACGAGTCTGTCTTTGCCAAGGTAGACCAGAAAGATGATGGCAGACTCTGAAGAGCTCGTTTGCGGCTACGGCCTGGTATAATGCAGAGATAAACATACATCAGAAATGTAATTAGGCGGTTTGAGCTGTACCTTGATTCAAACATTGTTGATTTTATTGTTATAAAGACAAATCATTCTGCCACTTGCATTCGGACTAAGATCAGGACATCCGAGTATTCGGTATGTTTTCAATGTTTGATTTAAGGCAAATAATTTATATATAAGAAAGCCACAATTCATGAAGCGGGAAGCTGCCCCTGCAATAAATTTTTATTGACATAGTTTTCATTTTTTACAAATTATTAAACCAACGCTGCGATCCAATATTGTGGACACATTTTCCTTCTAAAGTAAATTGGAAAAGTTGGTGCGTGTTTACCGGTAATACCCCAGGCCACGACGCGACGCGAGTGGGGGTACACGCGTCACGCACCCGGGTTTCGAAGCGTAAAGATACGACTGGCAGGGCCTCTGAGAGCAAGCAGAATCTTCGGAAGCATTTGAGAGAACCAAATCTGCTTCCCTCAAATTCTGATATTTTTCCCTAAAGAAGACATCAGCTGCTTAACGTCCAAAACAATATCAATTAAATGTTTGTAACATACGCATCACTGGCTTTATCATTAGTATGCCACATATATGTTACAGCCCATTATTGTAAACGAGGGTGCACCCGCGGGTACTATCGCAGTCATAGATTAGCGTGCATGCTGATTGCGAAGCGGAAACTTGACAAGGACGCCACGTTTCACAGATGAATACATACTGCTTCGAAGGCGTCATTTCAGTAGACAGACTATTTATTAACGCCAGCAAAGATACGATCGAAATCGGGTGAAGACACTTACTGTATTCGCGGTTCACTTATTTCACTTATTCCCGCACAGTCCACTACACTTATAAAGAAGAGTTTGGTGACCGCTGCATTTTAACGTCGTTCCACGGAAACCACTGCGAAGAAAGGCCGCTGCCGTCACGATGTTGAGGCGGAACCTGAGGCAGAGAAGCAGACGCCGTTCGACGTATGTACGATGCTAGGCCTTACTCCCGCATCGAACTTTTCAATGGCAATGCTATCGCTGGACTTTCACGCTGTCGCGCAGAACCTATACGCCTCGCAAGTGGGCTCATTTTCGTCTTCTGCGCATGAGAAAGGAAGTAGCGGTGACGTCAGAACGCCGAGCCCTGATTGGCTGATCGCGACCCCCCTATCTGAGCGTCGTCTGCTCCTTTGCAACGTCGTCTGCTCGCAACGTCGTCTGCGTCTGTCTTACCTTTCCTGCGACTTTCGGAAGTGCAGGTCTGTACGAGAGAGCTCGACTTCGCCTTTCAGAGAGGGCAGACGAAATAAATCGAGCGGTACGTTGTTTTTAACAACTAGCAGACGCGCATCAAGGAGAGAAGTCAAAGGACTCACTGGCGAGGTGTCCCGAGGCGCCGAGGTTTGTTTGCTAAGAACCGAGAGTGAGCGTGTTAGTGTCCGCAAGTTCCCTCCCAAACACTTTTCCCCTCCTTTCGTGTGCGGCGAGCGTCGGCGGGTCGGCGCAGTTAACATCGTCTGCTTCGCGTCTGCTAGTCAAAGCGATGGCTGCTTTACCTTTCCTGCGTCTGTCGGAGATTCACCGCTTTTTCACCGGTGAGAGTCACCGCTGCCTCGGAAAACAAGGAGATGACAAGAGGAAGAGATTGAAGGGTTCACAAAGGTCGCGCGGGCATATTCCATTCAGCACACCAGCCGGTCGTGGGCAGACGGTCTTGGCCAAGGACCGTCGGAGCACCGCTGTGCCTGCTAGGCCTATCTGCCGAGCTCGCTTACTCGGGGTCGGTGGAATCGTGGCCGTTGGAGCATTTCCCGGGTGTTTGTGGATCCAGCGTTCTTGTTCGTCGTGGTTTATTTCAAGTACTTTTTACTTTTTTTCTTGCTGCTTGCAGTCGGGACGCGTGAGAAGAGTACGTACAAAAATAAACGTCCGTTGATCGTCGCGACCAAGTAGCTGAGCGACGCTGTCGGCCATGCTGAGTTGATCGTCGTAGGATTCCGTCGTAACCTGAGCAAAACTTACGATAATTTCGTTTCGTGAATACGAATTTGTTCTCACGTTTTGTCTTACGCACTCTTTTGGCGTAAGATGGTTTTGTGAATCTGGCCTCTGCACTTCCGAAAGTCGCAGGAAAGGTAAGACAGACGCAGACGACGTTGCGAGCAGACGACGTTGCAAAGGAGCAGACGACGCTCAGATAGGGGGGTCGCGATCAGCCAATCAGGGCTCGGCGTTCTGACGTCACCGCTACCCCCTGCGCAAGAAGCAGACGAACTTGCCCTCCGCATTGCGAATAAAAGTGGACGCGGTTACGACTTAGCGACGTATGGTCGGGTAAGTAAAAAACCACGTTAAAAAATAGAATAATTGCTGGAAGATACTGGAGTCGTAGAAAATCTGCCCGGCAGCCATGTTGAAAATATTCATTTGCCAAAACAAGATTGGTTCGGGCAGGTCGTGACGTCACGGAAACAACGGGACGCGATTGGTGGCGGAGGAATACAAAATTCCCTTTGAGGGGCATTTGCCGCTACCTTCTTGACTTATAACCCCTATATTATAGAATATAGGGGCCGTGGAAAAAACGTCGGCGGCGCCCCATTGGGCGTGTGAAGCCAGAAGTGTAGACTGCCGCGAGTGGCGCTGTTGTCGAAATCCGGAGGTCATGGCTACTGTAACATGGTACATTGTTTCGCGTACGTTCTCAGGTGGTTTCTGTGGTGTCTATGGTCGTTTTCGCAATTTGTTTTTTGTGAATGTCAAGTGACTGGCACTGTGATTACATAGGTTCGAGTCTTGTCGCTAAGCGATGAAAACGAAGAGAACGAAGACGGATGCGCACTGCTACGCGTCAGCATGCAAGACTGGTTACCCCGGTTTTCACTACATTGCCCAAGTAAGCTTTAAAGGGCCCATGAAACGAATTTTGGGCTAGAATAAATCAATTTATATTGGGATTTTACTATTAGCATATCGTTCAGTGGGCCAAAAGAAAAAAGCTAGAAAGTCAAAAGCCTGACTTTTGGTAGGAAAATCTGAAAACACAGCGGTCTATTTCGTACCTCCTTCCCTTCGTAACCTCTCTGCCTTTTCACTGTGATACATCCGCGGTCCCCGCAGCGGGTCACCGGGCCCGAACGCGCGTTACACGGCATCGGACCTCACTTAATCCCTTCACCCCTCAGCTGACATTGTGGCGGAAGCTACGCGCTTGCCGGACCAATCAGCCGCCTCCCTTTCATCACCTGACCTCATTCTCTGCGGGTGGGTATGCGCGAGAGACGTGATCACGTGGCAAAAGTGTGGCTGGCCCAACGAGCACGTAGCTTCTACAGCACTGTCAACTTCGGGGTGAACGGGGTGGGGAAAGCAACTTTTGTCTGAATTTTGAGTGACGGGCTAATCTTCTAGGGGGAGAATGGCTGCGTCCCGGTACACAAACGAGTCCGAGCAAGAGGGGACTCCCTCCCTTTCCGTCTCCTTGAACTGTTTGATAGAATGCGCGATTTACGAGGAAAGCAAAACAGGAAAAAGTTGGAAAAGCGTTTCATGACTCCTTTAAGCATTAATTCATCGACCTTGAAATACCCATAAAGCATACATAGGCCACACTAATGAACCGCTAAGATAAAAAAAAAAAGACAGCTACACTTGGTGCGAACTTCGCGGGCAGGAGTGCTCCGGAATCGAACACCAGCGCTACCTGGTTAGTTTCTACACGAAGCGCCTCACCTGGAGGCCGGCTATTTTTCCATTTTTACACGTGCTTAAATCACGTGTCCTCTTATCTCACCATCGTCGCCGTATAGCTACGGGTACTGACTGACGGCGTTAGACCTCAAAAGGTAACGTTAGGCCCAACATTAGGCCTAACGTTAGACCTAACGTCAGGCCAGCGCATACCCACGTCCCCCCTCACGTCAACTAGCTGCGCGTACCGGTTGATGACGTTAGACCTCAGAGCGTATTGACAGGCCTAACTTTAGGCTTAACGTCAGGCCAGCTGCGCCGCCAGCAGTTCGGCTGGCTCCTTGTCAACGATGACGCCGTTGCTATGGAGCCACATGACACGTCGCAGAATGGGAATTTAGGTGCAGTTTCGCTCAGCGAATGTGAACTCATTTGACATTTTTCGCTGCTACCGACAACGTCTACAGACAACGCCGGCTTCGCTTAATGAGACAGTTAATTCTTTCGTATTAAAACAACTTTGGCCCACTATACGATGAGTCGAAGCCGCTCCTTTTGTCCTGCGAGGCTTCGCTGTATACCGTGTTGGAGCAGTCCTTGCCCAACTGGGCCAAGAAGGCAGAGAAGCTCCCATCGCGTTCGCCTCAAGGACACTGGGTGAAGCTGAGCAAAACTATTTACTATTAACCGAGAAGGGTTGGCAGGGGTTCTTGGAGCCACTCATTTCCACCATTACATCGCTGGACGCGAGGTGTCATTGCCACTAACCATCAACTCTTGCTTGGCATCTATAGCGTCGCAGAAACCTGTACCTCAGGTCCACTCCCCAAGTATGCAACGCTGGTGTGTCAAGCTCTCAGCATATTATACTATCGGCTGGTTTACAGAGCAGGGAAGAGCACCAAAACGCGAATGTGTTGAACCGTCTACCCTTGCCCTATTGAGGATAAACCGTGTCCTCCGGAAGATGTCTTGATGATTGAAGCGCCAGCGTGGTCGCCCATCACAGCCGATAGGTTCGCGGTAATGACGCAAACCGATCCAGTATACTCTCGCATGTCTTCCAAGCTGCGCAGCGAGCGATTCTCCATCACCTAAAAGAGGCCATGTTCATGCTTTTCCGAAAAAAAAGAAACCGAGCTGTCAACCCAGCGAGGATGCTTGATCTGGAGATCCAGAGTTGTCATTCCAGCGGTTGCACGTTCCGACGCCATGAAACTGCTGCACGGAGGACACAAGCGAATTGTGTTCATGAACATGACGGCTCGCAGTCACTTGTGGTGGCCAGCCGTCGACAAGAAGATTGAGAAGGCGGTTGCCAACTGTGCTGCTGGTCAGGAGTCCAGACTGGTTCCCACCAAGGCTCCCTTTCCTACGTGAAATCATTCGTCCCAGCACTGGGACACGATACATCTGGACTTCGCGCGTCCTTTAGAAGGTGCAGATGTTCCTCGTTGTCGTAGACGCCTATACGTGGCTTGCACATGACGTCATTGAAAGAGCGCTCCGATGACCTCCAGAGAAAAGGGGAAGAAGGAGCTCCCCTCTTATCAGGATCCTCCTTTGTGCCTCCCGGATATGCACAGACGTCGCTATTCTCCTCCCGGAAGATTATAAAAGATTAACCTATCACTCAAAATTCTTACAAAAGCAGCCTCCCTCTCTTCCTTTTACATGGTGGTCAAAAGTATGCGATGTGACGTCAGTGCAAAGAACCTATACCAAGTGGCTTGAAATGCGCTACATGACATCTGCCACGTCTGCCGGAGGGATTAGAAAGCTCAGAGCTCTGTTTGCAACTTTCGGACTGCCACGGAAGATAGTGTCCGACAACGTAGCAGTTTTTGTGTCAAGTAAAATTATGGACTTTTACAAGAAAAATGACATCTATGCAGTAACTAGCGCTCCCTATCATCCCGCAAAGAATGGCCAAGCCGAGCGCATGATGCATGAACTAAACCAAGGGCTGGCGAAAGAAAAGAAAATACCTTTGTCATTGAGGGTTGCAAGGTGAAGCAGCACACAACGATGTCACCCTCCACCGAAAAGACGCCTGCAAGTATAATGTTTGGCCAGAAACTCATTACAAACATCAGCAGGCCCATGCCTTCGCCAGAAAGAGAGAAGGAATAACCGGAAGAAACGATGTCCGCATCCAGGGTCTTCAAGGATGGACAGAAGGTGGTTGTCGTTAATTTCAAGGGGATTCCTAAGTGGATTCAAGGCACACTGGTGAAAAGGGTTGGACGTCGCTCTTGGCTTGTCGGGACTATACATGGGGGTTGCAAGGTGAAGCAGCACACAACGATGTCACCCTCCACCGAAAAGACGCCTGCAAGTATGATGTTTGGCCAGAAACTCATTACAAACATCAGCAGGCCCATGCCTTCGTCAGAAAGAAAGAAGGAATAACCGGAAGAAACGATGCCTGCATCCAGGGTCTTCAAGGATGGACAGAAGGTGGTTGTCGTTAATTTCAAGGGGATTCCTAAGTGGATTCAAGGCACACTGGTGAAAAAGGTTGGACGTCGCTCTTGGCTTGTCGGGACTATACCTGGGGGAAAATCCGCCGACATCTAAACCACAGACGACGACGTCCATTTTGTCGGCTTCGCCTGCAGCGTGGGAAATTGAGGATTCTGACTACCCACAAGTATGTCTTCGCCATCAAAACGTTGCGGCGCAAGGAGTGACAAAAGCCGGAGATTCTGTGGCTGCGACTGTTGCCCCACACAGGATCAACCCACCGAGAACCAGGCGTCCACCAGACCGCTATGGTGATTTCGTCTGAAGGGGGAGGGATGTGATCTATGACGCAACGGTACGGTAAACGAGGGCAAGTCGGACACGAGTAGACCGCTCGTGCCCAGAGTTCTGGACTGCCGTCGAACCAGCACCGAGCCACTGGGGCTCCGTTCTTAAGGAATTATAAGACGTACCTAGGGTGTTTTCATTTGCGATTTGCTTAGGGTGGAGACATTTGGCCATTTTGTCCCACACGTTTGTTTTTCTTTTTTGTTCAGAAGCGCGTGAAAGAGCGTGTCCCTGCACGCGTTTGTGGCGCCTGACTGTGGTATGGCGACATTTAGTTTTCGTCAATTTCTTTGTATTTTAGCCGTGAGTGCGTGCTGTCGGCGTCGGGTACTAAAAAGGGTGGCATCACCCTAAACAGAAGGACATTGAGGCACCCTAGATGTACCTATCAGCAGCAGTTTTAAACGTATATGTTCATTTTATTCCTGTAGCATTTTGCTTAACCTAAGGCATCGTTCAGGACTGCTTCGACAATAACACTATACATGTGTATTTGTTATTCAAGGAGGGACCTGGTGAGTGGTGCCTCAAACCAACTTTTTAGGTAACTACGTTTTTTTCTTGGCAGGTCCCCATTGAAAGGTGAGACCGTACTGTTCCGGTGTGTGCATCCAAACTTCAAAGCAATTCCAAGTAGTGACTAGGGCTGCGAGGGAAGGCCAACATCGCCCCTATCAATCAGATATTATTACGTGAGAATGCTATTTACAATTTCAAGTATCCGACGAGTCAGGCATGGCCAGTGCTTGGATGCTAAAATTGTTGCTTCAAAAACAGCTCCCTTTCCCCCAAGAAATCGTCCATAATGAGAGTGGTCCAAATAGCCAGACAAAAATGCATGTATTTTCCCAGGTTTGTCCCCGAAAATGGGGACCATATAGCGGGGTATCCATATTAACGGTATCCACATAAAAGAGACATGAGTGTATACTATGCGTGAACAGCACTTTGATGATTTAGTGTGCCCGATGAGTTGAAGTCGCTTGTTATTTGAAGCACAGCTGTCTCATAACCTACGCATGACTTCTTTTATTCTGATAATTTGTTTCAAGTATTGTGTATAATACTTTACGCTTCCAGTAAATGTGATTTTATTCCTTAATGAAATTATTCTGATCCATTTCAATTCAAAACATTTTTATTTGGTGGTTTATTGTTGTCTTTTATTATTATTTGGAGTGTTATTTAGAGGTCTTCCCATCTGTTACTAATTCCCGAGCTTGCCATCAAAGATGTATTCTCGGCAATTGACAATCAAAGGTGTCGTGAGAGTAACATAATGTAGAACCAGTGGGTGAATTAACATGATCATCTTAATATTAATCATCCCATGCATTAACTATAAGTGCCTGGCATTGTAACACTGGAACATATAAGGTTGTTTTGGTCCCGGACCTCGATGAAGCACCTTGAGCTATCGTCGGGAACCGGGGGGAGATCGTGGAATGCGGTACCGGATGCTGGTTGGAGTTGAAGACCTCTTTTTGTTGTGGCCGACGGCGGAGAGTCAACGGACCTAATTGAAGCCAAAGTTGTAATGAACACAACAAACAAAAATAAACTTTACTTTAAAAAAAAAGTTACACAAAAGGAAATGACATACTGCAGCTAACTGCCGCGCACTGCATGCTTACATAGTTAAGCAGTTACAAAAACGGACGGTTTGTCGTCAAGTGTCCTACCGTGCACGGTGAGGACGGCGGCTAAGCCGCAGAGCAGGGGCTGCCGCTCAAGACAGAAGTAACGCGGCGAACAGCGGGAGAGAACTACTGGGCCACTCGGGCCCGTTTAAACTCGACGATATTCCGTCCGATCGGGGGTTATGAAAGTGCGCCGAAACCTGTCCCGTCCAATCAGGTTCTAGTAAAATTCCCATTGAGTACAGGCCCCGACGCACTCTCAACCAATAGGACGGGCAAAACCACCCTCGCCAAGAGGCCAAAAGGTCAGCTCCCAAGAACAGGTTCGACGCCTAGAGCCTAAACATTGGGACACGAGCTCTGGTTTGTTTATGGACGGAGAAATGAACTGATTCCGATGACTTGCAGCGAGAATCGCCAGGACGTGCCTCACGGGAAGAACCAGTCCCTCGGAGTGTGAGAATTAGGTACGTTAAAACCAATAGATAAACGGAGAACCTGCCAGACACAACACACATGGGTCTCGCGAACACAAGCGCAGCGAAAGATCACACCGGATTCCATGACTACGGGGACCACCCCGGGGGGTTCACCGGAAGCTGCGTCTACGTCTGTGTATAAACCTCTGGCGCGCTCAGGATCCCCGCAGTCGACCCCCACAACCACTGGAACATGATTCCCGCGGTCTCCGCCGTCGTGGCCCGCACCCTAGATCCGCGTCCACGGCGCTTCGTCTAGATTACAAAATGACCTGCCCGTTTACAAGTGCACTTAGGGATTATGCTGGCTGTGTAGGTTTGCGTGTCCTGATGCCCCGGCCCTTGGGTTGGGGGGGGGGGGGGGGGGGGGGAGACTTCTGGGCAATGACCCTGCGTGGGAAAGACAACCTTGCTCGCGGTACCGGGACGGATAAACAAATTATAAAAAAATGCCGTCTTGGTGGCGCATGAAAATGCACCCACCCAGAGCCGTTTATACTGAGAGTTCGGCCTTCTTAAGGAGATTTTGACAGCCTGACAACCACAGCAGCGTAGTCTGACAACCGGGGGATGACTACTTCCGTCTGACTCATAGGAACTCTACGCGATTTCTCAGGAATGAACAAGACAAAGAAGTAACGCCATATTGTGTTACCGCGAAATCCGCTTGTTCTAGCGGCCAACAAGCTCCGCCCATTGGCCAAACTCTCTCAGTATAAACGGCTCTGCACCCACCTCTACAGGGAGGGGCATCATAAATTCAAAGCTTCAAAGCTGTGCTACAGTGGCCTAGGGTGGCCTAGCTACAGTGGCCATTCTAGGTCACTGTAGATGTGTTCAGAGTTTTGTTTGTGCTGTCCCTCCCCCCTGTCCTTCAGGCACGGGTTACAATGTCTGTTCTCAACCACCTTATCTGCATACTCGCTTTGACTGTGTATCGAATCAAAGTGCATACTTTGCCCGATTCTCAAACTCACTTTTCTCCAGAGGTGACACTTTAGGTCTAAAAGGAAGGCCCACAATCGGAGAAAAGCAAACAGAAGGAAGGGTAACACAGAGTCCTCACAACCCAGTAGGCATCCATCAGGCTTCTCTAAAGGCATCCGGCTTTCGTTCAATTCACCTGACGTTATTGATAAAATATGAAAACCTCATTTGCTTGATTACACAATATAACTTGTCTATACTCTCGCACGTTGAGCAAGAAATGCACCATCGATACGTCCCTTTATCGAAATTGCATTTCCGGGGAGGGATCGAGGAATGCAAAGCTTGGAGGTATCAAAATAAATGCAGCGAAGTCGATCAAATTATGAGCAATCGTGCAGTACTTAGAAAATGCAAGGCAAGGAAGGAAAAAATACCCTGAACGTTATTATATAGAAAAATCATTCAAACGTTTGCACGGTTCAATTAACAAAACATGGTAGCATAAGCAGGAGTCTACTTACTGCTCACAATATAGGCGCCGGGAATCTTTCATATTGTGAAACCAAATGAAAAATGATTTAATTCCGAATAAGTCACCACGCAGTCGATCGAGGAGCCCTCAGCTTACGAAGATTTGCATGAGCGGTTTGACCCTCAACAACCGAGGTGCTGCGTTTCTTTCCCCCCGTGCCACACCACACACCGTGAACATTCCAACCCTCCGTCGCATAATTGTGTCGCAATGTTGCAGCAAACAATTCCCGGGGAAACCCGTGTGTGCAAGCATGGTTCTGAAAACTCCAGACTGTAGTTTTCAGAACCATGCTTAGACAGGCTTGCAGGTCATCGTCGTCGTTGGTCAACAGCTAAACAAATTTTCTTAAGAAACTGGAAGTTTCCAAACGCCGCTCACCATGCGCTTTTGAGTGGATCCACTCGCTCTTGTCGCCGTTAGAGCACTCACGATGATTTCAAATACTCTTCCGTCTTTCAGTCACATCACAAAAACAGTTTTAGCACGTTTTCGACACACGAGCACGCTAAGCGAAGACAGCGAGGAGCGTCGACGTCCTGCGCAATCCAAAACAACGGCGGGAAATTTAAATTACGCTGTTGCCAGTGTTGTCCTGCGATCTCTCGGTCTAAGCAAAACCAAAACAACAAAAACAAACACTCGCAGTGCTGCTACAGTGGCCTAGAAAGGCCTAGACCTAGCATTCTAGGTTACTGCAGTGCAGCGGAAGGCACCAACCGCCGTTAAAAAGACGCGCATGTGGCTAGACTTCCCCGTCAACTCTACCTTGAAAAGCTATAGCAACACCGGTTTCCGTCTTTATCATGGCCGCCACACTATAGGAGCCGCGAGCCGCACTGTGACGCCCTCAAGAGCCGCACGATCGGCTTGCGAGCTGCTGTTGGGCCACCCCTGGCCTATGGCATATTTGACATGGTAAGATCGAAACGGTACGGTGTCCCACACAAATCACGGTTATTGGTGTGGGAGTTTGAGCATACAGCACTCGGTAGTTAGGAATCATCAATGTTGGTCAGAAAGACGTGCCTCACTCCATAAAAGGTATGATAAGGTATTAAAAGATGAAAGCCGTTTACAACTCCCTGTAACGCCTAATTAGAGCGCAGCTCTTGAGGAGGAGGAGGGAAGGGTACTGAGGGTAGCGTATACACCACCTCATGTTTACAAACAAACCGGAGCGCCCTAGCGGACGCCACCGGCGCCGCGCATGCGCGATGGAGTGTGGGCAAGAAGCTCGCCGTCGCCCATAAACAAGCCATTGAAATGCGATGTCGTCGGCGTCGGTGTGAGTCCCTCTGCCCTTTTTCGCGTTCGAATTGTTGATTCGACGTCTTCCTGGCAATGTCTGACTACTTGAGCGGCCTCAGCGAAATTACCGAGGCTCGTTAGACCGCAAAACTTCGCGTGAATAATGTGACATGCGGCGATTCATTCCGCGTGGACGCCGCAGAATGTACTCCAAAGCCTGATTCGCATGATGAGATTTCGCTCGCAATTTTCAGTCGCGACGTCGCTCGGGCTGCAAAAGCCCGAGCGAACCGTACACAGATAGCTGAGATGATCGACGTTGATACTGAAAATCGCAAGCAGAATCGGACCAAGTGAATTAGGCATAACAAGTCGGTGATGGTCACTGGTCAATTCATCGTTGTGTTGAGTATACGTGTTATTAATCTGTGCATTTTGAGCGCGTGTATTTTTTTGTGTTGTGCAAATCCACTCCTATCTTGGTCCTGTGTAGGACCGATAGTATTTCAAATAAATAAATAACAATGATCAACATCTCCTTGTATCCACTGTTTACATCGAGCCTGTTTACCAATCCTCAAGTCTTTTGAGGCCTGCACTTACTTTTTATCGCAAGTGCCGGGCCAACGTTTGGTCTACGGGCCGGTGTCGTCTAAACGAGCAGGCGACAATCAGAAACGTTTCAAAGAGCAGACGACAGTTCGAACGATCAGGCGGCCGTTTGAACTTGAAGCCGCACTGAACGTAGTCGGCAGGTGGTCCGAACAACTTAACGGTTTTCCGGCGTTCATGTTGGCGCAAAACAATTAAATCTGATTACCACAAGTATCTGTGAATTCAATCCAAAGTGCTTCCCGCCCAAGCAATCGTGGTCCGACGGCGTCGGGTTTTCCCTTTTCACGGCACATATCCACGTTCTCGGACGAACCGAGCACGTGAAAACGGACCTTCAAACCTTTCTCGACTCTTTTGGTACAGCTCCAGTCGCGGCGTTTTGACGAGAAGGCAGGTTTTTGTCTGGTTCCTTCCAAAACAACGCAGGAATACACGTCTCGCATGGGGACTTCTGCCCACAGCCCCAGACCGGAAGTGCGCCCGACGCGCCACCACCGCGCCGTGACGTAACAGAGTTGAGTTCGTGTATACCCCTCCTCCTTCCTCCTCACCTCCTCATGCTGCCTATTTCTCCTCTCTCTGAGCGGCGTCGGCGTAACCGTGAGGTCACGTGACCCTTGTGATGTCGCGTGATGCTTGTGACCTAACGCAGGTCACGTGACGTCACCGGGGTCATGTGACCTCACGGGGGTCCGTGATCTCACGAGGATTAAGTGACCCCTGCGAGGTCACGTGACGATGACGTCATCGTCAGACATCATCAGTGACCAGTGGCGTACCAACTTGTTTTTGAGGGGGGGGGCAAACCAGACCCCCCCCCCGCCAGGGCCGGGGGCGGTGCCTTTGGTATCCCTTGGGCGCCGCCGGACAGTGTTTGCCCTGCCCAGTGGTGGCTGTTTCAGGGGGGGGGGGGGCAAAACACATGCCTTGCCCCCCCCCCACACTCTGAGAACTGGGGGGGCTAGCGCCCCCCTTGACCCCCCCCCCCCGGTTGGCACGCCCATGTCAGTGACGTCATCGTGATGACGCCATCGTCATCGTCGCTGATGACGTCATCAAGGGTAGAAAGAGTGTTCTGTGTCTGTTCGAGTACAGGGCTTGCCCTCGTACCTCAAGGGATGCGAGCCCCGCTTGCAACGTGTCCAGTGGGTATTGCAGACGTTGAATGCGCGAAGATTTTAGAAGCGAGATGTAGTTGAAGATAAACGTGCCGTTTAGGAACCCCTCAAATGTTGGACACTCTAAAAAAAATTCAGTACCTTGAATTCAGTTTTGAGCGCAGTCGAACACTGGTGTTATGCGCCATAGAGGCGATAAAGGAGTCATTTAAGCTGAAGCTACTCAACCCTTTAAAACCTTCAAAGATGTTGACTTATTTTGTCTGCGTGACAAAGGCTTTTTTACAAAGACATAATCAAACAATTTGTTTTTAACTTAGAGCTCTAGTTTCTTGCCGAGTGTGAGTATACCAGGAAGGGCAATGCTTTTCATGCGTCGTTGACACCGAATGGTGAAAATAGTATTCTTCGGAACTCATGCTAGGCAAGGAGGAAGAGTGCAACGAGTGATATCATCGCAATATTAAAGACGATTCGCTGAGCTTTCATCGCGGAGAACATCATAGACTGACGAGTCTTTTGTTTCAGGTCAGTTTCTTTCTTTATTTTTTCTAAGATAAGCAAGAATATTTTCTGATTAAATCGCTTTATTATAAATACTCAATTGGGAATAATTGACACATTGTTGTGTTTTAGACGTTCTATGACAACTCCGTTTAAAATCTTTAGTGTCATTGTTAAAATAGTGTGATCGTTGGAAAAGCAAAGATAGTGAATTCGCATGCCAAGGTAACCTGGAATTCCGACAAGTTCCAATTTCCTCTAAAACCTCGTGGCGGCGGCGTCATTCATAAGAGGTGGCACTTTTGACGCAACTTCATGAACGAATTTGCGGGACAGTCAAAAGCCTCCACAAATTCGGGCATGTTCAGGAGCGGCCAAACGCACTGCTCCCTCGGACCGAGTGGTTCGCTGTGCTCCAGTTCACAGGACGCGAGACAGAACCTGAGAAAAAACACTCTCTGCGCTTTTTTCCACTGCCTCTTCTTGGCGAACCGCGTCGACGAACTGCTGAAGTTACGCTCCATGCTCGCGTAGGCGACCCGAGAACCGTGGAGCCAGGCGAACAGACTGCTCTGGACCCCCGGCGTCAGCTTGTCCACGTCATGGGGCTTCTGAGGCCGGGCGCTGTCATGGAGGTTCCGGTAGCACGAGATCCGGTACGAGAACTCGCGCAGCGCCTCTTCCGTCCACCAGTTCGGTGTCGAATAGTTCCAGGAAGAAAAAGGGTCTATGACCTCGGCAAGTCCCCTCGCGAAGATGGCGCCCAGAGTTCCATAGTTGTAGTAGGGAGCGACATTGGCGCCATAGAAGACGGGGTCGTAGTGGAACATCAAGGGTAGAAAGAGTGTTCTGTGTCTGTTCGAGTACAGGGCTTGCCCTCGTACCTCGAGGGATGCGAGCCCCGCTTGCAAGGTGTCCAGTGGGTATTGCAGACGTTGAGTGCGCGAAGATTTTAGAAGCGAGATGTAGTTGAAGATAAACGTGCCGTTTAGGAACCCCTCAAATGTTGGACGAAACACGACGCGAGTGGAATTTGTAAATAGCGTTCCGTGCGATGTTAGGGTGGTGCTGTCGAGTTTTGTGCGGGCCACGTCGCCAATCGATTTATTCATCCAACCGTTCCAGATTTTTAAAGTGGAGGTACGCTTTATGTCGTCGAACATCGCTGCGACTTTGGCGAGGTGTGCGTCGGTGAAGAGGAGGGTGCGGACCACTCCCGACCAATCAGGTGTGAGGGCCCGATTGACCGCTTCGAAACAGATGTGCCGCACTCTGGACTGGGATATGTCTTCGAAACGCTTCGCAAAGTCGAACCTCAACACCTCGACCAAGGCGTGAATGACCAGATAAGAAGACGCGAATCTCGTGGGGCAGGTCTGAATAAAAGTCAGCAGGCTTCTTGTTTGGTTGTAATCAGTGACTAAAATTACACCTTTTATCGCGTCGTCGCGCTGGCTCGAAATAAGTTCTTTCAGGGGATCTTTCCAAAGCTCGCGTGGAAAATCAGGTTCCGCTTTGAAAGCTTCAGCATCAAACCACTTGTCTTGAGATGGTCCTTCAAGGAGCAGGGACACTTCCCTGTCCATACGAACCAGAGTAGGGGCGAGCGAAGAGTCGTCCATCTTTCGCCACAAGATGTTGGTCAGGTTTGCGAAGTAGGACTCAAGCTCGCGATCCGTCACCTCCAGCCAGAGTTCGTTCCGAATGGGTGCGCCGCTGAGCAGCTGGAGGTACACGGTACCCTTCAGCTTAAGTGGGCGAAGTCCCACGATCGTTTTGATGTTGTAGTCGAAAGACATCCGCATCACTCGCCCGAGCGCTTCCAGCGACGACGTGCTGTCCAAGATTCCAGCTATGTCCATCAGGTCCATGGCAGACTGAACATCACGCTCAATACTCTGCTCCCCTTTCTGCATGAATGCGAAACACTGGTTCAGCAGCTGGCGTCCCCTTTGTAGTGTGTTCTGCAAAGAAGTTGCTTTCAGCGGCTTGGAGGGCTGCAGGGTAGCACTTATCTTGACTAAGAAGCGATCGAGTGAGTCTGAGAGGAAACCTACACCCTCGCGGTTTTTGGTCCACTTGCGGCAGACGTGTCCGTAGAAGTCATCGCAAGGGTGGACGTTGGAGTCCAGCTGCTCGTGAAGGTACCTGTAAGCGGCGAGGCATTCCGATGTCTCGCAGTTTAGGGTCCGTTCGTTCTGGCTCGCAGGAATGATGAAGGCAACTAGTACGATGATGCCAACAAGTGCCGTAAGAACGAACGAGGTGAACCAAAACAGGGCTGTTGAAGTTTGCCGCTCACGTAGAGTCATCCCTTCTGCGTCACGACTGGATTCGTCCCCTGCATGCAAGACAAATGTTGATGACCGTATGGTATACGTCTACATCAGGGCTGGGCAGAGATACTCCAAAAAGTATTCGGGAATACAAATACTGAAATACATGTGTTTTAAGGCTCAAATACAGATACTGAGATACATTTGTCTTTTATGCAACGGGATATCCCTGAGATACTTCTGCAGAAACAGCGATAAAGTATTCCGGATTACAGATACAGATACTTACAGAAATGCATTTGTTCCCCAATGGTGCTATGTGGGGAATGGTAATTTATGCTTGTTCTCCGATTTCTGTGCCAATTTATGTACTACCCCTTGCCTCGAACTCTTTATTTATCATTAATGCCGCTTAAAAACATGTCATCCCTGTTGAACCACATAGCTACAGAACGGTAAAAACTGCGTATCATGCTTGACAAAAGGCGTCTGCCCGAAATGAGTCCTGTTTTGCCGTGAGGGCGCATCTGTAGTGCTTCTGACTCACCCATAGTGTGGGGAGATTGGACAACAGAGCCGTACTTTTTCTCCACTCAACTCTTTTACAGCGTCCACTCTGCTAAATTGCAAAAAGTGGAGGGCTTCGCGAGAGGAGCTGATTTTGTTATTCTTGCAAGTAACCTTCTTTAAACCACCGGTTTTTTTTTAATGTTGGTTACTGACTTGGATTATGTTATCGGGCGGGTTTATGTTATATATTTTGAAGCAGCTTGCACTAAACAGATGTCTTTATCCTTTAGATTTATCATAAAAAGGGCAACAAATGTAACGAGATACCTAAGTCTGGAAAAGTATCGGGATACAAGCGGTACATTGTAAATGTATTTCACTACTGAGATACAAATACAGTTTTCAAATGTATCTCAATATAGAGATACAGATACTCGAAAGTATTACTAAGATACTATCGCGATACAATTGTATCGCGATGCTGCCCAGCCCAGGTCTACATTCGCACATCTCAGACAACAGACTACTATGAACTGCGGACTGCAGGCACGTAGCCACGATTTTGTTTCGGATTGGGGGGGGGGAGGGGGGGCGCCAATGAGAAAATGTTGTATGAGGGGGAGGGGGAGAGGAGGTCCCAGCAAAATGGAAGATTTCGGGCCGGGAGGGGGGGGGGGGGGGGGGGGGCCGGGCCCCATGGGCCCCACCCCTGGCTACGTGCCTGGCGGACTGTATATTTGAGGTCGTCATTTACAGCGCTCGCACTGAGGGTGAGCTCACACAATTATATTCTGCCAAGAGCTTTAAATATGAGCCAAGTCGCTTGGCCAAACGTCGGAGGTTTTTAGGAGCCCCCTCTTAGGGCGCAGCTTTTAAGCGCCTGTTTCCGGCTTGAGCGGCGACGGCGTCGCCGTCGCCGTCGGCGTAACTGTGCGGTGCATTATGGGTAAATTTGCCCGCTAAGTATAGCGGAAGATTTTCCCCGCTCTAAAATCAGGGGAAAATTTTCCCCGCTAAATTTAGCGGAAACATTTCTCCGTAAAATTTACAGGGAAAATTTCCCCGCCAAACTTAGCGGGAAAAAATCCCCGCTAAATTTAGCGGAAAAAATGTCCCTGATAAATTTAACGAAAAAATTCTCCGCTAAATTTAGCGGGAAAACCTCTCCGCCAAATTTAGCTGAAATTTTTCCCCTAAATGGGTGGCGAAGAGGAGAGGAGGAGGGGCATAGCCTCCTCCCCGTAGGGGATTGTAAACGACTTTCATTTTTTAAGCTTTTTTTTAATCTTCGACTGGCCTCGTCCTTTGTTAGTTTGCCATTAACGATCCCTATCTTTAAACGTGATAAAAATAGCATTCAGAGTGACAGAACAAAGGGAATGAACACAGGAAACACTACTATCCTGGTGGCATGGAAGGCATTTTGCGGAACCTTGCCGTCAGCTCGCTGAAAACAGCACGTGTATTCAGAAATGGCGGTCAGTGCATACCACAGGTCCATTTGCGACGAGAAAAAAGCATCGGGAACTTCTTAATGCTCGCTTTGGGTTATGGTAACAATCAGACGACGGAAATATTCCGACGCTGAGGCATCGGCTGCATGGCATCCTACTGCCTGTGGCCCATGATAGCGCGCCAGCAGGTGCAGTATGCACGCGAAGATACTTTTAGCAACTCAGTTCAAGATTGGAAAATAAATATCAAGAGGATTTAAAGCGTGACTAAAGTCATGGTTTAAATTGTGATTTAGATCCTACCGGTTTTACTGTGATGACTTACCTCGCCGCAAAAATAATCCTAGATGTTTTGTTTTCGTTTATGCCGTTTTTTTTCTATTATTTGTCTACTAAAAAATAATAAAGAATTTGCGGAAGCCAAAGGAGGTTCGCCATCTTCCCATGCATTTGGCCTCCTCGGACCGGGAGGGCATTGTGGCCGCCGTGACGGGGCAGAGATTTCTGGCAGTGTATTTCAATAAACGCAGAAAACTGGTCAAATATTTCTTTGGAGATCATTACCAAGTTCGTTGTATATGTTTCGATTTGTTATAAAAATAACCACTGGCGGCAGACGTCGTCCAAGCTAACTCTAAAATGAAGTGCTTATCTTCACGACCTGTGAAAATGAACTTCCAACACAGCGAAACATCCACTTCGAGAAGCACACATGCATGTTGCCGTATCATCGGAAGTTGTGCATCGTTGAACATTGTGGGAAGCTGTGCATCGTCCACAGAGACCAAATCTTTGTGGACGCGACTTGATACAAAAGCTCAACTGTCTCGGAACGCCAGTTTTAAAATTGACTGGTACAAACGAAACTACGCAGAGCCAGGAGCTAGAGAAACTACTCTCCGAGCACGAGGAGTCGTTCAGCGACGGACTAGGGTTGCTAGAAGGGCGTCCCGTGCATCTCCATGTAAAGGAAGTATACCATACCCAAGTTTTTCAAGGTCAGGTCCCTGCCATACGGGATGTGTTACAAGGTGTCTATCGAATTGAACAGGCTACTTGAAAGCGGGGTCATCTCGCCTGTTCCCAATGCTGAGTGGGCAACACCAATTTGTTCCGGTACCAAAAAAAAAAAAAGACGGGTCGATACGAATTTGCGGAGATTTTAAAGTAACCGTAAATCCAGCCTGCAGCACCGAACAGTATCCACTACCAGTAATCAACGACCTGTTCGCGTCACTGAACGGGGTGAGAGATACAGCACCCTAGACCTCCGAGATGCATACAACCAAGTGCCCCAAGATAAAGAATAAAAAAGGTTCACCGTAATCAACACTTATCGTGGCCTGCTTTGCTACAACCGGCTCCCGTTCGGTATTGTATCGGCTGACGCCATCTTTCAGCGTAAAATGGAGACCCTGCTGCGAGGAAAAGACGGCGCACAAGCATATCTCGATGACGTCATTGTCTCAGAGAGAACGGATGACAGTCGAAACCGTCTTAAACAAGTGCTTCAGTGTTTCCAGGCGAACGGAGTCAAGCTGCACAAAGGGAAATGCAACTTCTGGCAGGACGAAGTCTGCCATCTTGGACACCGCATCAACAGGGATGGCCTCCATCCTACCGAAAAGAACTTGACGGCCATAATGAAAGCAAAGAATCCAACCAACGTAAGCGAACTGCGTTCTTTTATCGGGCTGCTTTCATATTACGGCAAGTTTTTACCAAATATGGCTACCCTCTCGGCACCATTGTACGAGCTTCTAATGAAGTATATAAACTGGGTGGGGGACGAGACAAAGGAGGATGCGTTCAAGAGGGCTAAGCAAGTACTATGCAAAGCAGACGTGCTAGAATGCGACGCATCGCCTTATGGTATTGGGGTGGTGCTGTCTCACCGTTCGGGAAACGTAGACAGACCAATAGGATTCAGGTCCCGCGAACACTTTCAGATGCAGAAAGAAATTATTCGCAACTAGAACGGGAAGCACTAGCCCTGGTCTTCGGGGTGACGAAGTTCAAAGACTATCTGTGGGTACGAGCGTTTACTCTCGTAACTGATCACAAGCCATTGGTAGGACTACTGAAAGAAGATCGACTAACACCCGTGATGGCAGCGGCCAGAATTCAGCATTGGGCGCTGATGTTAGGCGCATATCAATACAAGATTGAGTATAAGCCGGGCCCCCAGAACCAGAATGCAGACGCCCTTAGCCGCCTTTCAGTAAACATTCCCGAGGAAGAAGCGAAAGAGTTGCCAGAGTATGTGCTTTCGCTGAACCAACTCGAGGAGACCGTTCTCTCCGCAAAAAAACTGCAAGCACCGACTTCTGCGGACCAGCTGCTGTCGAGAATGAAAGCCTATGTGCTGGAGGGGGGCCAAGGCAACTGGATGACAACGATCCACGAATGCAACCCTACTTTTACAGGAAGCCGGAGCTGACCATGGCCCAGGACTTGCTTTACGGGGGACACCGAGTCGTCGTACCCCAGGCTGTCCAAGGACCGATGCTCCAAATGCTACAAGAAACCCCTCAGGGATCCTCGGGAATGAAGGTGGTCGCATGGACGCTATTTTGGTGGCGAGGCCTCGATGGTGAGATCGAACAGCTTTCCCGCCATTGCAGTTCGTGTATATGGGCACAGCCAATGCCTCCTGTCAAGTCTTCTGTAAAGTAGCCGGACACTGGCAAGAAATGGTCACGGGTCTACCTAGACTGTGCAGGGCCAATAGGGGAAGCCATGATATTGGTCGCTGTGGACCTCACTCCAAATGGATAGAAGCTGTTGCCATGAGAAAATCCACCGCAGGTTCCAGAATATCGGCTGTGCGAGAAATGGTCAGCCACTTCGAAATTCCGAGGACCGTCGTGACAGACAACGGAACCCAATTTACGGCAAAATCGTTTTCGCGGTTCCTCTCTGAGAATAACGTGGAACATCTGCGCACAGCGCCATACCAACCCCAGTCCAATGACCTAGCAGAAAGAGCAGTCAGAATGATTAAGGACGGCCTGAAAAAGGTGAAGCAAGGCACATTATCAACGCGTCTAGCAAAGATACTAATTGCATACCGACGAACTCCCCTATCAGACGGCACTTCGCCGTCACAGAGACTTCTGGGGTACCAGGTGACATCCCGTATGGGCACCTGCATACCAACCCCTGTCATTTCATCCACGCCTTTGCATTAATCCTGATGCAAGCTATCGGCCGGAGATCCCGTGTAGGCACGAAACTTTGCGGAAGGCGAACGGTGGTTACCAGGGACCGTAGCTACAACCACTGGGGCCCGGATGGTGTCGGTGGACACGCCGCTGGGATAAATATGACGTCACACACACCAGATCCGTCTAGTGAGCTGCCAGCACACCAAGCACCAGAGACAACTCAAGAACCGGCAACCGCTGTTTGTGAAGATGCGGCTGAGGATCCAACATCTGAGCAGCCAGCCGCGGATATCACGCAACAGCAAGAGCTACGCAGATCTACCAGAGCAAGAAAACCAGTAGTGCGTTATTCCCCCTAGGGGGAACAAATGCTGTATCATCGGAAGCTGTGCATCATTGAACGATGAAATGTACTTTGTAATTATACGCCAGTGTAGTTATTATCGTTATCTCTTCCGTTCTGTTCCGCACCCAAAGTGGGCTGCTTATATATATAAGCACGTGGCAGATAATAAATCCTGTTCACAACCTACCATGTCTTGGCTGTCGTACGTCGTAACATATGCCAATGCTTGGAAGTGAATATAATAACATATATACTCCACACGCGCAGAGCTCCAGCGGGGTTGTCGCACCTGCAGAAAGACTAAAGTTCCTTCGATGCATTGCGGCAGCGGTTGCGTAGTTAAACTGGCTGGTGAGATCGGTCTATTCCAGGTACCACAACATCCCTGCTTTTTATATCGCACGGCAACAAATTCAAGGAGTAGCTTAGCACGCGGCTTATGAAACACGGATGTGACGTTGAGTCGCGTTTGATCGATGCCTGCAGTCTGTTTTTTGTCTTTTGTATGAGCAGTCTGACACCGGCCTAAATTGGGCATGATATGCTAGCTTACAAAAGCAAGTTGTGAGTGCCTGGAGCTGAGCTAGTTGGTTAAACATACTTCTGAAAGTTTCCAGCTGAACGTAGAATAAACGAAGAGTGGAAGGGGAAAAAAAACAGACGCTGTTTTTCAGATTTAGTATTCGCAATTGTTAAGCTTCAACAAATATTTCTTATATGTGAGGATGCATTTATTGCCAGCATTACTATGCATAAACTAAGATTACATGAACTGCCTTCAAATAACGACTTAAAACCATGGGTGATCTTTGTGTTGTACTTCTTCCATCAAGCAACACAGACTGAGAGGAAACAGCCGAGGACTTCGAAACAGAGTGGAATTTTCCTTATTGTGTATGGGCCGTAGACGAAAAACACGTACATATCGAGGCCCCGGCCGATTCTGGAAGCCTGTATTATAACTACAAGGGTCTACATGGGTCTACGAATTGACTTCAACATATATTATGTTTTGCATGAGCGCATGAAGTGACATAATATCCGCCTTTTCATGGTACCTTCTCTATAGTGCCGATGGCTCTCGTGAACAGCAAGTTGAGGTTTGTGGCCATCAAAATGCTGGTGTCGTCTTTAAGGAATCAAGGATACGACAGTGCCTCAGTCAAGGTGCCTTGAATTCCACCACCAAATCAGCTGCCATCTTCCCATGTTATCGCCCCGTACCCCTTCATTGCAGACGAGGCATTTCAACTGAGGCCGGACTTTCTGAGGCCCCTGGCAGATACCGCAGTGATAATCTAAGGATATTCGACTATCGACGGAGTAGAGCGAGGTAACCTTTAGAATTGACTAACTTGCATTAGAATAACAAAAACACAGTGTTGTCTTCGTCCCATTTCCAGGGGGTGCGTCGAGAACGCATTAGGAATTTTGGCTACTAGATTCCGCATCTTCCGCAGGCCAATCGATCTCCTCGCGGACCACGCACCTGGAGTCACCCTCGCAGCTTGTATACTGCACAACTAAATACAAGACGACAAGTTGTACATGACAGATGCCTTTGCTGATGGAGTCAACCACTTTGGCAACATCGTTGATGGCCAGTGGCGCAAGGAGGCCTCTGAGCAGACGAACACGTTGCTCAACTTGCCGAGGCTGAGATCGCGACACCTCGACAAATCGTGTTGTGAAAACGCAACACAATGGCCACTGCCGTGAGACACCTGTACTGCAGGTACTTCGTAAAGGAAGGTGCAGTGGCATGGCAAAGGGAGCGCTCTGGCCTGAAATCCTAAATAGTGTCAGTGGTATTGTGACAAATCACAAAGTTTTCATGTTTTTGTGCGTGAGGATCGTCTGGCCTATTTCCGTTGGAAGAGGGAACCAAGTCTATCAATAGAACAATATTGTGACGCTGCTAGTTAGCTACTTTTGTACGGGCACTGTGGTGTGAGATGGCCTGCGTGTCAGGCCCACTAGGACATTAAGCAGAGAAAGTGAAACATCTGTATTGTATTAAGACCGATGCTACCGGAGGGAGCATCGGTCTTGGTACAATACCCCGGCGAAAAACATTTACTCAGGAGAAGCACATCCGTCTCCCTACCCCCGCAGCGAATTTCGAAGACGACGAAGTAGATGACGCCTTTTTCGTATTTTTGATTCTCACGTTGCTATGACCAGCGTAATGTCTTTCACGAGCCGTGTTTTATTTGATGTCCATTTCCTTCGCAAGAGCGACATCGGAAGAAAAGTTTAAAAAAAATAGGGAGTCGTGAATTTGTCAAATTCACACCACAACTGCGTTGTGTCTTGAGAACGGCACCGCAGTTGCGAAATCACAGGCAAATTGGAACCATGTGAATCAGGCGTAAGCAATATATGGGTTGCTATTTCAGCCATGTTTGTTGGTGTATATACCAATTTTCATGCAAATATTTCTGAAGAACTATAGGAATAAGTTCCATTGCCTCTGCAGCAGCGGGAAATGAAACAAACCTTGTTAATCTGTAATGTGCAAAAAGCTTTAGCTTCGCGAAGGTCTCGCTGTCATTTATTTGCAACATGTTCCGCTGAACAAAACAGTCGCTCGCTGTGTTTCCTTGGAAACGTACGTAAGTACCCGCGTTGACGGTATACTTATGAAGTACGTTGGAACCAACTATACCTAGATCTACAATATCTTTTTTTTATAAACCTGATACACGTATACAGTACAGGAGGTTTCGGGCAGCACGTGCTCATATTCTCGATTGCATAATGGCCTAACAGATATGTCGGAGATCTTCCGACAGAGTCACTTGCATATGCCACCTATGTTGTGTCAACGTAAACCGCAACGTTCCCGGCGCTTGGAGCGTACACCAAACCAAACACATCGTCGAGCTATTGATGTGATGAAAACGAACCTTGCGATTTGTGATAATCGATTTCACCTATATGCCCGCTTTCTTTCGGTCGCGTGACAGCGTAACTATGGAAGTTGTGAAATCGAAACCATTTTGACCGTCACAAAATCTCAACATGTTGTGTCGTGTTGTCCATTATTTTATTTTCCCGTACCTTAAATTTTATCTGCCTATTTCGTTAAATTAAGTATTTATATTCAACATTTTCATTATATCACGTTGTTTATAAGATTGTTTTGTTAAAAAAAAACGTTTCAACGCTCAATAATGTTGTCTTGCCACTCTGGCAACGCTCCGAAATTATCCGAACTTATCCGAAACACACCGATCGGTTCGGCCGATCTTCCAAAACTTTCCGAAACCCCTGTTTCAGGCCCGAAACCTGTTTCGAAAAAAGATTCGCCCCATCACTAATTTTAATCGCCATTAGCACACACAAATTTTTACTGATATTTGAGCCCCTAGATGGCACTGAATTTGTGAAAAGTTCTATTAGACGGTGATTTAAATCATATAATGATAATTTAAATCAAATGAATCAGAGTTTTTTTTTTTTTAATCATGATTCTTACCAAAAACTTTATACACGCGCCAGGTTAGAGCCGCCATTGCTGACCTTCTCTTGTCTTACCCAGATGCCGAGCTACTGAAGCGGGCGTTGACGAGCCTCCACAAAGGCCAAAGCTGGGGAGAAGGACACAGTAGAATCAAACGTGGCAATAACCTGGCCTGCGATGGTAATGATGATGTGGAGTAAACGGAATAAGAGGAAACTATAACTGAAGGTCGATTATGACGGCGCCCATGAAGCAGCTGCTGCAAAGAGGCTATACGCGTGTGACGTCATTCGCGGCCGTGCCATTATTTTATGCGCCACGTGTGTTCGGTTTGCCATGTTAGTTTCATGCCGCATCGAAGAAACCAGTAGGATGGCGTCAGTACCCAGCAATGGCGACGCTTGCAAGCTATATGTATTCCCTTCCACAGTCATCATTAATTTTCTTTCTCTCTCTACGATCGGACGTGCGGGACGGGCTTGGTCTGCTCGAGCTAATATGAGACAGCGGTCCCAACACCCCAACCTCCCGGCTTGTATTAGTCTCTCAACCTTTCCAGTTTACCCTTTTTAAAAATTGCGGTGGCTTAGCTCGGCTATGCCATGATATACGTAGCGTGAGCTTATGCGCACAAAATGAGATGGCGCTATCAAGCGACTCCGGTGCAGCGTCAGACTTGGCCACTGCGCAACTGAGGCGCACAGCTGGGCACGCGGTGGCGCCAGTGCGTCTGCCGCGGCTATGACGTCGCTCCTCTGGAAAGCGCAGACCGCCGAGGCGCGCGCGGTGGCGGCGGAGCGCGCTGCGGCGGCGGCTCCGGCGCGCCAGCTGTGCGTCGTGTGACGTCACTGCTCCTCGCGCTTGCGCAGCACGGCTCTTTGAAAGCCACACGAAACTGCTCAACCTCGGCCAGTGTAGCTAACGCTACAAAAGTCGAACTTGGTGAATCGAAGGCGACATGCTTGCGTTTCGATGTTGCGCCTGGAAGTTTTCAGTGAATGGGGAGTGAAGAAAGGGGTGATTCGAAAAAAAAAAAAAAAAAAAAACCTTATTGAATTTAAACGGCGTCCTATAGATAGAGCGTGTGACCTAATATCTGGTAGTCTACAAAATAAAGCGTGCGGAGTTCGAAGCCTATCCACAGAATAAATGGTAAACAGAACACACCTCTTGGCGACATCGAAAGAAATCCAAATGCCCATTTGGGTGGGTCGGATGTGTCCCTCGCCATGACGTGATCGGCTGTGTTCTTCGTCGGTGGTCGGTCGGCATGCCGGGTTCCCGGTACAGGCCGAGCTGAAGACCCGCTTGCAGCTGTCATGCTTGCACTTCCTTCGAGCGTCATCGTTCGAACGATTCCCAAACCACTTTGTCGTCGTCGTTTTCGTCCCGCTGCGTCCCGGGTAAACATAGACACGAGGGTGTCACGTGAGAAGTGACCTATGTGCACGCCCCATGGTGTGTTCCTGTCAATGTTACTGGAGGGGGTCAGTTTGGATATAGTAATAGACGCTTTCAGGCAGCTGTGCATGGGCGCCGCCATAACCGACCTTCACTTTTTGTTCCATCTTATTCCGTTCGCTCCACTTCATCATTACCATGCACAGCAGGACAGGCTATTGCCATTTTAAGTGTTACTGTGTCCTTCTCCCCAGCATAAGCCCTTGTGGAGACTCGTCGACGCCCGCTTCAGTGGCTGGGCATCTCGGTAAGACAAGAGAAGGTCGGCTATGGCGGCTCAATCTGGCGCGTGCTGAAAGCGTCTATACATGTTTATTTGCCATAAGAAAAGGAAAAAACATTTTTTTATTGTTGGGGGGGGGGGGGGGGGGAGGGGCGCCCGCGTAGCTGCGAGATCTGGGTGTCACGGCACAAACACTAAAAGAAGGAATTGAAATGTGCACCTCGATGCCCTCTTCAAAAATAAAGTAGAAAGGTGAGCGCAAGACGACGACCTGGATATCTGGTTGACCGGGGGTGAAGATCCGGTCTTCCAGGGAGGCCACTAGACTCTTGTACAAACGTCTTTTGGACCCTAGACCCTTACAAGACCAGAGTTGGTGTTCTAGGTCGGCAGTCCTGTTGTCTGTGCAGTAGTTGCATCGCGACAACCGGACACTTGACGTTTTCCACTTTGCCTGGCCGGAGTGGAGGTGGTGTCGGTGCGGATTCTTCGAAATGGCACCAAAGCCCGTCTGCTCAGCTTCCCGGGCAAGGGATTCGAATCCTGTGGCAAGCTGCTCCGAAGCAAGGCTCTGCTGGATTGTCTGATGCGCTGTCGCTGCTTATCGGGATCATACAATTCGTCTTCCGCGTCGTCTGGCGAGGAGAGACGTTTTCGCGCGCCGCGTATATACAGAGTGTCACAAAAGAAAATTTACACGGTCTTTTTTACCGCAAAAATAAACTAGGCATCGCCGAACGCTCATTCTCCGCCCAAAGGTAGCGGGTCACAATCAGATGCCAAAGTTTCAGCCCGATCCGATAACTTAATCAAATGTTATAAGTGATTTTCTGAAAATTTCAATGGGAAAATGGCGGCCGACGGAGTTTTCGAACACATGGGGCTCTATGGCACCAGAAACCGAAAACGGGCAAAATGGGCTCCCTTTTTCCATTGAAATTTTCAGAAAATCACTTATAGCTTTTGATTAAGTTATCGGATCGGGCTGAAACTTTGGCATCTGGTTGTGACCTCTAGCTCATCAATAGTGACAGATGGGCCAGTTGGTGCATGACTTATTTTGACAAAATGCGCCGCAAGACAAGGACAGAGTAAGAAGACAACACGAAGCAATAAATTTCGTATACGACCGAAGACGCGCATTAATTTCACGAATTTTCTAGAGTGTTTCTTTCTGCAAACGTCTCCTCCGTCTTGTTTGTTGTTAATTCTTTGGCACAGGCTGGACAGCTTTTCCTGGGCCGAAAACACAACCGGCAAATCAAAGTGTGCCACCACCTTTTTTAGGTTCGTGTTGTCTTTTTACTCTGTCCTTGTCTTGCGGCGCATTTTGTCAAAATCAGAGCCGTATATTAGGAGAGTTTGGACAATAGGCGGAGCAAAGGTCGCCGCCAGCGCCGAATATTCCCCCCACGCTTAGAGCGTAAACTAAATTTGTGACACAGCGTCGACCAATCAGGAGACCTTTACTCCATCTCACAAATGTCGACAGTGAAGACAAAGGCACAGGCGCGTGAGCCTAGCTCAGCGAAACGCTTTTGTTTGTACGAGACCTCGTGCATAGGAGGCACTTTCCAAAGCATCGCGCTCGTGCCCATGCCTTTGTCTGCACTGCTAGAACAGCGTCCTGAGACTGGCTGAAAGAAAGCAGTGCAAAGGGTGGGGTGCGCGAGCGTCTTGAGACGCGGAGTTCCGCTCGGCACGGCTTAAATTATACTTCGTTTCACTTTATCTGCCAGCGCAGCCAAAGCTAGAAGCGCGAGACCAGCGCTTTTTGCATTTCTCCCCAGCTCGCGCGCTCGAGCAAAGCCTGAACGCACGGAGCTTCCGTGCTCGCGCTTCCAGTTTTGCCTTCGCTCGCACATAAGGTGAAACGAAGTATAGTCGTGGCACAAATTTAGAGCACACGACCACCGCTAGGGGCTGTTTCGCGGCCTGTGGTTGGCCCCGAGATGCTCGCCTATTCAAACCAATGTATGGCCAAACTCTCTCAATAAACGGCTCTGGTCAAAATAAACCTCTAGCGCTACCTTTGGGCGGAGAATGAGCGTTCGGCGATGCCTAGTTTATTTCTGCGGTAACAAAGACCGTGTAAATTTTCTTTTGTGACACCCTGTGCTTGAGTGTTGTGCACGAGCGCGGAGTGCGTGAAGGCATCTTCAGACGCCCCTCCGCGAGCTCAGACCTTCTTCGCTTCTACGCAGGACTATACTTCGTCTCACCTTAGCATGGACTAACTGGGAAGGCTGCGCAAGCGCGAGCGGGTTGCCTCGTCTACCTTGACTGGAGCACTCGCTGCACGAGCGCTCGTGCAGCCGCCGAGGCTTCATCCAAAGCGAATAGCTCGCGCTTTTAGCATGCGCGGCTAACAATAGTCCATGCTAAGGTGAGACGAAGTATAGGGTGCCTCAATGCCCTTCTGTTTAGGGTGATGCCATCGTTTGTAGTACCCGATGCCGACAGCACGCGCTCACAGGGAAAATACAAAGAAATCGCAGGAAACAAAATGTCGCCGTAGCACAGTCAGCGCTACGAGCGCGTGCAGGGACACGCCCTTTCACGTGCTTCAGAACAAAAAATAAAAATAAGCGTTCGAAACAAAATGGCCAGATGTCATCACCCCAAGCAAAGCGCACATGAAGGCACCCTACGCAGGACCATGCCTGTGTCGCTGTCATGCTTTGGGTTAGTAAAGCTAGTGGCGCTTCGCGCGAAGCCTATCACGGTGTTTGTCTCGATTTGTACGCGACAGCGGCGTACAATCCACCTCTTTACGAAATCACCGGTTCACGAGTTTTTGGTAGAGAACGCGCGTCCACACCACGAGCGCTCTCACGAGATCTCGCTTGAAAGCATGCCATGGCCGCTCGTGAATCCATGGAACGCGAACATGTGTTTTCATACCAGAAACTCTGGAACCATGATTTCGAAAGAGGTGGATTCTTTATCGCGGTAACAAACATCGATTTCTTTCTTGGACAACGGTGGCACGGTGCAATGTTGGAGTTTCGCGGCACGGGGTGGCGAACAGGTTCGGGTCCATCCTCGCTGGCGTCTGCTCGTCGTCTCCTTCGTGTTGATGCGCTTGGGAGACGGACGAACCGCGGACGTGTCGTCACGTGATCAATCCGTCCGCGGATCAGTCCGTCGTGTGAATCGGCCACAAACAGCGTGCGAACGTTTCTCCCGCGCGGCGGTGGCTTGTTGACTAGATCCTTCGAGATCAGTAAGAGACTTTCCTGCATGCGTACCGAGCTCTGGCCGGAAGCCGGTCTGCGTCGCATGGAAAACGCCTTCTTTCTCAAGTAGCCGATTCATTTCTTTAATCCCTATCAATATTTTATTCTAGATCGGTTGAGTTCTGAGAACGAGGGAAGAAACACATTTAGGTGATGACTCCGGCCGCTCTTCCCGCAAGAAGCGAGCGACCAGATAGTGTTCGGAGCTAGCCTCGAACAAGGAGCAGTTAGTTCCACACTGCCGCGGAGGACCAAGGAGGGCGCTGAGGTATGTCGTCCCTCCTCGGCGGCCACGGTGTCGGCGGCGTAAGCGTGCTCGCCTTTTTCGCGGTGTGGTGGTGTGGTGGTGGTGTGCGGCCAGTGGCTGGCCTCGTGTTTTGCTTTGGTGCTGTGTCGATCACAGGTGCCACCATCGTGCACGAAGGTGAGGCTTAAACCGAACACGAAGAAGGAGAACACAGATTTACGCACTCTGACGACTTAGTGGCGGCGTGGCGGCATTGAGATACAACAAGAAGCGATGAACGAGGGAATGCGGGACCACCGCTGGGAGAAACAACCGGAGCGGTCGGTTTGGGAGGGATCCCATACTTGGGCGCCATCTATCCCCGTGAGAGTGAAGCGCTCGGTGCGCCGGACATAATGTGGCCGCCGCGTCGGACAGAGAGTCATCACTCAAATGTTTCTCCCACCGTGGTTCTGAGTTAGGACAAGCCGGACGAACAAAACAACAATAAATGCCTAGGCCGGCTTGCTGGAAACAGCGTCTCAGCTGAGACTGGTGGAAAGAAAGCACTGTCAATGCCAGCGCACGAGTTGAGCTGAACTCAAACCTCGTCCCAAGACGCTTGCGCGCCCCAGACTTTGCAGTGCTTTTTTTCATTCAGTCTCCGCTGAGACGCTGATTCCAGCAAGCCGGCCCAGGTGTCTTACCTGTCCATCTATTTATTTTAGAAGGCAGTGTTGTTGTCTCCTAGAATACTCCAGTTTATTATATACAATATAACGAAAAATAATTCGCTGGAAAAGAAAGTTCATTATCAAAAAGTTAACATGAAAAAAAGTCGGTAGGCCTTTCTGGGACTTTGTACTTGGAGAGAAACTGAACCGATTAATCGAATAGTTAAAGGGCGATGAGTAATGAAGCTATATTTTGTTTTGATGTTCACAATTTACAAAAGTAAGAGAGAACTGACAGTGACTGAAGATAAAAGGTAAAGGAATATTTCAAATTACAGTGGTATGAGGTGGCCTAGTGGGAACTGGTAGAGATGTGGACTCTGAAACCCTTGACCTGAATCCAGGCCTCCACTTCTGCCTGTTTCAGTACCCTGTGCCCAGAACCCTGTGTGGAATCTCAAGTTCCTGCCCGGTTCACAACTTGCAGTCATAGATGCTGGCACTCATTTTTGTTTTATTTTTTCTTCAATCAAACGTTTTAATAAAATGTAATGACAGTAAACTTTGCATTGCATTGCATGCCTTTATATTTACCTGCATGTAATGTTGACTTTAAAATTTTCACAGTGTATGTGGCTTGTCTACGGCAGCTTCCTTTTCAGATGTATGCATAGTGTTACTGAACACTGTAAGTACACCTGAAAAAAAGCTGCGTTCCCGCTAGAATGGCTGCCGAAAATAGCACAACCCGCGCTTAAAATCGAATTCCGAAATTAAAGTACCCAGGGCATAAGGTTGGGAGCCAATATCAGATAAGCCTATGATTAAACTTGGATGCCAATATAGGTTGTAAGACCCACTACCAATAGTGGTCCAATGATGGCTTAGGTGTTGGTTAAATTGTGCCTCAACGTTGGCTTAAATGTTGGTAAAAAGGCGGTCCAACGATTGCATGAATGATGGTCCAATATTGGTTGAATTATTGGTTGAATCGTGGTCTATTATTGGCAATAGTGAATGGTCCAACATTGAATCGGGTAGCGCTTTCGAGAAAACCAACGTCAGGCCAATATTCGAGCCAATTTTTGCCAGTGGCAGGCCGACATTGGTCCAACAATGGTCTGCTGCTTGGGCGACGACCCGGAGGTCAACGTGAATGTGATCATCCTAGCCTGCTCGTTGATCTCGCGACGTCGCCGCGCTCTGAAGGGAAGGAGGCGCAGGTTTCGGGTCCGGCCGAGTTAGCGCTACCGAAACACCGAGGGACAGGTCAGTGCTTTTCTGCTCCGGCTGCGCGCCAGAGATGAAGGCTACTTTTGAGGGTGTCAGCAAATCAACACGACATCTATCACAATTCAGGTGACAGCAACAGGTGCCACGGAGAAACTCACCCATTATTCCGAATTCATCTCCAATACTTTCTCAGCGGTTGTTCGTAGCGCCCTTATCTAGGTAGTCTGGTTGTGTCTTTACATACAGAAAGAAGAAAAGTCGCACAGTTTCGAGGAACCGCTCCGCTGGAGAAAGCATTGGGGGAAATAGGGATTGCAGATGAAACGAAACGCTACGCTCCTTTGCAACGTGAAAGCCGCACGGAGAAGCGGCTAGCGCGTTGCCATGGCATCGCAACGTCACTCTTTGCGCCACCTGTCATTGGCTCCTTTCTCCTGCGGCGAGAAACGGCGAGCCCTCAGCCACGCGCGGGTGGATAGCCAGGACTGCGCCGAGCGGCGAGCCGCTCTATTTTTGGCCGGCAGCCCGCGGCGGCTAGCGGCGAGCGGCAAGCCTCCGCGACGCTGGTGTGGTCGGGACTTTAGGGAGTTTTCGTATGTCGTTTCTTTCGTTCCACAACGCTCCCCCCAACTCGCTACAAGATCCTGAACTCTGCAGACAAGGCCAGCGGCGCCCACGCGCACTAACGGCGTCTTCGTTGCGGAGAGCGTAGCGGAGTAGAGAGAACGATCTACGAAAGCTCCTTTTGTCAAACGGCTAACAACCAATCAGAAAAAAAAGCAAGTTTCAAATTGTGTGACGTCATAAAAAACAAACCACGACTAACGTGTGAAGTATGTGTAGTTGTTCCCTCGTGCGTATAAACACGCACGTCACAACGTACACTTCCATCCTCGTGTAATTCACTCTAAAACAAATGCCGAAGCGTGTTCCTTACCGCGAAACACTCATAGAGTCGATTACTGGATGCGACGTACATTCAACAAATAGTGCGAGACTAAAGAAAAAAGATAGGTGGACCTAGACGAGAAGAACGTACGTCATGACTCATGATCAACTGTCCCATCACAGGTCTTCTTATTCGGTGAAAACAACCTTCTGAGGAATCTGGTGCCCCTCCTTCCCCGCAAAGCACTCGGGAGAATCGATCACTGCAATGCACCGAAGAAGCCGCGGGCGTATTCCGAAATATGTGTCTAGACCTAAAGAAACATCTACGCCGTGATACCGCGCACGCCGTATAGCATGGCCACCTGCTGCGATTGGCCAGGGTCCTCACCACTGACCAATCGCAGCAGGCGGCGATGACCCGGTCCCTCGGTCCAGCCGTGTAGATTACGTAGTGCCCCAGACTTCATTTTTGGGTCCGAACATATTTTCAGCCGCGCCGTTCGCCGATTGCAGCGATTGGATCTCTCGAGTGCTTTTGCGGGAAAGTAGACGCAGTAGATCTTTTAGAATGTAGGGATGTGCGAATACTGCTCCGATTCAAATACGTAGTGCAGCGTCATTCTTTACTTCCACGCTGCAAAGAAAGCACTGCGAAGGCTGTGAGTGACGCGAAGCTCTATTTGATTCGAACCACAATTTGCACATTCATATATAGTGAGAACGTCTTTCCGCCTCATCATTGGTCCGAAACTCTTCATCGGTCGAGATCCCTCCGTGGCTCGCCGTAATTGGGTCTTCGAGTGGACTTCGGAAAAACGGAGGCACGAATATATATGACATATTTTTTTATTCTTCGGAGCGTTGTCAGAAGTCTTACGTGGCCACGTCGGACATTTTAGCACCGAGTTTTTGTATTGCCGTTTGCTACACCGTGACCTGGGAGTGTCTGCACTCCAAGAAACCTGGCACGTCTTCTTTCCCCGCAAAGCACTCGGAGGAGCCAATCAATGCCATCTACGGAGGGAGCACGGGCAATGACGAGGCTAGAAATATTTTTAAACCTAAAAGAATACAAAAAAAAAACAGATTCACTGTGACACTCATCATGATGCAAGCACGTGGAGAATGGATGGATAGATGCTAACACCTAGCCTTAAAACCAAAAGCAGGATTCCTCGCGTTGCCCTTATAAGCCAACTTGCTCGTGTTTTCTCCAGTGTCATGGCGCAAACTTATATTTCATTTTTCTTATAGTCGATGACAGTTAAGAAAACCCAGGGCGTGGCTCATTATGTTAATTTATGCTAATCGCTTCGTGATTGGTTCTTCGCCGTTCAGATTGGCTAATGCCGCAGTCTGATTGGCTTCTGAGTCACAGTAAGATGCTATAGGGACTCGTCACGCCCTGGGTTTCTTCGGTTTGTCAGCGACCACTCTGGGTCTACAGACACTTTCAGCCCCGTCGTTCGCCAGGCTGCCCGCGTATAGACTGCAGCCACTGGCTCTCCCACACCGAGTGCCTCTGCGGGAAAACGCGCCGGTTCCTACGGAGCGTCCGTCAGGCGTCGGGAGGGTGGAGAACGTTCGTTAAATTGATCCCACGCAGAATCTTGGTCAAGTTCACGTTCAGCTTGGTGGAAACGTTGCCCGTGAGGAGGAAGGCCGTGTGGATTAGATGCACCAGGAACAGGCCAACCGCCAATGCCTGCGAAAAAATTTTTTCTTTAAATGCGCTAGAAGGAGAAGAACTACACATATTTTCAGATTACCCAGGCTCTACTTTTCCCAGCATGCTGTTCATTATCTCTAAAATTTAAAATGGCAATTAAAAAAGATGTTTATACCAAAAGTGATATACAGAAGTTTTCGTGCTCCCCATTGGGATAATGTCGCATGTTGCATAAACATTTTTTTTTTTTTTTAAGAGCACCGCCATTTTTAGTATTATGGTGCCAACGACGCCGTTTAGCGGCTCAAAACTGGAAATACCTTCTGTTTGTGGCAGAACAGCTATCTGGGTAGGGAACCGTGTGTGTGCGTGTGTGTGTGTGTGTGTGTGGGGGGGGGGGGGGGTAACTTGGCTAGAATTGGCTATGGTGGGCTACAATAACTTGACCGGTTGAATCGAGCTGGCTAATGAAGGGCCCTCACCTTGCCTCCTATAAAGAACGAGCACGAAGACGGTGGAGTGTTTTGATCAGTTTTTTCAAAGAAGGAATATATGAACAGTTTAGTGTAGTCTATGAAGGTAAGCACTCGGCATTTCGTAGCTGCATCTTGAGCGGTGGTACGTAGACGTTTTGATACCCTTCAGATGAAATCTCCATACCAAAACGGAAAGCCGGAAGCGTGCACTTTTAGCGGGAAGCGGGAACACTTCGTTCGGTTGTTCGGTTTGAACCACACTTGTACGTAACGAGTTACAAGTAACTGATTACTTGTAATCAATTACATTTGATTGTAACTTTTTTAGCGCTTCAATTCATTTCCTTTCTTCTTTTTTTTCGGTAACGTCGTTGTAATTTCATTACTATTTTTTCTAATGAATTACAAGTCATAAATTATATGTTTTCGAAAGAGCTAAAATTATTGGATTAAGTTTTTGTGCGTAAAAAGATCGCCCTTTCTACCCGTGCGTCACTCGTCTATGTTGCACCAACGTTGGACAGAGTTCATAAATAAGAATCCTAGGGGAACGTGTGAGGCTCAATAAGATTAAATGCAGCCAGACTCGCACGGCAGCTTCTTGTGCTCATCGCACACTTCTCCCCGATTGTTCTTATGCGTTTCAATATTATTTGTGCACCAGGTGACATCGCAGTGATAGCCACACAACCGTAGATTTTCGGAAATTGTAACAAGGTAAAAAGAAACACTCGGAACAAACTCATGCACGACGTCCGTCCCATACCCTCGGCGGTTGCATACCCTGGCTGTGTTCCAAATCTTACCCAAATGGATCCGAGTTACTCCGGCGGATCGTATCACGTGACAGCAGATTGAAAAACGCTGGACGCGGGTAGGTTTTAGAACGCCAATGGTACAAAACCCTTAACCTGGAGTAAGATCCAGTAAATTTTGGAACAAAGCCCCTGTGTAAGCGGGCAATCCAAAAATGCACCGGGTCCAAGGTGCGTCAGTTGCACGCTGGTATGAGGTTATGCGAAAAAGGTTTATAACTTGACTTTGAGCAGGCAGTCTAAAAAACAATCTTTTTGGAGTTTTTTTGTTATTATTTTTCAGGAGTGAGCTTTCCCAGCATTTTAATAACAACATCTTCTAACCGGTCAATAACACGCTGCAAGCACTGCCAGAACTTGGCTCGAATTTTTTCTCTAACATCGGTTCGATTAGAAAAGAAGAAGAAAACAAAAGCCCGGCATGGTTTGTTTGCGCTTACTATGTAAATTTTTATATGGCCTGACTATTAACGAGTGTTTTTAAACAAAGGAAAGAATACACTGACAGGCTTGACATCTTTCGTTATACCATGTGTTGTTCCCGGTACGGGAGAAAACACACGAAAGCGACGTGCGCGACCAAAGGTGTCGGTATGGTAGCAAATCGCGATTGGTCAAACGCTCAATGTGACGTCATTATCCGGATTAATTTCCCTCTCATCGACGAAAATCAGCGCAATGTCAGAGTGTCCACCGTGACGACGTCGGTTTAAGAATGCGACGACTCCGAGCTTCCACCGTTAAACTTACACGTACCATCGAACTTGTAGTTCGCCTCCGATCCATAAGTATAATGGGAGCAAGAAACCTCTGATCGTGACGTCGCAAACGGAAACCATGAGAGGGCGCCACCGAAACATTTCGGCACTGATAGTCATACGCAGAATGTCGGGGCGTGGCTTGGTCGCGCTCCTTGCTTCGCGATTGGTTCGTCGGATTTCTTATATGTGAATCCCACAACCTGATTGGCTGTAAGCCGTCGAAGACTATGCAGCGAGTAACCTCGCCCGTGTGAACCACGTCTCACCCCTGCTACGATTCCTTCGGCGCACTCCAGGATGCCCAGGCGGCAGGTGCAGAGAGAGCAGATGCCCAGTAAGATGAAGACCCCAGAGGCAACCAGCTGGAAGCTCATGTACTGCGCAGACATTGAAACGAGTCCTTTGAGGGCTTTACAAGTGGGTACATCAATTGAACTTTTTTTTTTTTTTGCACATACACATGGGCGTTCGCGGAACTTTTTTTCAAGAGAGGGCGAACTTCCAGAAAGGGGGGGCAGGCAAGCGCGAGGGGGGCATGCAATTTGTTTCGCATGAGAGCAACACTGACGATGTTGGTTTTATGAACACGGCGGTTTCAATCTTCCGCCGTGCTTGTAACACATCGAAGCCGTTTCGTCGAACGCCGTTTCGTCGAACGCCATTTCATCGAACGCCGTTTCATCGAACGCCGTTTCATCGAACGCCGTTTCATCGAACAGCGCCTAGTTGAGCAGTAGAAATGTTTGATCTAGGAAATATATTAGGGAATTGTAGTAGACAGTTTCCGCAGCCCGCTAAGCACCCGGATAGCGCTTCGTAATCCGCCACAAGACCTTTGAACTATGCAGACAAGGCTGACGGCGCGCATGCGCAGCTGCGGCGTTTTCTTCGGGGATACCGTAGCGGAGGAGAAAAACGATCTACTACAATTCCCTATTTTTTAACACCGGACCTTTGTTTTCCTACAGAGAGGGGAATTAACAATGAGCAACTTTATTTTCTACCCTACACCTTTCATATTTTTTTTTTTCATAGTAACTGATGCGCTTCTAAGGTGGCCAATAACAAACGGGAAGACCCCTTGACATTTTATGAAATTTGTGATCATCAGGTGCAGTAACGTAAGTACGTCCCTTCAAGGGTGTATCTCGTCCTTGAAGACGCATTCTGTTTTAAGCATGAAGCCGTCCTTGAAACAATGACGTGCCGCCATGTTGCATGAAACAAAAATAAAAAAAGACGTGTCTCCCCTCTTTGTTTATTTTTCGTTGTCGGCAGAGCCCCGGACCTGTCGGCTTTTTAACCTACGTTTTTAGAAGGGAAGTTATCTTCCTAGGATAGAATAAAAACGCAAGTAAATAGATGAATACAAAATTACAAAAAAAAAGACGCAGCAAAGAATAGTTATATTTGTTTCCAGATGTACCTTTCACGTGTGAACAAATGGGGAACAAAGTATGTGGTGGAGTATAGTCACTTACCTGACCCGAAAACAATAAAGGCTCGTTCACGCAGTTGCATTTGGCTGCTTGCGTCGAGCTGTTACAATGGTGACCCTCACGACTAGCCAAATGGGGAGGCGCTGTGCTGCGCAACGCAGTCGACGCAACTGTTTGAACGAGCCTTAGGTCGCATACCCACTAAAGTTTTTCGTCATGCTCTATGATTCAAAAACCGAGCTATCGGTAAAAAAAAAAAAAAAATTACCAGGGTTGTAATTCTATTTCTGGCGATTCGACAACGGGGTGAAAAAAACTCGGAAGCGAGAATAAAGCATCTAAAAAGCACCACAAGTGTTCAAAATCTGGGGAAGTAAAATTCCACGAAGCAGCGTCGAGCGATTCGATGAAACTGGCCTTTGATGAATCGGCGTTCGACGAAATGTCCATTTATTCGATGGAAACAACGTTCGATGAAATGTCTGGTACCCGTACAAAAGACACGCTGTTCGCTGGAGACGCATGACGACAGAATTATCTACGTCTCAAGCATGTCGGAAGCATGTTTGCTTCATGTTAGAACATGTCTTCAGACATTTTTTGACCAAAGTTACAGGGCGGTCAGACAAGGGATTAACATGCCTCAGACTGTGCCTTGGGACTCTCTGTTGTATGACGCATTACCAGTGTGCTCGCCATCCCGCGGACGAACGGAGAACGAGAGGAGCGGGGACGGCAGCGGCGACGGCGACGCGGAAACGGTGGCTGGAACTGTCGGCCTTGATGCGTGAAGCCGTTTTAACGAAAAAAGTGAGCGCGTTAAAAAAAAAAGGAATCTTGCGCTCCGCCTTGCAACAGCCTTGCACAAAGGACCGGGAGGTCTCATTTCATTAGGGACTTTTCGTGTATCGCATACGCTGCGAATTTCTGGTCTTGTGCATGACCGCCAGCTCATTCTGTGCTCAACGTGACGGGAGACGCTCCCGCTAATAATAAAGAACTCTATAGTACGGTCTACGGAAAGTCTATTCTTTGCCATAAGTAGGAGAAAGCTCGTCGCGCAACGGTATGTCGAGCAATACAAATCGGGAGTGAGTTCGCGTTTTAAGGCCGTTACAAGGAGCATGACCATTTATTCCAAGCACTTTAAAAAGACAGAATACCCGTACTTGCTTTCAGGTAATTACAAAGCTAATAAAAAAATGCTCGAAGCATTTTAAGCGCGTCTGTGTTAGCCAGCCGTTTGTGACGAGAGCTTAGAACGCGCAGTTTTGGCCAGAGGAACCGCAATGTTGCAAATAACACAGTACAACAAATGTACGGTAGTATAAGAATTTTTTTTTTTTTTGATAGAGCAATAAATAAAACCTCTAAACACGCCGATTATGTTAATAGGCAGTTTTTGCATAACGTACGACACCCCTAAACTTCAGTTGGACGTACAGCGTACTGACGTTCAACTGGCGCTACCAACTTTCACGAGCGGCTTGATAGCCGAGTTGTGCAACTTCAACTTAAGCAAGTGTAAATGACTGTAAAAAAAAAAAAAAAAGTAATCTGGTTTTTTTTGGCCCTACTGCAAAAACTCGGTGTTTTTTGTTTTGTTTCTCGGTACTCTTTAAAGCATACTTTAGCTGTTTAATATCTTATATTGCGCCGTCATCAAGCGGCCGTCAGTTTGACGTCAGTGGGCTGCAGGGCGAACTGAATTTTTGGAGTGTCGTATATGTGACACGGGGTGTAAAGACTACAACATTTTTTTTTTTTTTTTTTTTTTTAGAGTGATGAGCATGGCAAGGCTTCTGGCGCGCACTGAAAATTGTGCTTCAAAGGCGCAGCGCGAGCTTGCGGCTGTAATGCTACACTGCACGGTAGCCTGCGGTAATAAACTTTGTATCAATAACCATAGAGCAGTTAGATTACGTGTTGCAATACACTGAAACCAAGACGGTGAGCCGCGATTTGAGAGGCTGTGACGCGAAGACACCAACGCTGTGAACGCTGCTCTTCCGAAGCTTGACGGTCACCGTTTGCGGCTCTCTTTTTAGAGCACTAATGGCCAGGCAAGGCGCAAACATATCTTCATCACCCTCAAAAATATTCTGCCACAAACAGTAACGTGGCCGGTGCCTAAAACGCGCTCGCTCACCAAAAAGCTTCGCACTTTGAGGTTTCTGCAACTTTTAAATAACAGCATGCTCGTTTTCCTGACGTGCATCAGCATCTCCGTCACCTGTCATATGATCCCTCCTTAACCGCTTCGCATTTGTAGACAAATAAATCATTTTTAGCGCGCTGAACAGCGTCTGCGAGCATGGCGGCACGGGATATCCCGGAGAATCTATCCCCGTCTCTTCCGCCATCTTGGAACTACCACCCCGCCACCTATTGGGCAGGAGATCGAACTATAGGGGGCGCTCTGACCCGTTTGTTGTCCCCATACTGGGTGTTTACTCAACACAAGGCCTGTGCACATGCCCAGAGGCCTTATGGGCATGTCCATGTCATCTTCTACAATAGAGCGCGGGGCACAGTTTAAGAGGGCGCGGTACCTCTATTTATTCGTCCGTTTCAGACACCAGATGGCGCGCGGTTCACGACGTGGTTGAACGCGCGAATTCTAGATGGCGCCAGTATCGAAGTGTGAAAAGGCCCGCGTTGGCCGCTGCGTGAAATAGATCCCGGAAACGTGTCGTGTGACGCTGTTCTCCGGCGGAGGAAGCAAATACTTTACTAGTTTCTCCCTACCTCCCTCGCGCGCGCTTGGTATGTCTCTTGTCAGTTAGCTCAGTGTGGCCGAGTCCGGCCTCTGCGCTGTGTGATGCAGTGCGTGGCGCTCGTTTCTGTTCGGAGGTAGGAATAAAAATGTCAGTCCCCTTTTTTACGACGCTCGTTTTTATAACTTGGGTTTTTATTTCAAGTGACGTACAGTACCGCCTTTTCGAAATCGTATACTTTGCGGTGAGCGATTGAGAGTCATCTTAGCATTTTATTTTGGTCAGCACTACACTTTGAATGAAGACCTTGGGCGGCGACGTAAACATGTGTTGCTCCCCAAATTGTGTCCAAGCTGCGCAGTGACAAATGGAAATGATATTGAAGGCGTGCGACCGTCGGTTGGTAATTGCGCCCGTTAGATTCACCTATTCAGTCTAACCATTTTTGCCAATGTCTTATCTGTTTCGACAAAGGACATGGTCGAGTCTATTGATAACCTTAGGTAGACTGCACCTACGGAGTGTGCGGGCTTCAGATAAATTTGCTTCGTTTATGTGAATTAATAACTGTTTTCTCTTTCCCGTATTCGGTGCTATGCAAAAATCGCTGAGATGTTATGGTAGCGTTGTGTGGCGGCGTTTTGCACGCTGATTCGTGCACGGCATGTGTTTTGCATGGCAAGGCATGTGTTTTGCCCCCCCCCCCCCCCCTGAAACAGCCGCCACTGGGCAGGGCAAACACTGGCCGGAGGCACCGAGGGGGGGGGGGGGGGGGGGGAGGGGTCTGGTTTGCCCCCTTACTCAAGAACAAGTTGGTACGCCACTGGCGAAGTCTAAAAAAAAAACAAAAAAAAAAACGTACTTTTTTTTTTTCTTTTGCTGGTGCGTGTTTTTGGGCGGGAAACACACGGGAACAATCTTCTGGGGCAATGTTGTCAAAGCTATGCGGACGTACGTCTGCGCGCGTGGACACTTTGGTCGCTTCTTTCGAGCTGCATGCCACGTAAAGTCGTCCCCGGGTGAAGCCCTGGGTAGAGACTTACGGCCCGTCACTTCCAGTATGGGCGAAAACATTGTTTTGCCGTCGCCATGCCAGTAGAAGACACTTCGAATATAAGCGTAACCGTCATACATTATCGTTTTGCCTCCCCTTTATTTTGTTTACTAGTTATAGGTTGAAACGTTTTGGTATTGTTTCGTCGCCCATACCGGATACGCCTATGAGGTGGCTGGGGACGAGAGTACACACGTTGTTCTAGGAAACGAGCCCCCGTTTACCCGCACCAGCTGTGGGCACTGGACGTGCGCCGTGCAGAGCCGTAAAGAGCTCTGACGTCGTGTCGACGGCAGCGTCACCGCAAGGCGTGACGTCATCAAAGCGTGGGGTTGGCGGTGCATACATAGAAGCAAACTTTGAGCTTACATAAAATGAGTTGGCCAGGAGGGCGGATATGCTCCTGGACAGGAGGCCCGAAAGGAGGAAATGAAGTCCTTGCACGGCGTGCGAAAAGGTCAGCAGGGACATGAACTTGAGGGACGCGCCCGAAGTGCCCACGCACTGGAGCATCAGGAACACTGAGGCCGCCACTGTCTGCGAATGACGGAGTTTTTGAGAACTTTAAGAACGGAAGCAGGTGAGTCGAAACTAAGGCGTCACGGCGCGAATTTACCCGCTGACAATGGTTAAAAGACGACCTAAAGTTCTCAAAAGTAGAGTGGACAAAAAAAAAGGGAAAAAAAGGCTTTTGTTTTTTTTTTTCTTTTTTGTAGTCCAGCAACATCACGGCAAGCCTCCGCCCGCTCACCTCCTCTTTGCATTTTGTTTCCATAAAACAATGATGAGTCGATTTCGTGACGTTGAATGTCACAACCTTAGAGTGGTTTCCACAGAAAAGCCGCATTAATGTCAAGCGTCTAAATTTTCGTAGATCGTAAGTTGCGTATTGCTGGCCCTGCTCAATCCGCGCTCAAAACGACGTTACGACCCCCCGCTATCAACGCGTACCTTTTGCGAACGACTTACGAACTTAGGATCCTATACTGAGTGCGTGAGCGCTGATCCTCGGAAGGAGGTACAAAGAGAGTTTAGGCTATTTTGGCCACAGTATTGAAACACGTCTATACATTGCTTGCACTGACGGCACATCAGCTGCCATTGCGGTGGCCATGCTGCTGAGCACATATCCATTTTGCACCACCGAATTCGCTTCTCTCGGCAAGAACAAGTAGGATTGCCACCAGCACGGTGCGATGACGTCATGTGCAAGCCATGCTATCCTTCCCCCTCCCTTTCTTTAAGTCCCCCTGTGCTTGCTTGGTTAGCATAAGATTATAAGCGAGCGGAGACAAAAAGGGCCGCTACGGCATTAATGGGTCAGAGCTGTTCCTTCGTTTCACCAAGGTGTACCGCAGCAGAGGTTAGAAGCCCGAGCTTATAGCTTTAGCAGTTGGTCGCGTTGAGAGGCCAGACATCTAACATGCGCTCGTTGACTTCCACCGTGCTTTGGCTGCGCGTGCATGCACCAAGCTCACAAAACGCCTAAAAGTTTTTGACGTGGGAAGCGTGCGCAGGAGGTGGGACAACTGGATAACCTTCCTATTAGCCCCGAAAAGATCGGGTGGCGCTGGCGACATGTTGTCGTGACGTAGTACCAAGGATCACGTGACCGCTTCTGCGCTTCGTTGGTAATATGTAGGTTGAGGTGTATCGTTCACAATTCATGTCAGATTCGTTAATTTAAACGAGAGTTCGGTGGTGCGTGTGACCTAATTCTTTCGGTGTGCTTGTCGTTAAAATTAAGCTCAAGCAGCGCGACAACAGTATAGCGTCGTGACCTGCAGAACAGGACCCATTGACCCAGTCTAGTTTTATTGTGCTGACCACGACAAAATCGGTGGTCGTCGTGACTTCGGAGGCTTGTCAAGTGACCAAACAGGTAGATTCTGGGACGGCATAGTTCCCGAAGCGAGTTTTCTCTTCAGCCGAACGGAAACGGGTTGGTGCGTGTTTAAGAAGAGACACGAAAAATAAAGTGTACGTACCACATGATGCGAGGGTGACATAATCCATAGCGTGTTTATTTGAGCTTTACATCAAAGAAAGCAGCAAATAGAATTGACGAGGTCACTGCGACGAGAGCATCCGGCACCCTCGCACAGCACCCCGAGAATAACAAGGGGACGACGAAGAGAGAACTCTCACCTTCTAACCGCAAGATCTAGGTCAAAATTCAAACTATTCATACGAAATGGGTCCACTTAAGGAAAAAGGGGGGTCGCTCGAACAACCCATTCAACCAGGCAGCTGGACTGAGCTGCTCGTGGGAAGCGTGCGACGTGCGCCTTGCTAGGCCTTCCCACTGACTTGAGCTGCCGCTGAAGTCGTTGGGATTGTTGTCGTTGCTTCCGGAACCCGTAAATCGAGCGGCCTTCACCGATAATTGTAGTTTGAAGTACGCATTCCCCTTCGTTTACTGCTTGAAGTCTGGAAGCGCTCAAAGAGGACGTAGAAATACACTCGTTGGTCTCCAGGGCGAAGTATACGAGCGACGGTGTTGGCGGCCATGAAGCTATCGTAGGATACCATCATAAGTTACACACAACTTCCGATCGTTTCGCTTGGCGTATTCGGATTCGTTTCTCGGTTTCGTACTACTCACGTTTTGCGCGATAGCAAAAACAAAATACACTTAGCGAACAGTTTCTGCTGCTACGCGCTAAAGCACACAACCAAAGCAAAGCAAGGCGGAGAAAATACCTGGCCTTGTCATGTTGTACTTTTTACAACGTCATCATCGAGCGATTGCAGAGCTCCAAGCGGTCCCTCTCGGGGCTAAAAGTCTTTGACAGTTTAAAGGGGCCCTGCAATCATATTTAAGCGTCTGGCTTTTTTGCGGTTTCCACGTCTCTTGGGGTTCGGGAAAGCCAGCGGGCACGGAGAGAGTAACTAAATATCAGTGCGTCATATTTTAACCGGACGACGCGGAAACCTCCTCCGCCTACGAGGGCGACCCGCGTTGCCGAAAGCGCGCGAAATGTGACGTCTTTGGTCCTGGGCTTACTACTGGTCAGAGACGCTAAAAGCTTTTTTTTTAGTCGAGATACAAAATATAAGTGTCGCGAACCGTTTCAATCATGTATGAAACTAGTTTTTGTTCAGTATTTTAGATCAGAAAAGAAACAAATGCAGTTTATAAAGTACGGAAACAAGAAATGACCCGTCGACATCCCCGCCACCAAGTGGCGGAAAAAACGGCGCATACTAGAAAGGGCTAGTGGGATGAGGCCCCGACGAACGGCGAGCGTAGAAAAATCCCAGATGTACGCGGCGGCGCTGCGATCGTATACCGGCTCGAGGATCCGACTGGTTCCGAGCGTTCCAAAGGCCTTCGGCGCGGGCTTGGTCGGCGATTTGGCCATTTGGCGGTATGGCAGTGCGAAGTGGCTCCCGTTCTGAACTGATCTTGACCCCGTGTTTGCTGTCGTTTATGGCCAATGAAGTGTTATGCCGAATTAGTCTTTAATCGCGCAGCAAATGCAATGCGAGCCGCCCTGGCCGCCCGCTTCATACGTCCTATCCAACACATGCTTTAGTGGCGCCCTCTCGTGCCGTCGACACGGAGTGCGGCAGCCGTGAACGCTCGATGAGCCCACTACCCCTCCTCTAGTTCACGGACGTCATGAAGGAGGTTATTTCTTGCTTGTTTTTGTAATTCTAATTTGCCTCTAACTTTTAAAATAAAGCGAAATTTGAGAAAAGAAAAGTTTCACTAAGTTACTACGTTCAGTGCGCTCAGGTTCGGTGTAAATTAAAAACCAGTAAAAAAGTCATTGCAGGGCCCCTTTAAGAGTAAAGTTGAAGCTCCTTTCCAGGTTTCGCTCTGAGTGGAAAGAGGGTGGAGGAGCGTCTACCGCACTCTTCACTTGCCACTATAGCGTTCTCATTCTCTCAATTACTACACACCAGGATGGAGAACAAGAATCTATGACTTAAATCAGGCCAGTGTGATAAATGAAATCAAAACTTTTCCGAAAAAATAATTCCGAAAATATTTTAAAGTGGTGAGTTTATAGGCCCAACCACGCTCAACGTCACGTAATCAAGGTCACGTAACGCCCGTGGCTGAACTGATAGTGGCTGTAGCGATGGTGGCTGAAGTGTAAGCACTGGTCGCGTAAGCTCGTAAGCGCCGGTTGCGTAAGTTCCGTTCGCGTAAGCGCCGGTGGCTGAAGCTGACATGACCTGACGTCCTTGACGTCGTCTTAGACGTCGTCCTTTGGGATGTCCTAGAGGTCGTCCTAGACGTCGTCCTTGACGTTGTTCTCGATCTGTTTACGGCGTATTACAACCATTTCATCACCGTACCATTCCTGTAAAGCTACCGCATTTCATTGTGTTTCGTCGAATAAAGAAAGCTGCAGCAATTTTTATATTTGACGTTTGTCTGTAATCTTTATATGTGCATTTGTTTCGTACTGGAATCAACGAGCAAGATATATTTATAAAAGGCTGAACACGAACAAAAAAGAATTGCCCTTTTGAGCAAATTGGAACGTTGAGGTTAAGCTCTACCTTCCCCTTCGTTCGTTAGTTATGCAAAACTTCTTATAGCAGCAAAATCAGAAAGCAAGAGAAAGAAACAAATACTAGAAAATTAATGTCCCATTGCAATTAAATACTTATTGCGATGGGACATTGAAATCAGCATTTGATTGCGCAGCGAGCAGACAACAGGTTGCGTCGTCTGCTTGCTGCGCCTATCGGGAGATGACGTCCCAACTACATAGCGTCACTTGAGAGCTTGTAATACGGAGAGTTTCCAACTGCTCGATCGAAGTCACGTGACCTATGGGCCTCATTTGAAATGCGAGTCGCGAGGGAGTGCCGAAAGCAACGTTACTAAAACACTCAGTTGGGAAACTCACCCTCAAAAGCTGGGCCGCTGGCGTCCACCGAGATTGAGCTAAATACGATAATTGCGCCACCCTTTAGCGATGAGTTGAAGTATGAAAGTTGCTTTACATAGCTACTGCGTGATGGGCCTGCGAGATGGCGCCACTGGCCCTTGCCCGACTCTACCCGACTCTACGTGCAGCCGTGCAGTTCCCGGAGTAGACGCTGCGGGAGAAATGGCGGCGTTGCGATCGTCATTAGCTCGGTTCTCGAGTACGGATCGGAGCCGCTTTTTTAAAGCAGGCTCTATGGCAGTTTCCCAACTGAGTGGCTCTAGTAACGTTGGCCGAAAGCGTTGACCGTCTGCCAACGTCTCCGCCTCCTCGCCACGCGAAAAGGCAGAGCATGCGCACTTGCGACCAATTTCCGCAGGAGGCGTCCGCCATTAAATTTCAAACGCTCCCCATGATTTCAGATGGACCGTCTCTTCAATCTATGCTCTCTGGCGTCTTTCGGTCGTCTGCGAACGCGCCTCCACTCTAAAAAAAAATCTGGTCGTAAGTTCATACTTTGCACCCTAAAAAAGTTATTTTAAACACCCCCTAAAAAGGTCCTTCGTGAAAAACCTTAAAGGGGTACTTTTAAGCCCCTTTTTGGTGCCAAAAAGTCCTTCATCGTCCAGTTGCCTTTCTAGTGCGCCAAGGGGCGATAATGCATGAGGCCAAACCGTATTTCACGACCTGAAAGGGGGGGGGGGGGGGGGGGGGGGTCCTTGAGGACGTCGAAAAACCTTTCCAGAACGGATTTTTTTAGAGTGCACCCTTGACTTTGGAAAGGGTTTTCGCTCTCATATTTTTACAGAAACAAAAAACTACGCCTTGAATTTTCACAGTAAAACTGACCTGTTCAGTGCACATTCGATGAAGTTTTAAGCTTTCTACAGTACCGACCTTAGGGGTGGGCGACCTGGGCGCCGCCGCGCCCCCTATTGATTTTGTTTAGCTTTTTTATTTATTCGAACACAGCGCCCGACACGACGCTGTATATGCTTGATCGCCGTTGGTTTTTTTTTTTTTTTTTTGGAATGCAGTTTTTGGTTGACAAGACGGTCGTGTTGGAACACTACTAACATGTTTACTAACAACGTGATCATGCCGTATTAGATATGGGCCTATAAAAAGGAAGGAGGGGGGGGGGGAGGGGTCACGGCCGGAGTTTGCTCAGGCGCATGATGGTGTAAGGCCGGCCCTTATGCCATCATGCGCTGCAGGCGCTTATTGTTTCTGCTCTTTTTACAGCGGAAGGTCCGCTTAATGCAACAAGCGTGAGCAGGTAGCTTATTCACCTGGTGCTCCCAGTGGACGACAGCGAGTGCAGCCGTGGTGCGATCAAATGCAAGGAACCGTGCAAAATCTTTGTGACATATCACTGACCGAACCTACTCAGCAGCAAAAGAGAGCTATGGCGTCGATGGCGTAAGAGAGAAGGACGCCCCCAGAAATAGATGACACGAAGCGAGGTGTGCTCACCACTTCCAGAACATTCAAGGCGCCGTTCCAGGTAACGACGTAGTCAGCGTTGATGTCGAGCTTGTCCAGGTGCCGCCGAACCTTTTGCAATTCGTCCGTAATGGTGTTCGTGGTTGCGTTGGAGGAGGTTCCTGCCATCGGGGACAGCGTTGTTCTTCTTGCCAAGGGCTTCTAAAACTGACTCTGAGCGCGGGAGGCAACGGCAGAACGTGCACTATGGCCTGTGGAATCGGCATGCACGTCTTCTTCTTCGTCCCAACGTAATTAAAATGAAGCAAAATATAATGTTTCCTTTGGGGAGCTTGGGTATGTCAACTGGCGTTCTATAACTTCTCTTATAAATAGGGACAAAATAATACAATAATGCTGCGTATCTGTTTATGCAGCCGGAAGTTAGTCAGCCTGAATGGGCGTCTGGTGTCTCAGCTATAGATGAAACATTTAACCAGTGCAGTACCGCTAGCCTGGGGGTCTTTAACGTGCATAAATAGGGACACATTATTCATGTTGAACTTGCAACGTTTGCCACTTTAGACAAGCATACTGGCACAAATCTGAACCAAGTCTACTCGCGCACGTGCATGCAACTGACCCAGAAGTTTTTTTGTCGTGATTAAAATTGAAAGATAAAAGTGGACACGAACATCATGTTAGCACTAGACATGCACTCCAGCCTCCAGATAACAAGTGCGTCGGCAAACGCCTCGGTAGTGACTCCTGTGCAATCTCATTAAAAAAAAATAGTCGAACTCCGTGGCTACGATGGAATGCAATACTCTCTACTAAACTACGTCACAAAAATTTGTTGTAAAGAAGGCCAGGGCGAAGATCTACGCACGTTTCATCTGTCGATGGTCATCGAAGGTGTTTTCGGAGGGTATCGCAAAGCCGCGAAATGTTATCTTATACTTTCCTAATGATCATTGTTCGGTTGACCCTTAATAGAAGACGAGGTATATGGAGCTAGAGTTCCTGTATAGGCTCCCACGGGAGCCAGAGTTGCGCGTTCATGCATTGCATGTGGATCCAGCTCCTCACGTGACTGAATTCGGCGAATAGCAGCGCCTTCGAGGCGCGCGGCGCCCTCAAAAGCCGGGGAACGTACGCCGGGGCACGTGCAACGTCTACTTTGCTGCACGACACTTGATCCGGCTCCCCACGTGATCGGATCTCGGCGAATAGCGGCGAGGGCGGCACGCGGCACGTGGAATCAAACGCGCAACTCTGGCTCCCGTAGGGAGCATATAGACCTTTCCAAAAAAGGACACTTGGCAGGTTCCATTTTCAGTGTTCGTGCGTATGGCGCGTGATTTGCTCGCTTTCCGAAGCGACGAACGTGCGCGTTCTGAACTGTGATTTAACACGTGTGGACTGTGATCTTTGTAAACAGTGGAAACGTCTATAGACGCTTTCAGGCAGCTGTGCATGGGCGCCGCCATAACCGACCTTCAGTTTTTGTTTCTTCTTATTCCGTTCGCTCCACTGCATCATTACCACAGTAGGTCAGGTCATTGTCATTTTAGATTCTACCGCGTCCTTCTAGCCATCATAGGCCCTTGTGGAGACTCGTCAACGCCCGCTTCAGCGGCTCGGCTTCTCGGTAAGACAAGAGAAGGTCGGCTATGGCGGCTCAATTTGGCGCGCGCTGAAAGCGTCTATACAGGAACTCTATATGGAGCCAACTTGAAGCGCTCCATATCCCACCATGAGCATAAAAACATAAACAGAGGGATAGTCTCCAAAGAAGAACTCCTGGACCTTGCCAGTTAATTTTCTGTCACATTAGAAGACGGGCCTCATCTTTTCAACATCGTGATTCGGTAATAAACTGCTGATACTTTCTAAGTTTGTACTTGTGTTGTCATTCACAACATCATTGTTTCTGCAAGTACAGGCGATAGTATACGGTTTTTATAGCTAAAAATATCCCCTGAAAATTAAGTTCGTCATTAACGTCTAGCAGAAGTGACACCGCGTTAAAAATACATCATTTTCAAAACGCAGTCCTCGCAGGTGTCCTCGCACTAATTAACGCCACCGTTATTCGTGCATAGTTTAATGGCATAAACCGGCACTCAATGAAACACATTGTGGATGTTTCTGAGACATCTGGATACCTCCATTGCATATTTTTAATGAACCTAAACTCAAAAGCAAATCAAATTAGACGTTCGTGTTTAGAGAGCGAAAAATCGGTCTGAATTGGAGGTATGGCGGCACTCGTTTGCGCTGTAGATTCAAGAATTTATCCAGTGCAGTGCCCCTGCTAGCCTTGTGTATTTAAATAACTTGTATCACTCAGTAGTGATACACTACCAGACTCCGTTGCGATCGTCATACAGATCGAAATAAGCGGGGTTGGAAATCGAGCCCAGAATCTATATAGGTTCTGCGGCGTGAAATTTCGCTTCACCTACTTCAAGTTGCGGTGCGCCATTACACTATAACGATCTGCCCGCCACGCGTGATTGCAAATTTTTGCTTTTCTATGTGATGCTTGTGGTACGGTTGAGTTTTTACTATAAAGAGACACTCTCAAGATCCATTCAGTTTCCCTTTATTAGACCTCGAAAAGATGCTTGGCTCGAATCTTACAAAACTATACGTACCGCGTAGTGGGGCACGAGATAACTAGCTATCACAGGAAGGCGTTTTTTCCTTGAAATCTCGAAAATGAAAACACTATTTCATGTTTTCTTATTATTATCAATATTAATATGAATAAGAATAATATTGATGATGATGATGATGATGACGATGATGCGCATGCGCGAATAAGCATGCGGGTTCACGACGGACGCAGAAAACCGAAGGTCAGCCTTTTTTTTTATCTCTTTACAATTTGGTCGTTGCGCGTGCACAGCTATACGCAATGTCTCTCTCAAAAGCGTCTTTAGGTTGTCAGAGATCTCCTTTTGCGCGAAAGACGGGTTGGCACAATAGCCCCTAACTACCCTTCGCGCATGACCGCCCTAAGATGCTCCTTATTCAGAACATCGGGCTGTTCCTTACACATCTTCGTCGCTTCACCAGGCACACTTCCAAAGGAAGCGCGTCGTCAAAGAGCCGTAAATAACGGAGAACGTTCGTCGCGGAATTCCGAGAACCCGGTAAACCACCAAACACGAGTGAAATGCGCAAGTCTGAGACAGAAGGCTGTCACGCATATGGACCAGAGCGCAATTCCTCCGCGACATGGAGTGTTCGCCTTGGAAGACATGGCTAATGCCGGCGGCCCTGCTTCTTTGTCTGCAACCACGCCTTGCTTTCCAGGACCGCATCGAAAGGACAAAGGAGGCAAAACTCTGCCAAGGTATACAGTACTTGCGCTCTTCATTGTCCGCTTTTTGAGACAGCCGCCTCGGTGACTCCGAGACAGACTACCGGGCTACGTATCCCCAGGTGGCCGGTTCGAAGTTCGAACCCTGGCCGAGGTGCCCTCAATCTGGGGCAGGCTTATTGCGGAGAAGGCGCCGCGTAACCTTGTTTTTGGCTGCACGTCGAAGGATCCTCAGGTGGCCGAAATGATTCCTCAATCATCCGCCGCGGAGTACCTGATGACCTTCGCTGGTGACGGTATATGGAGCCTTGCCAGTCAAGAACGGATTGATTTCCGGTGTGTAAAACACCATGGTCGGGGCGTATATTTTTACGCCGGTCTTATTCACCTCCAGATCTCAAATGACGTCAGCGGAACTGAAGTACAAATCAAAAGAAATTGTAATATTACGCACCGCCTTGTACCGATTATACAATCCGTGAAGCGTTAAGCAGGGGTCACACTGCTTATACATCATACAAAAGACAGACTGCAAACAGGTTCAAATGCAAGTCGCCACGAGATCCGTGCTTCGAATGCCGCATGGCAATGCGTTCAAGGAGAAACTTGGCAAGCGGCATTCGAACCCCGGATATCGCGGTGACTGATGTTTGCAGACTGTTTTTTGTATGATGTATAAGCAGTGTGACCCCGGATTTAGGTATCACCGTTTCTTGATAGTGACCCAGTGACTACTATATATATATCCAATTGTGTTGCGGAATTCACAAGTTTTCGTTGTTGCCTGTCAATGAATAGCCACAGGTATACATATAGGGCTTAGCTAGTTGGTTCGCACTGGAAAACTGAAGAAACTAAATATGAGGCATATTGCTGAGCACCATAAAGACAGGGACGTCGAACCATTGCTAGAGCGTTCAGCCAACAGCAATTCGCATTCGCGTTAGCACAGGACATCACGGGACCCAGCACTGAGAGCTTGTGACCTGGGAGCCTTTTATCTGCATTCACTCGCCTATGGTGATTTCACGCGTCACGTTGGTGATTAACTCCAGCCATCCCGGTGAGGCAGTGGTCTCATTGGCTACCCGGTGATGATCGCGTGATATATGCTGATCGCTTTCTGTCGGCCTGAGGCTCAATCCTTGTACTTATTGCCGGTTGTAGTGATAATCTTGTTCACAATTTATGTCTGTACTGCGTGCAGTGGGGGCAACGTTGGCCGAATGCGACAACAAATTTCTCTGGCCAAAAGTGAGTACCCTCCTCGCAATCAATAGTAGAACGTGCGTTTTTCGGACATTCTGTCGTTCACACTTTTCGTCCACAAAACTATCAAATTCATGTGTGTTTTTTTCTTTCTTTCTTTCTTTCTTTCTTTCTTTCTCTCAAAGTTTAGCGAGTCGCGGAAGTGCTGCACCATTTGCGCCAGATTGTGTCATAGACGAAAGTCTGATACATCTTGCTCCCAAAATGCAGTTTTCGCAAAGAATTACGCCACACCTGCGCTAAGTGGGTTTACAAAAAAAATGAAAGCCGTTTACAACTCCCTGTAACGCCGAAGTGGAGCGCAGCTCTTGAGGAGGAGGAGGGAAGGGTACTCAGGGGAGGGTATACCCCTCCTCCTCCTCCTCCTCCCCTCATTTTCCAATGTCCTTGGAGGGGGGGGGGTCACGTGACCCCTGGGGGGGGGGGTCGCGCGGTGCATTATGGGAAATGTCCCATAATGCACCGCGCGGTTACGCCGACGCCGACGGCGACGCCGACGCCGCTCAAGCCGGAAACGGGCGCCTAAGAGCTGCGCTCTAAAATAATAATAATAGAAGTTATAGGGTCAGCCTAATATTTCGAGAGGAAGAAGGAAAGGAAACTGGTGCAAATATGTATTTCATAGTGTCTACTTACCAAATGGTTTGTCTCATCTTAGGTAAGAGCACGGACGAAGGCTCGAACAGATCAAACCACGAACACACATACTGAAAGCGCAAGTCGCGGAATATTCGACGCACTTGTCTGGTCTAACCGATAAAAGAATACGTATATATAGAGAGATTAAGAATGCCATGATGCCGCCCTTTGACGCTGTTTGAGTGGTCCCACTGGCTCATTGCGTCGGCTGCGCTTGGAATCAAGGTTAAACGAAAGCTTTCTCGTCAACCGCGGTGGCCGCTTGATGCGCTGCTCGGTTCATCGTCTAAATTTCCAGCGATGTCGGCGATGCCAGGAGCTAAAAGTCGGAAGAAAACTTTGCAAAATAGTAGGTGGCAAATACCGTGACAAGACAGAACCAAAGTCTTGTTCTCCTGATGAGATTATCCATGGCGCTTGAGCCGCTCGCGTCAACCTCCACCGCCTCTCACCAGAACGCGCGCGTTGAGTTTCACCGCTTTGCACCGGAGTGTTAGGAGCAGCGGCTGACAAGGGGGAGCGCCTGGCTTATCGCGATAGGCACATAAATTATGCTCAGAACTACTCCGGGTCTACCTTTTAAGGCGAAAACCTTACTTGTCCCATTGAGCGAAAAATCGGAGTAAATAGCTATAAAAATGCGATTGAGCGGCACGCGCCGCTCAATCGTATGCTCAAGAACGACGCTGTCCTTGGCGTCGTCCTAGACGTCGTCCTAGAAGTCGACTTAGACCTCTAGGACGAACTCACTTGTCCGATTACGCGAAAAACAAGCGGCGTCGTTGTGCCCGAAAGATGGCCATAAAAATACGTCAACAAGCTTTGAATATAACATGGAAAATAAAAGGTTCTGATATATAAAGCAAATGCGACAATGCAAGTGAATAACTTTCGTTGATCTTCACACTGCAGACGCGTTCGTACAGCAAATAAAAGTTCTAAAAAAGCGAGCTTCTAATATATTTTTAGAGCGCAGCTCTTAGGCGCCCGTTTCCGGCTTGAGCGGCGTCGGCGTAACCGGAAGGTCACGTGACCCCCAAGGTCACGTGACCCCAGGTCACGTGACCTTCTAGGCCACGTGACCTCCAAGTCACGTGACCCCCCCCCCCCCCCCGCCTTCCCCACCTCCTCAAGAGCTGTGCTCTAATTCGGTGTTACAGGGAGTTGTAAACGGCTGTGATGGATACGATAATGGGGAGCTTGAAGTTGTAGTGGTTGCTGATATTTCTTTCTTTTTAAAAAAGTTGTCCAGCGCCAACCTGACGCGCTTACTTTATTTTCACAACAGTCGCAGGGCACCATCTGACGCACGCGGAACAGGAACTTACAATCGCATGTCAATCGCATGCGAAAGTCGGTTTATGCACTGAACTGCGCGGATATTCAGATTCACGGGATAAAACTACGCTAGAATCAACCTCTATCTCATTTTTTGAAAGAGGTATTTCATCTTTTCTTTAAAGGGGCTATGCAACAATTTTTTTACTATGCGCAAATACCGCTTAGAACGGATCCCTGACGTTAATGACCTACGAAACACGCGTTCGTTTTTCACCCCACGCGATAGAAGTCCCAGAAAAAAATTAAAGAAAAACGAGCAGCGTTCACACCCTCAACTCGCAGCCAGAACAAGCGGCCACGTGATCTGGAGCCGATTATATGCCGCCAATGTTGATCATAGCCACGCGCTGGGGTTGGAAAAGCACAGGACACGCGCTGAGTTCCAGACATTGTTATGGCTCGGCTATTGTCGTCGTTGCAGCGATTGGACACGGGCCACTACCCGAATGCTTCTCGAGCTATCAATTATCACGAGCCCAAATCGAGTGCCCACGCAATGCTCGGGTCCAATCTATGAACCGCATTCAAATATCGTCATATGGGTGTACTGCGATCCCCGCGTTACGTCATCGAATTTTGCAAAGGAGAGGTTGAATGAAAATGATCGCTTTTGTCCTTGAAATTACACCGCAACAAAGGAGCTTCTTGGCCAGTGGCATTGCGTGCGAGTATCCTTGAGTCCCACTAGTGCCAGTAAGCTCGTGTAAAGTGAAAAACATTCCAATTGAATATCGTTGCACAGCTCCTTTTAAGTGTAGCGGGGAATTGAATTGGTGTTGAGGTCACGTGACGTCATTTTTCCCACTAAATCTAGGGGAGAAACTGAATTTGTTCATAGGTGACGCGACACCAAGTCATGTGACGTCATTTTCCCCGCTACATTTAGCGGGGAAACTGAATTGGAGAAGAAAGGGAGAGGAGGGGATGAAGGAGGAGAAGGCGAGGAGGAGAGACTGCGGAGGAGGGGGAGGCGCATACTCTCCCCTCCGTACTTTCCCATCCTCCTCCTTAAGAGGTGCGCTCTAATTTCGCTTTAACAAGATTTGTAAACGTCTTTCTCTTTTTTTTCGTTTGTTTGATTGTAAATTTACCTCTATTTTTCTTTCTTTTTTAATTTGTGTTGAGAAACGGAAATGCGGTAGTCAAGATAGTTCCCGTGCAGCTGGTCGATCGATAGAGGAGCGAACTTTGACTCAACCCTGGTTCTAATGCCACTAAACAACGGTGTCACAAGCTTTCTTAATATTTGTGAGTGTTTTTTTTTTGCAGTTTATGATATTAAATTCTGGAGTTTTGGTAGGTTCCTAAGACTTGGGGTATGAATTTTTATCGATAGACGCGTTAGCGCACATGATGGTTTTTGCCGGCATTTTACATAAATTACATTTATGGGCAAAATAAACTACCGAGTGTAAAATGGGCGGGAAGGGAGGTTTTATTCCTACTGAAGTGTTGCGCTATATGATTCATTTTTCGACCATTTTTTTTAATGTACCCATTGCAAATGTAGTCTACTCTGACCAGAGCCTTATTTCTAAGAAGAAAGCTCTATGTTCTCCTTGCGCCCTTTCTATTCTTATTACTAAAGAGAAGAAGTATTATGCTCATGTATCAAAAAGGAACCCCCCGTTATTATCAACGACGAACTCGCTTTTGCTTCAAAAGCGTCGGTGGCTGCTCCGAACCAATATTTTGCCTGCTACAGAATCTGCTCAAAAAGGTCATATGCCACCTCCATCGCTGATACAGGTAGGTGTCAAACATGGGCTGAAGGACCAGCCCAGAGGACGTCAATGAAAGAAAACAGGAAAGACGCGATCGCAACTACCGTATCTGATTATCGCTTCCGCAGCCAATGAGATTACCGCATTAGCCGATAAGAACATCCAATTGGACCAATCACGAAGCAGAACGCGTGAACATACTAAGCCCCGCCCTGGATTTCTTGAACTGTCACTGGCTGCGTTTACACGGATGCGACAGTGAGAGGCAACCAATCCCACGCGCTCAGTCCCTCTGTTTCATTCTCTTCTACCGAATCACAATCGTCATATCTCGAGTCGACGCGCTACGGTCACATCCATGTTATCCGCGGCATAGTACCGTATTTACTCGAGTAATAGCCGCACTATTTATAAACAAGGCCCTTGCGTGTACTTCCCCGCAGAAGATATATACAGCCAATCATCGCGTTGCGCATAAATAACGCAGCGAATAACTAGATCGCGAACACGATTCTCCATACAAATGCAATCTTCACAGATGGTATCCTCGCGCGAAGACGTTATTTCTGTCCTGTAAACCGCTGGAATCATGCTGTCGATCGCGGTGATTGTCAATCCGCGTGCTCCGAGGAAAAGCGAACCCTCAGGTTTTCTTCGTAAACAGTGCGGCTAATACTCGAGTAACAACGGTAACTACAAAAAAGAAGGCAGCAGTGCTAAGTGACGTACCATCTTGAAATCACGAGCCACCGAAAGGGATGTCGGTGCTCGGAGGGCTATGCGTATAGCGCAAGTTCATCTGCTTCTTGCAACTGGGGTTGCGATTATGTCAGAACGTCAAGCTCTTATTGGCTGATTGAAAAAAAAACTAGTGTGTAGACCACGAGGCATCTAGCGTTAAGGTCTACCCACTATCCTTTCAACCTAAGCCAATCAGAGCTCGGCGTCGTTCTGACGTCACCGCAACTCCTGCGCAAGAAGCAGACGACTTGCTCTCCGCACAGCCCGATGTTCTCTACTTCTCTTCTGAATTGTGGTTTGGCACCGGCCCAGATAAGGCCACGAGGCTTCCGTATCGTCGGTGTCAAACTGCGTCTTTGACATGAAGTGCGATATGCCGTTTGCCTCGTTGTGCCGGTTCTACTAGTTCACAGCACGTCCTACGTTATATTGGTTATGATAAGATGGAGACCCTCCGGATTCGATTCACCGACGTAAGGCAAACAACCGCTATCTGTCAGCTTTAGTAGAGTAATTGAGCTAGCCCAAGAGCAGTTATAAAGTGAAATCAATTGCAGCTGATGTCAAATCAAATCAAATATTTTATTCAGAAAACCGACCCGTAGTACATTTCTTTGGAGGAACACCACAACAATAGGCATGCCTGACGAGGCGACATCCCCCTTCCCTGATTACACCATTCAGCAAGTCCAGACAAAAAAAGAATGTTCAGCAGGGAAAGGGAACTGACGTGACCAGGACAAACCAAATATAAAAAAATTGTCATTCAAAGTCATATAATGAATTAAATGCATTACAGGGAATCGGTGCGTCACGTGACGTTTATTTTCCCGCTAAGTTTAGCTAGAAACATGAATGGTTGTTAGGTCACGTGACGTCAACTCACTTGACGTCGATTTCCCTTGCTAAATTGAGCGGAGCAACTGGATTTGTGTCTAGGTCACAACACGTGAATTTTCCCGCTAAATCTAGCGGGTAACTGAATTGGTGTGTATAGGTCACCTGACGTAAATACCCCGCTAAATTTAGCAAAAAACTGAATTGATGCTTTGACCACAAGACGTGAATTTGCCCGCAAGATTTAGGGGGCAACTGTATTGGTGTTGATGTAGAAAACCCGAGACTGTGGTAAAAGTAGGGAAACTTGGTCGAAGAAGAAAGACAGGGGAAACGAACGTCTCAAAACGTTTGAGACGTTCGTTTCCCCTGTCTTTCTTCTTCGACCAAGTTTCCCTACTTTTACCACAGTCTCGGGTTTTCTACATCATGATCAACATCCACCAGCTCGCCTGCGCACTCACTGTTTTTTCATTGATAATTCCGGAAGCAGGCTTATTTCCCTTTTCCTATGGATCCACAAGTTACCCGCAACTAACTAAGTTACTTTTTCAAGCCTTCACTGTGCTGGACAACCTGGGACGCCGTCTAGCCGAGCTGGAAGCAGAAGTCGCCTTCTTCGGCATTTGCTTGAGGAAACGCTACGTCGATCCGGTCCGGTTCAAGCATCTTTCAACAACGGGGTTTGGTTGGAGTTGAGACGTTCGTTTCCCCTGTCTTTCTTCTTCGACCAAGTTTCCCTACTTTTACCACAGTCTCGGGTTTTCTACATCATGATCAACATCCACCAGCTCGCCTGCGCACTCACTGTTTTTTCATTGATAATTCCGGAAGCAGGCTTATTTCCCTTTTCCTATGGATCCACAAGTTACCCGCAACCAACTAAGTTACTTTTTCAAGCCTTCACTGTGCTGGACAACCTGGGACGCCGTCTAGCCGAGCTGGAAGCAGAAGTCGCCTTCTTCGGCATTTGCTTGAGGAAACGCTACGTCGATCCGGTCCGGTTCAAGCATCTTTCAACAACGGGGTTTGGTTGGTTGAGACGTTCGTTTCCCCTGTCTTTCTTCTTCGACCAAGTTTCCCTACTTTTACCACAGTCTCGGGTTTTCTACATCATGATCAACATCCACCAGCTCGCCTGCGCACTCACTGTTTTTTCATTTGTATTGGTGTGTAGGTCATGTGCCGTCTATTTCCCACGTGAGGTCACGTGACACCACTTTCCCGCCAATTTTAGCGGGGAAACTGAATTAGTGTATAAATCACGTGACGTCAATTTTTTCGCTAAATTTAGCGGGGAAACTGAATAGGTCTTATGTCCCGTGACGTCAGGTCACGTGACATGAAATTTCCCCTTAAATTTAGCTGAGAAACTGAATTCATGTATAAATCTCGTTACAATAATTTCTCCGCTAAATTTAGCGGGAAATGCACGGACGAGCGAGCGGACGGTCGTACGAAATTGTGGGATTGGGGGGTAGCTTTAAAGGAAATGAAAGCCACACAGTCACCTCGCCTGAAGAGACAATACAACATACATTCGTCTCTTTAAACCCGCACAATCACGGCAGAAAAGCAGCACCATGGGAACATATTCGCACACATACAAGAAAAGCAGCCCTCAATAATTTTTCTCCAAACCTGCTAGAAAACGCTGCAAATAATAATAATAATAACAATAATAATGGCAGCGACCTTTATTTTTGAAGTCCTGCAATGCATGAAATGCGCAAAGGATTTTGAATTTTCCATTTTCCCGTTAAATTCAGCGGGGAAACCACACTGGCTTATAGTTCACGTGACGTCAGGTTACATGGCATCAATTTCCCCGACAAATTTAGTAGGGAAACTGAATTCCCGGTCACGTGACATCAATTTTCCCACAACATTTAGCGGGGAAATCGAATTCGTGTATAGGTCACTGTTCAGTTCAGTTTCCATTTCACCTTCTTCTCTTCTTCGTGTTGTTCCTTCTATGCTAGCCATCTGTGGCATCTCCCTCGGAACACCGAGAGTGCCTCAATGGGAAGCGAGCATGGCGGCCGTGTCGCGGCGGTCGCCTATTGTTTGCCGCATCAATTGTTGTGGCTTTCTTAGAGCGGAATAGCTACCTTGGAAATTACAGCGCTAACCCGCTACAACGCACAACCAACGCAGTGGCTGGCAGAAGTTCCCCGATGAAACGGACCCGTTTGCCGCTAGGGGCGCCCTGGTCGGGGCTTCAATTAGATCCGCACCTTTTCTATGCCGGCCGCGTCGCGGCGGTCGCTTATTGTTTGCCGCATAAATTGTTGTGGCTTTCTTAGTGCGGAATAGTTACCTTCGAAATTACAGCGCTAACCCGCTACAACCCACAACCAACGCAGCGACTGGCAGAAGTTCCCCGAAGAAACGGACCCGTTTGCCGCTAGGGGCGCCCTGGTCGGGGCCTGAATTAGATGTGCACGGTTCCTATGTCCTTCTGTTTAGGGTGATGCCATCGTTTGTAGTACCCGATGCCGACAGCACGCGCTTACAGGGAAAATACAAAGAAATCGCAGGAAACAAAATGTCGCCGTAGCACAGTCAGCGCCACGAGCGCGTGCAGGGACACGCTCTTTCACGCGCTTCAGAACAAAAAAAAAAATAAGCGTTCGAAACAAAATGGCCAGATGTCGTCACCCCAAGTACAGTGTTCTATTAGCGGCGAGAAGTTTTGGTGGCGCCCTCCTGTGGTTCCCCGTTGTGACGTCATTACCTTGCAAACAACAAGTTCGATGGTGTTTGTAAATAGCACGGTGGAAGCTTGAAATCATTGCGCTCTCAAAGGAACACTGCCAACACCGTCAAAATTAAAGTTCTTGCATTCCTCTTATTTCCGTCGATGAAAATCCCCTTTCCGACGTCATAGTCAGCGTTCGGCCAATCGTGGAAGGCCGACCACAGCGACGCTTTCGGTCGCGCACGGGGCTAATACTTCGTCTCACCCTAGCATGGACTAACCGTGAAGGCTGTGCCGGCGCGAGCGGCCAGCCTTGACTGCCTTGACTAGAGCACAAACTGCACAAGCGCTCGTGCAGCCGCCGCGGCTTCATTCAAAGCGACTAGCTCGCGCTTTTAGCACGCACGGCTTAACAATAGTCCATACTAAGGTGAGACGAAGTATAGAGGGTGTAGTGGCAAGAGCGGCGCCCGCTTACAATGGGCCGCGTGAAGATGCTCAATGTAGATGCTGCGAGTGGCGCTACTATAGTTCCGTGCCCTAGGAGAATTAGTGGCAGATGGAAGATGTGCGATGAGCGAAGAAGACGACGAAGCTGAGGCGGTATGCTTCTCCCGAATGTGGCACCGTAGCACTTTTCTTTGTGGTGTAGTGGTGGGGAGTCTACCCCGTTCCGTTGCCGTCTCGGTCATAAATGCAAGGAAAAAGACGGACGCACACACTGCTTCGCGCCGGGATGCAAGTCGGGCTACCCGGTCAACAAGGGCAGCCACCAGCGATCGTAAGCCGTCGCTGTTTCGTGCGCCAAAGGAGGAGTCGCGCAGACTACAGTGGGGAAAAAAATCTTAATCGAGAAGATAAATGCCTCGCCGAGACATCAGCGGTGTGCGAGAGACATTTTGAACCGCGCCTTATCCTTCGGGACTATGTGCACATCGTCAATGGCAAAGAGGTTAGGATTCTATGCCGCAATATATCATGACTATTTTGTAGTCTTTTTTGCGTACTACGTTGCGGGATATCTGTCATGTGCTTGCTGTGTATGTCGATGAAGTGTATTACCGCTTTTGAGAAGTCATAAAGCAGTGAGTTTAGAATAAAATTATTTTTCATATTAGGGGTTGTTGAAGTTTGTGTTCATATCGTATTTTAATGCTTCATGTACTCCCAATCGAGGTATTTTTTCTTCATAGACTGCCTTCCACAAAAGACAATTTGTTATATGTTCGCCAGTTGCAGTGGCACCTTGGCCGTTCCCGAACGCGCTGCGCCTTGCACCTTACACAACGCTGGTCCCCGCATCACCAACACGAAGACAAACAACAATACACTAGCTAATTGTTCCTCTCACCATTAAAAAAGTGAGAGATTTATTGAGATTTATTTGTCTATTTTTCTTTGTTATATCAGTATCGCGTGGTTTCTTTCGCAGCTATTAAGCGTACACCCCAAGTGATAGCGTTGCTGAACGACCTGTCAGTACTGGGAAGGGGGGGGGGGGGGGGGTCGATATTAATCAAATGATCTTCATCAAAAACACGCGAATAATAAAAGTAAAGGATAGCACAAACTCTAGAGGCATTAGTGCAAAGGAAAACCTACAATTTTTCACATTAGCACTTGTTCTGCGTCACGAAAAGCTCCAGTCGAACCACAGTATAGTACACGCCAAGCAGCGCCGACGACGAGGCTGCCGCCGCTCTTGCCACTACAACTCTCTAGAACACTGTACCCCAAGCAAAGCGCACATCAAGGCAGATAGAGCACTGCACGGGCCCGGGCCAGCCCAAAAGCCCGAGCCCGGCCCGGCCCGCGGGCCGGGCTCGGGCCGGGTAGCACGCATTTTCTCGGGCCCGGGTCGGGCTCGAGCTTGAAGAAAAAAATGTTCGGGCCATGGCTGGGCAGTCGTGTGCCGCCAATTCTAAAATGTTGATAACAAACATTGTATCATTGATATTTTAGGTTCAATAAAAACAAATAAGCGAAAAAGCAAAATCACTACGGCGCCGTTAAAAACGTTTGGCAATTTGAAAACTTTCTCGTGGATAAAAGGAAACGTATGGATTCCACCAGCATAGTGGGAAAGTGCGGTCGAGTTAACGCAATACCACCTAGAACCACGAGGGCACTCCAGTCCCAAGGTGCAACATGAGTGCTTTTTCTCTGCTTTTCAAATTAAATAAAAAAGAAGAAAAAACGTGAGCTTAACCATGCACTTTGTGCAGGAACCCTTACTATGCCACCATAGATAAGCTAACTATATATAATTTATGCTTATACAGCCTTTTGAAGATTCACTAGCGTGATTGCGATTGTTTCTTCACAAAAACATGTAGCGAGAGAAATTCTCTGTGAAACGAATTGAACAACGAAAAGTCCAATATCTCTTCAAGAAATGGATAAATAAAATATTGGCCACTTTCGTTTTCTTCTCAAAATCACTTATGAACTGCATATTTCGCCCATATTCTCAAAAATACGTCGTCTAAATCAAAATATTTACCGTGTCAAAAAAAAAAAAATCGGTTAAGTTTAAAAGAAATTTAAATCAGACATGCTCGCCCTATGCTTAAACAGTTTTTCGGTTAAAGCCTGGAATTTTTTTCGGGCTCATGTATACAATCTATCACGCTCGGGCCGAGCCCAAGCTTATATTATATAAAAAAAAAAAAAAAAGATTGATGGTGGGAATTCTTGATGCCATAAATGAATCGGACCCGCAGCATCACTTTGAGCAGTAGCACAGCGGAGAATTCTCTCGCTGGGGCTTGCAGAACCTGTCGAGTCTCTTGTGGTGAACTGGCATTTGACACAAGCATGGCTGTCGTGGCTGTTGCCGGAGGGGGTGTGGACGGTGTGGCCGTCACTGTACCGAAGTTGCAGTCGGCAGTGATTTTTTGCGGTGCGGCCACATACTCTGTGACGGAGCCCATCGTAGCTTGGTTCGTTCCGTTGATGGAATTTGAACCGACTGAGCATTTTTGCTGGATTGGGGTCGTGGTGTTCATTGAGGCGCTTGATGATCTCCTCAAACTCAACCTCCGAAAGCTTTTTGGGTGCGAGCAGGGCTCGTACGGTGTCGTAGGTTAATTCATGCAAAACGTCAGGAACACGGCTTGCTACTTTGCGGAGCTTGTGAAGTTCTTAGCTTCGAAGTAGGATTCGAGGCATTCCAACTACTAACTTCAGTTTCCACCAGGAGAAAGCTTTATAATTCATCCGTGATGAGCGGAGTCCTCCATTCTCAGGGGTCCAGAAACTTCCTCGTCGTTAATTGAACGCATACTGGGGTTAAATGCGTTTCATTAATGAATTTCGGGTAAAAGAACGGTTCAGTGAACAGGATGCTGCGACGCTTATTGAGAGAGTCTGATCTATGTTCGTGGCTTCCTGGCGCTGACAATACTTGATCCGAGCGAGGGGGGTGCCGTGGGAGCGACGTCACTTGGACTCTGCAAGGTGTTCTTATAAGTGTTGCCGCCGAATATAACATTCACACTGTTTACAATTGGCACCTGCAATGAAGGTTTTAAAGTTTGATCAGTTGACTCAGCGTACAGAGCCAAAGACACTTACACTTGTGAGAAATGCTGTCAGTGCGTTGATGCGTCACCGTGATCTAAAGGTGGCTCATTCAGAGTGGGTTCGAAACTACAATAGCACGTCCTGGATGCCCAGTTCCCAGTGGTGCTGGCTTGATTGACAGCTTTCTGGCTCCTTGTCAACCCCAGTGTCACACGTGGTCGCATACCAAGCCCTTCTATAGCGTTGCGGAGAAGTTTTGTGGCGTATTAAAGGACTGTGCTACAAGTTAAGTCAACATTTGCTCTGCTGTTGGCAGTGGGTACGACTTGTGTTTCAAGACTGGATTAATGATGCGTTTATAACCTACACATAGCCATGTCACGCCGTTTGACCTCCCCACGAGTACAACTGGCGTAGCCCATGGAGAGTTCTGCACCGGGGGCAAAGTTTCTTGTTGCACGAGTTGCGTGATGGTGTAGTACATTTTTGGCTCATGTGCCAAAGGAACAAGTCGAGGCTTGTGGTACTTGGGTTTGAAGTTTAGATTTAGTGCGAAAGTGTATGTGGGTCTGGCAAGTCCTTACTCGAAGACCCTTGGAAATTCTTTTGGCAGTCCTGGAGTCTGTGGGAGTGGCTCGGCTAATTGAAGGACACCTTGAATAGTAGTGCTTTGTGTCGTGTTAGACGGAGGACAGGAGCAAGTCCGTCCTTTCTCAAGCCTCGAACCCCCCTCTCTCCCTCTCTCTTTCTGAATGTGCAATAGACCTTTCCAGAAAATCCCAAGAGACCTTGCAACAAAAGGAATTGTGGGGCTCTTGGGATGTACGCTGGTGCTGGCTCGAACGCTTCGTATATCGTAGTAGTAGCGCGTTCCACTCTTTCTTATCATTAGGAGCTGAGAACATGGTAAAAATTAAGTGAGTGGTAAAAAAAAAAGGTCATCACACCGTCTGTTTTGCTCTCCTTCTGCCCCCTCGGCGTTCTGAAATCGCGAACTGTTAAAGAAACGTGAACTTCGTCTTCGCTTCTTGGATAATTCCTCGTGCCATACATCTGAACGTCGCAGTGCATAAAGTATATAGACGCTGGGGGCACCACATGTTTCTGGAAAGGTCTGTTGCTCACGCATCACAAAGCTTATCGAACACTTCAAACCGGTTCCTTTCAAGCAGGCTTGCTCCACGTCTTTTCACGATCAGCAACGGTGGCTCACGCTCCTTTCCCTTGAACCGCGTGGAAAAATTGACCCTTCCCAGAACCTCCAACTTACATTGTGAATACGTCCGGAGAACAGTTCAGGTTTAAGTCTATGCTGCCGTTCCAAGACGACACATTCTCTTTAGAACAATTGTGGACCAAGCATCACCATCTATGCAGATGGGAATTTCATTTACTTGAAATTCGATGATTTCTGCCCCGGTTCAATGATTCCAGACGATGACTGGATCCCGCTTCCGGAGCGTGGTGCTTGGATTTGGCCAAATACTGACGACATGCATGTATCATATGTCCCTTTCCACCACAGAAATGGCATGTTCGAAATTATTGCTACTTGTGTCGTGCCCAACATTTTCTAGCTGTACTCGGAGATGTCTTCCCTGCGCCAGGGTTGTGGCTTAGCATTGATGAACCGTCTCATGCCTTGTGTGGGTTGTGTTTGTCAATTTGGCGAACCTCCGCCGTCTCTGGAGCCCGGAAGTGTGGGGTTTCTCGTTTGTGGCATACTCCGCAGCAATCACAAGTTGTTGAGCCCTAGCGAAAGTGAGATTTGGTGTGGCGAGAAGGTGTCGCTGAATGGCTTCCTCGCATAACCCACAAACTAACCGGTCACAAAACTTGTACGAAAATGATGTCTACTCGCAGTGCTGAGCGACACGACGCAGCACAGCAATGTAGTCGGGCACAGACTCCCCGGAAGCACTTGTTGAGTGTGAACCGGTGACCAGTTACCAATGTCCTTAGCCCTAAGTCTCTTCAAAAGCGGAGAAAAAAAAAAAAAGGTTGAAATAGGCGTACAGTCGGCCGTAAAAAAGATTGACACAAGTGATTCGTGGCCAGTGCACTGAAACCGCCACACGCGGCGCTATATTTCGCTGTAACACGGGGAACGAGAGTGGCCGGAACGTTCCCACTTTTGAATCGCAGGGGTGCTTCGAGAGAGATATAGTTATCGTTTGTAACAATTTTGTTTATTTTTTTTTATTTTTTTTACGTGCGGCCTGCTTTCGACTTTTGAGGGTGACGAGTTACGCGTGAGACGACGCTTTTTTTCGCTGTAATAAACAAAGTCTTCGCAGTGATATTTATTTTATTTGCTGTTTTAAATTTGTGGGTGGAAGACGGGAGTATTTTCCTTATCAAAACGCGAATCTTTCAAATCGCGGCACAATCGGAGCTAGCAAAAACAGAACACATGTGCGCAGTCATGCTGTGATGTTTCGAAAGCGCGCTTTGGGAACGGCTCCGGTGTGTCGACGTCCCCCGTGCATCCAAGAGTGGACTACTCCGGCAATCGTGACCCCAGCGTGCTTACGCTATCGAAGCGCCCCGTGTCGCCTTATCGCCGGCCAGGCCATCGCTCCCTTGTGTCAATCTTTTTTACGGCCGACTGTACACGGAGGGTTCACAGGTGCGGCAGAAGACTGCACGCTTCATGTTGTGGTCCACGAACTCATCAGCCAGCAAATAGAATTAAAGTCCAGCTGTTCTCTAATCTGTTTTCATTCTTCTGGTGTTAATGCTGGGTGCCTCCCCTGTTGTTTATGCTCCTTTCCACATGTTATGTACAAAAGCAGAGGTTACATCCATTCAAACTGTCTAGATTAATGAAAGGAAAGTCACTGCTGCTCATTCAAACAGATACAATCAAACGTCTGCTCCGTGTCCAGAATTGTTGGGTGCAATTTTGAATCCGACACGAGTTTTTAAATCTGATTATTTTTCAGCTGTGTCGATTTCGGGCTCCATTTCACATTTTTTCACATGCACACACAATTTCACATGCACACAAGTGTGATGTGAAATTCCGACATGGCGCAAATTAAGTAAGAACAGAAGAGGTTTATTCATTGTTTACAATTGGTGTTTACAGCGGAAGGTGTCACAAGTTAAGGCTGTTTCACTCACCCGCAACTGCTTACGAAAGGAATGGCTTGAAACCGATTTTAAGTCTCTTGTGACTGACTGGTCGGCCACTCTGGTCATAACCTGTTGCAAGTGTGTGAAGCCGCTTTTACGTGAATAAGCTATAGTAGCTTCCAAAGTTACAACTTTCATGTGTTTGATACGTTTGAGGCGACATGCCCGTTTGCTTTACCCTAGTTCTCGAGAGAAACTATTATTTCCATTCGTCAACTTTTAATGTTTATGTAAACTGTTGCTTTTCAGTGTGAACTTGCCATTTTGCTTTACAGCTCATAGCCATATCGTTCCCATGTCTTCACACTGTTGATTTTTGCATGCATCTGCATCATATAAAGGCCTCGGTTGTTTCGAAGGGACTGAGAAAATAGCATTCTTTGAAACCAGCACTGCATTGCAACGATATATTTAATGTGGTGAAATAAAAACTTCTCGCGTTCAAAGTATGCACTATTGTTTTTTTCTCTCCACAGTTCTGGGCATGCCTATCGTTATACGAGTGCTTCTGACGGTACTAAGCTAATCTTTTTACCACTTCCCCCAATTTGCGGTTCGAGCGTCGAGCAGCTGTAGATGTAGCCGCATTTATTTTGGGTCGGGAAAGCCGCGGCACCGCTAGAAGGCAAGCACGAAGATCTGCGTCGCCGCGAGTAACGGTGATGCGATGACAACGCACAGGCGAAATAAAAATGCTGGCAATACTTGAAAGTTCGTGACGACAGAGAATATTTTCGTATCGAAAAAGGCAAGCGTTCATGCATGACATGGTTCACATCCGCCGCGTCGGCGACGAACCTGCTCAGCAAGAATGAAGTCTACACTAGCGGCGACATCGAGAGAAGGCTCGACTTCGGAAACCAGCGGTAGGCGTTGGTAGTATCCCTGCTTCGCTCTTATAAAGCGACGAGCTGGGAACGCTAAGAGAAGTACTTGCGCCGTTTACGCACTCCTGCAGAAGCACGATGCGAGACGTCGCATACTGCGGGCGTCGCGTAGTTGTGTCACGAAGTGTAGAGTCCCTCGCGTCACCGCGTAGGCTTCCCGTTTCAAGCGTTTTTGGCTTCAGCCGCGACTTCGTGTTTCAGGCGGCGGCGGGCGCCATGTTTACCGTACCACAGCCGCCACAGCTGCGCGAGTGACGTCATGTCACGTGACAATTCACAAACCAATAAAACAACTGGTTTCGTTTTAAAGTGGGAGTGACGTAATGTCACGTGACATAACATTTTGTTTGGGCGGAAGTGACGTCATGTCACGTGACAAGGGGGCGTGGCCAGGTGCTTTTCGGGGGCTCAAGCTTCTGTCTAAAAATTCTGCCGGGCCCGGGCCGGGCCCGGGCAGTATCTCTTCCTGCCCGGGTTTGGCTGGGCCTGGAAATTAAAGATTCTGTCGGGCTCTGGCCGGGCCCAGGCCGTTCCTCTACCGGGCCGGGTCGGGCCGAGCCTAAAAATTTCGGCCCATGCAGGGCTCTACCCTAGGAACACCTGCATGCGATCTGCCGAACGGCACGCGCCAAGAGAGCAAGCTCGGCTGCGCGTGCTCTGCTCTTCGCTTGTTTTCTTCTTCCCTTTCTTTGCTTCGAAAATTAAACAGTTTGCAATGTAACTCCGACTCGGCTGGTCGACGCTTAGGCAGCCTCCACAGTCACGTGACGTCAGGTCACGTAACATTAATTTTCCCGCCAAATTTAGCCGGGAAACTGAATTGTTGTATAGGTCATGTGACGTCGATTTCTCCGCTAAATTTAGCGGAGGACGCTGAATTCGCCTGTAGGCCTCCTGACGCCAGGTCACGTGGCATCGAATTTCCCACTAAATTTGGCGGAGAAATCGAATTCGTGTATAGACCTTTTCCGCTTACTCTCGCCCCCGACCGCCAAGTAGGCATATCCGGTATGGGCGACGAAAAAATATTCAAACGTTTCAACCTGCATATAGTAAAAAAAATAGAGGGGAGAGAAAATGAGAATGGGAGACGGTTACGCTTTTCTCCTAAATGCATTCTATTGGCGTGGCGACGGCAAAACAATGTTTTCGCCCATACTGGAAGTGACGACAATTCAAGATGGCGGCGCCCTTGAAGAAAGGGTCTATAGGTCGCGTGACATCCGTTTCCCCGCTATATTTAGCGGGAAACGCACGGGCAGACGGGCGAACACATTTTTGGGATTAGGGTAGCGTGAGAAAACTTTCAGCGTTTCTACTCTGGTGAAGAAGGAAGAGCAGCGGAGCCGTACTATGTGCCGCCATCTATGAGCGACAGCGGCAAACAGACAGCCGGTTGCCTGGTTGCCGCCGTCGCTCATAGATGGCGGTAGCTGTCCAGAGGGTTGTGTCGATATTTATTTGACCACGGACACGAAACCGGGGAAACTAGCCCTTAACAGCTCCGCTGTAAAAGCATTTCATCCTTTAAAAGACAGCACCAGCGCACAGAAAAAATAACCAACCCGTCTTCCTGAAAGGATAAAAGATACGCATTTGTGTTTTTCCTTCGAGCCTACACAAATATACCTTCATCGATAATACTCACGGGGGCAGGGTGATTTAGAAAGTCGGGTCGTTGAAAATACCATTTTTTTTTTTTTGCATGCTTTGCGTCGTAGCTCGTGTGCTGAAACTTTTATCCGTAATATTTCCAAATATATTTTAAGAAAAAAAAAACAGTTGGTTCGAATTTTGGTTTGATTATAAATCACTGTCTAACCATGGTTAGACAGTAACCGTGCATGCATTGCTGCGCGGACATGAACTCGCCTGTTTAGTGTCAAGAAGAATGTACCTTAAAACGTAATCAAGTGCGTTGTTGTTTCGTTTCAGGCGAAGGAACAGAAGTACATGAAAGCTCTTCACAAATGCTTTCTGGACAAGAATATCACTACGGCTTCGGTCAGCGAACCATGTCTTGGCCGTTTCGTGGTATACTGTGCTATCTTACTCTGCCTAAACCAACCTTCAGTTTTTCTTTCCTCTTACTCCGCTTACTTCACCTCATCATTAGCATAGCAGGCCAGGTTATCTCGAAAAATTGCCGATTGGGTGCGGGGCAAGGGCCGGAATAGATTCGTCCGTTCCTTTGCTTCGGTGCTGCGCAAAAAACAGGCTCTCCTCAAAACGTGCCCTAGGACAAGTTCGGATTTCGTCCGATCGACGTGAAGTGGCTGTCATTGACGCTGAAGTTGGATATGTCGTCTTATTTGAGATAGTTCTCAAATAAAACCTGTTCTGATAACGCGGCACCGTGAAGTACGTGCAACATTTTGTTCAATTGACGAGAGCTATTCTACTTCATGTTGTAAGCGGTGAGTATCCTATGCCTTTCGGCTATCTTGTGTGGTCATATATTTTCGACAGTTAAAACACCGCTGAGTGTAAGGCGTTGTGAAGAAAAAATCTGCATAAAATAAAAGAAACATTCCAGTTGCATTTGGTCTTGTTCCGTCGCGCACGGACTCACCAAAAATATATTTCACTTGTTTTAGTTTTTTTTTTTTAGAAGTTCCGGAAATATCACAAAACTTGTGAGGCTTTGTAGGAGAGCGCATTTCGGGCGCCGGTCACGTCATGGTGTGTGACACAATATTTTTGTGGGTGGTGAAAATATTGTGGTGTAGTTTGCACTGTGCCTAGCCACCATTGCTTCAAAACGTGAGCCGCGCAGAGTGACCGTCAAGCTCCTGTAGAACTCCGTTCACAGTATTGATATCTCTGTGTGAGAGGCGCACATCTCATTTCACACCATCACGGTTTTAGTGCACTGCAACACGAGATCATCCTGTGCCATGGTTACTATAGTTTTAGCATAGCGTCACCTCAAGCTACCCTACGGTGAGGTATTGCGACCGGAAGTTCGCGCTGCACTTTTGAAGTATGATTTTCAGCGCGGGCCATAGCGTTCCCGTGCCTGGTAGCCTGCGGTAACGCTGTGCAAGGACTTTTTATTTGTTTATTGTTCTGTCAAAATAAATATTCAAATTTACGCTCTTCTACACCTGCGTACCGTTATTCGCATCGACGCGACGCGCCTCGCCAAAACTGCCTGTTCTAAGCACACTTCACGATCGACCCACAGACCAGCTTACAAATGGTGCGAGCATTTCCCTATTTGGCTTTGTAATTAACTAAAAGCAGGTACGCGTAGTCTGTTTTTTAGAAGTTCTTGGAGCAAACTGTCGTGTTCTTTGTCACAATCTTTCAGTGCATAAAAAGCGAACCGATTCCCGATGTCTATCACTCGATACACCGTTGCGCGAGAAGTTCTCTCCTACTTTCTGGAAAGAATAGATTTTCGGTAAATCGTACGCAAGGGCTTTTCACTGCTAGAGGGAGCTTTTTCCGTCACGTTGAGCACAGATTGTGCTGGCGACCGCAGGACCCGAAATCCGCAGCATTTGCGATCTACGAAAAGTCCCGTGAAATGAGACATACCGGTCCTTCGTGCAACGCTGTTGCGGAGCGGACCACAACAGTTCCTATTTTAACACAATCGGTTTCTTTTACCTGTCGGAAACCTACCTTTTTGACGGCAAGTGAGCCAATAGTATAAAAAATAAAAATAAACAATAAAAACTGCATGATGCACGAACACACCGTCCAGAACTACAGCACCAAGGCCAAAAGTACCTGCCACCGTCTCCGCCGCCTTCCCCGTGCACCTCTGATTCTTCGTTCGTCCGCGAGAGGCCGAGCGGCGGGCTGGAGCTGCCAAGAGACCTAAACATATGCGTAGCGCAAGTTCGTCTGCTTCTTTTGCAGGGGTTGTGGTGACGTCAGAATAACGCCGAGCTCTGATTAATTCGGAATGAAGAACAGTGGGTAGACGGTACACCTCTCGATGTTGAGGTCTGCCCACTATCCTTCAATCGGACCCAATCAGTGCTCGGCGTTCTGGAGTCACCGCAACCCCTGCAAAAGAAGCAGACACACTTGAGCTCCGCATATTACACACTGAGCATGGCGAAACGTCACGTCCACTGTCACAGCGCAGATGGTCTAAACATATTATACGCCTTATCATTGGCTGAGACATAGACTGCAGCGACTGGTTGTCCTGGAGTGCTTTACGAGAAAGTAGACGCGCATCCAGATTGTGCTTATTTTCTTGTGCTTAGTTGTGTTGTGCATATTTTCTTGTAGGCCACGCTGAAAGCCAATCACTGCAAATAATAGGAAGATCCTGCAGCCAGTAACAAAGCTCAGAATAGAACTAGATCTGAAAAAAGAAATGCTATGTGGGCAGGGACAATAGGCGAGTGACGCTTCATGTTCATCGTCTATGCTCGTTGTCACATCATTACATAACATTATTATTAATGCGCTGCGCGAAGTATAGTTCTCACAAGATTTGGTTGTAAGAGGAAGAAACGGTGTATTTTTAGCGTTTCAAACGTATACGTCTTGATAAAATGGTATAAAGCAAGTTTATAGGATGCACCTTCATAGATCTTGATTCAACACACGAAAGGGGGAAACTAGTACTTTTCCTCAAGAAGTCGCACTTTTTTTTTATTACAGTTTTTGAGGTGAACATAAGTATATCCAACACAAGTATATAGACGCATATCGAATATTTTTTGTCTGTTCGCATTTTGAGCATCTTCATGCGCCAGCACTGCTTCTGATATTCGCCACAAATGACTGTCTCCGCGTTCTGCATGAAAATAATAATCTCATCAGCTGGATGAAGTTTCGGCTATCGAGTGAAATTAAGAACAGGTGTCAAAAGCTGTTCAAATTTGCGCCCAACCTCCGAGTGACCCGTTCAGTCTTGCCTCTAATTACTCGCATTTGTATTACTCCAATCAGGTATTTCAGCTGGTCGAGTGCAGAGCTGTTGCCTACTCAAACTCAGTGGTGAGTAATTCGAAACGCGTTCCGTCGTACATATACACCCTGCGAAATGGGAAAGGGGGGGGGGGGGGGCCTAAACATTCCCGCAAAGCAATGGGGAGAGTCAATGGCTGCCGTAGATTCCAGATATAGATAGATGCTCACTCAAGTGTTTGGCGGTCAAGTAAACCCTTCAAATCTTTTAAGGAGTGTACTTATTATTTTTTTACCAAGCATTAATTACAATTAGACATTGCAAAATCATTCTGTACTTCATAATTAGATAAGATAAAACTCTTCACTTCTAGACATTGCAGGAGTAATTAAATTAGATTACAAACTCCTACACAAAAAATCAGTTTCGCCCTACAGTCAGCGAACCTTTGAAAGATCAAGATTATCTTTAAACAGCTTTTGTCGTTACTGCTTCACGCAGCAAAATGACGGTTCCTCTTTACTTGGAGAAGATTAACTTTCTTTATATAAATATATTCAAATGGAATAGAACACTCAGTCGATCCCTTTGCTCGTTGTAAAATTACGCAAGAGAGTCTCTAAGCTTCAAAGCATTACTGCCATTAAAATGCGGGAGGACGAAAACATTAATTTCACGTAAAAAAGTCCGTGCAAATACTGTACACCGAAAAATCCGTACATGGCAATGTACCGCGAGCAGCGCTAAGTACTCCCCAGAACTCCTTACACCAAAACGTCCTACGCCGAACTGTCCCACACTGGAACAATGATATATCAGCGACATGTTTACGAAAAAGAATATCATGTCTCTATTATGTTACAGCAACTTGGAAATTCAACGTTTACCCAAACCAAGGTAAAGAAATTTAAGGTACGTACGCTTGGTCCGATATGTGGGACCACGTGCATTATTGTTCGGTACGCTCAAGCGAACTGTTGCATCGAAACACTCGGAATATATTATGCAACATACCAAGGAAAAAAAAATTAAACATTACAAATATGTTTAGGAAAATGGTTAAAAGCAGCCTGTGGCAACGAGTCCTTTCAGTGTCGTCGCGCAGTTAGACATGTGTTCGGGCGCGCTCTGACATGTGCTAAGAAATAAGAGTTCTGCTAATAATTTGTAGAATTTCCTTTCTACACTGCAATATAGGAAATACTTCAATAGCGGAGTACGTCTCACTCCACGTCGTAGAAGTGTCATGCTGTCGCCGGCCGCGTTCCTGGCGGTGTCGCAACCACGGGGTACGGTTACGGCAGACGCCTGTTCTGCTGCGGGTCACCTTCCAGTTTGACAGTCCACGGAAGTTTCAGTAGCCGGGAGTTGGGACCCCACGACGACAGCGACGCTCGCGTTCCTTCAAACTTTGTCTTGCCAGGACAGGACTTCTCTGCCCAACCGTCAGCACCGCGACATTAATTGACAGCATGACACACGGAATTCTGTGACGTCATTTGTCGCCACATACACGCGCCTGTCAAAGGCGCGTGTATGTGGCGGACACCTCGCGGACACTTCAATGCGAGCTGTGTTCAGTTGGGATCTTCTCACTCACAAACATCCCCAATCCGTTCTTGTTTTTTCTTTTTTTTCGATTTCCCCTCGATTTTTGTAAAGCCAGTTGCAGGATTAATTTCGCGGTTTATCGCTATACATAGGCGGAAAACAAGGAACCCTACTTCCGTTACAATGGAATACCGCGTAGGTCTGCGTTTTCGGCAAATACGGATAACCCCCGAGAAGGTTTTTTTTTTTTTTTTTTTTTTTCAATGTAATGGGAGCGAACTGAAAACTCCCGAATCGGAACTGTTCTCCAATAAGAAAAACTTAAACCTCACGGGAAGAAATATTTATCTACTTTTATTCTGAGTTTTTAACACAGCCCGCACGGACCTGTATTCATTCAACATAAACCCCAATCAGGACCGATTCTTTTTTTTTTTTTTTTCGAATAGCGAAAATTGGCATCTGAATTTACGAGAAACATTATCCCTGAACAGACATCCCAGAATTCGAAGAAAAATTAACCCTTAAAAACACCCCCGAATTCGAAGAAAATACACCCCGACAACATGGAACGCAACTTATAACATATTAGTGTACTAAGCGCTAAGGTGAGTTCACGGAAATGCAGCGCAAGCTCAGATGTGAGACGGAATGAGTGATATGTACCCTGCTCATATATGTCCCCATCTGCGGTTCAATGTGTATGAATATTTGGCACCGATATTTCCGGCGCATCTGACTCTTGACAGTTCTTTGCACCAGCTGTTGATTCACCGTAATCGTTTTAAAACAGTTGATGTCGACACTTGTTCTATAATCGAAGCAGGAATCGAGACATATTCGCACCACTTCTGAGCTAAGCTCGATTTATTTTGTCTTTTCCAGGAGCGGGAGAGGGAAGGGGGAGGGAGTAAAGATATTGGATGGTTTCAAATGTCCCAACTAGCCTTGTCCGAAGGCTTTTAGCTTAACACGTCCATCTGTAATTACAGGAATGCAGCAGAGAAGAATTTGAGCGCAAGTTTGCGGAGATCGAGCGCCAAGGAACGGACCTCAAGATTGGCACGCATCTTTATTCACAATAAACCGAAAGGGCGCCGAGTTCAGCTCCTATCTCGTCGTTCCTTTTGAGATGTCACTGCGGCTTGCTGAAGTGCTACGAGGCGCTCCGTGGAATCATTTCTTTTAAAATCGATAGAGGTATGCGTTACTCCATAAAAATGTTTGCGTTGTCCTGTTATCCTGTCGGTCAAAATTGAAGTAGAGAAGGAAGAAAAATCTGTAATAGAAGGTACGTAACAGCAGTTTCGCGGAGCGAGCAAAGATAATGCTGCTTCATAATTTTCTCGCTAAATTCGGCGGAGAAATTGACGTAACGCGATGCCATGGTAGCACGTAACACCACAGCGACGCCGTGACATCACGTCACGTGACCGCGTAGAGCGACTTGAAAACACGTCAAGTCAATTTCTCCACAAAATTTAGTGGGGAACTTCCCACCTAAATTTAGGGGGGAATTGACATCACGTGACATCATGGTATCGGATGACGGCAGTGTCAAAAATTGTATCACTGACGTCAGTTTTCCCGCTATATTTAGCGTGGATATTAATAAACAGTACGTAAGGCGCCCGCTATTAAATTGCAAACGACCCTGTGGTTCGAGATGGACCCCCTCTCCCAGACTTGTACGTAGTTCAACTACTCTACTCAAGTTACTCTAGTTTAACTACTTTGAGTAGTTTAGTAGCTTTCAATTACATTTTGATTTCGGTAATTAGTAGTTGACTTTATTTTCTTTTTCCGAGTAACTTCTACTCAAACTACAAATTACTTTCCAATTTTAGTGGTAGATTTGCTTATCAACAAACATTCCTCCACAAAAAGATATAAGATCTTGAAAGATCAGCTGATATTTGCAAAGAGGGGGAAGCATATGGCGTAGGCAGGAGAGGGGTGGGGAGTGGTTTGGAGGGTCCGAAACCTACTAAAATTTTCACGAGCCCCGCACTGCAACAACCCTGCTACGAAGCGCGGGGAGTGGACAGACATGTCGCAAGTGAGGCCGAGTAACTGTGAATTTAACGCCGAAGGCTAGCGTTTCTTTGTGTCGTAAAGCTGAAGGAGACTCGACGCATTTGAAGAAACGGCTTGTCCCTGCTTCTCCCCAACGCAGAAGCTCTAGCCCACTAGAGGAAGTGTACACATGCATCCTCACTCAGGGGAGGCATGCAATACCCGCTCTGAAGCTCACCTAGTGCTCCCGTAGTTTGTCCTGTACTTGAAGAATCACGTGCTAAAGGGCAACTTTGCGTTGCCTTTCCTCCCAAAACTCAAAATATGCAGGTCTTCCAAGATTCGAAGGTCGTTCGAGAAATATTAGTAATTCCCCCACCATTTTTACAAAAAAGAATAAATAAACAAGTAGTGTTGGAAAGTACCATAAGTACATGGTACTTAAGGTACTACTTCAAGTAGAATTGGAAAACTTGTACTTTATTGAAATACACTCTCTAAATATGTACTTGTACTTTACTAAAATATGGTACTTTCCGAGGACAGTTCAGCTCCCGACTTAAAAGCACATCCCCCAAATTTGAAAACAAAAATGACGTATCATCATGTGAGAACGCGCTATCGTCTTTCGATACGTCATCTGGTCATTTCGCTGAGTAAAGTAATGGCGGCTGTAAGACCGATAGAAATAAGTGCCTTATAAGGTGATTGTGTTAAATAGTTCGTCAGCGAGAGCAAAACAACTACTCTGTGGCGACCCTTCATCCAATATTTGCCACCATTTCCTTAAAAAACTGATGCACCTCCGACTACCCCTAAAACAATGCATACCAGTTAAAAAAAAAAAAAAACATAGAGAGGACGGAACACAGACGACTACATTCTTTCACCAAAGGGCATCATAAAATATTGTGTTAAAATGTACTTGTACTTTACGTTGAAAGTACATTTTATCTGTAGGACTTTACTTCAAGAACATTGCACCAGGCAGTCATGGGCACGTATCCAGAAAAAAGTAAGTGTTACAGTTACAGTTGCCTAGGGAGAAAAAGTAACTTTGTTACAATTACCGGCTTCTTCAGAAAGTGAAATGTTACAGTTACTGCAAAAACAGTAACGCCGTTACTTTCTCGTTACAGTATTAAATTTGGACATAAGAAATCACAAACCAAAACAATATTATTTTATTTGCTACACTATAGTGAGAAGAAAGGTAAACTGTAGAAAAATTTGAACCCGAAGGGCGTTTCCTTTCTGCGTCATTCGCTGTTTCAGCATTTTGATGTGCATAATTTATTTGCAATAATTGTTAAAACTTTGAATCAACTGTTTTTTTTTTTTGTTTTTTTGTTTTTTTCAAAATTGTCATCGGCCCGCGCCAGTGAACGTTTTCGTTTATTTTTCACTCCGACACGAATGAGGACACAGATGGTGGCATAATTACCTTGTGGGATATACTCGAAAGCAGGCATAGCAGGTCAAACAGTTTTAAGGAATATGCCTGTGTCCGAAACGCAAAGTGTGGAAGCAGTCCGCATATCAAAAACAGCTGCTACTCTCACTTAAGACACGTGTTTTCCTGGAAATCGCTTCAGCTGGAGCACTGCATAGGTTCCACAACAAAGTGTCCTTCCATTGGAGTGTTTAAGGCTCTCAACGAACCTGCCTTCGTGCTTACTCGGGCGGCTCCGAAGAGAATTAATAAAACTTGACAACTAATAGGAAAGAGGAAACTGCGACCGGCTGGGTTTAGAAACGACAACACGGACATATCCGACAAAGGGGAAGAGAGAGGGGGATGGGGGGGGGGGGGGGGGGGGGTGCAGACACAGCCCAGACGGAATACTCGGAGACATATCACACGACCACCGACACCCGCAGATGGTCAGAAGAGAAGAGTGAGCAAAATTCGGTGAAACAGACGTTGTTTGCCGCCCCTACCACCGCGGGCGCCGCTTCCTTTATCTCCAGGTTTTGTGCGTACTCGTCCGTCGTCCATTCTCGGAAGCATGGCCACGCTTCTTGTTTTTTTTTTTTCGTTTCTTTTTTTGTCAAGGAGTAGTTTTGAGAAAAATACTTCAAGATGGCAATTTCACCATGTCTGCGGCAGTGGGTTCTAATTTATATAGTAAAAAAAAAAAAGTAACTGTAACATCCGAAACAGGTGGTTACCCAATAAAAAGTAAGTGTTACAGCTACAAGTTACCAGTATTAAAGAGTAACGCGTTACAGGTAAAAGTTACCGAAAAAATCACTAGTTACCGATAACGCGTTACTAGTAACTAGTTACAGCCCAAGACTGGCACCAGGTGTACTTACTACTTTACTTGAGGTACATAACCTCTCATTTACTTTCTACTTTACTTCAAGTACTTGTTAGATGTACTTCAAGCAACCCTGTACCCGAGCAAACTCTATCTGCAAAATAAAGCTGAAGCACTGCTAAACCTCAACGTAGAAATGATACATCCGAAGCACAGCGTTGACCAAAAAACAAAAAAAAAAGTGCAAAACAATTAGGCACGCAGAAGTAGAAGCAGCTATTAAAGCATACCTTCAAAAACACAAGCTGCTTTATATTTGACTAGCAGAATTTCGCTAACAGATCAAAACCTATATACTTTCTTACTACCATAGAACATATAAAAGTAACTTCAAAAGTAATTCGCTACTTTTTTACGGTAGGTAGTAATTTACTAAATTACTTTCTATTTGAGTAACTTCAACTCTACTCAAATTACTGTTGAGGCCAATACTCGGTAACTTAATAACTTTTTTTGAGTAACTTGTATTCATGTCTGTCCTCTACAATCTAGGGTCTCTATGTTTCTACGCCAGCGGCCCTGCACCCCCCGTCAACAAAGCTCACGAACACCGCCTTGCATCACTCGCGCGAGAGAAGAAAGAGTGACGCGAGCCTGGAAGGTGAAACGATATGCTCTTCGAATATGCCATTGCAATCATAAGCTTCGAGTCTCGGGTTCACCTCCGTCATGCGAAGAACGCGTGGCTGCTCGCGTTAGTTGCGCGCTTTGGCCACATGGTAGCAGGACCGTCGACGCCAAGATGTGTAGAGACCCTAGATTTAAGAGAGGAAGCAACTCGTGCCATGGAGCATAGCTTATGCATGGAGAGCGTTTGCAATGAAATGGCGGATGTCTCCTGCGTCCATCGGTAGCAAGTGTGTACGCGTTTGCATTATCGCCTAGCGAGGAGGAAAGCGGGCGAAGTGGCGGAGGCGCTTTCGTCGCCTGGCAGCTCGTGTGGCTAGTCATGTGCGAATAGTGGATTTTGAGTTGGAAGAGAAGTAGAGGTTGTAGCCGAATATTTTCGAATCTATTATCGAATAGTTTTTCCTAAGCCTCGCACTACGGTTGCACCATGCTTAAACGAAAACCCAGCCAAACTTGTGAAGGTTGTTCCGCCTTCCCAAGCTTCACTTGTCCATTTATTAGCTAATTTTAACCTAGCTATATTTATCGTCAGTGACCTCAGAATGTCCGATGCCCTAGGATGGCAAGTAGTAAACGACGGATTTGATATAAAATTAAACTTATAGATACGCCCATCTATACTTGATTTGATTTACAAGTATTGATGTAAGCAAATATTCTGTCTTCAATCTCGAATAAAAAAAATAATAATCACGAATGATAAACGCAGGTTATCAGGCATCTGCCTAACATACACGCATGCATAACAGCCACAGTTTAATTTGGAAACTTTTAATGCAATGTCAATTTTAACAATCACAAAGTTGTTGTTATTTTTTTTTAGATACACTAGGCGTTTGCGCGCACTGTTCCGCTTTGAAAATGTGATTTTCTCCCGAACACGCAATTGTGATATCCATACTTTGCCAAGTGTTGATCGCGGCGGGTTAGCCCCGTTGAATGCGCTTCTTACCGAGCACCGGTGCACTGCGGAGAAGCGGACTCAACGGGGCTGACCCTCCGCAGTCAACATTTCGAAAAGTATGAATACTGCATCGCAGTTCATCTACAAGCGAATATCGAATAGTCGTAATGTATTATTCGAAGCTATAATATTCGAAATTTCGAATATTCGCACGCGTTAGAACGCGGCACGCCGGCGTGCTAACGCGTTCGACAAATGCATGTGGAGACACCTGCTAGCCACTAATCGTTCCCAACCACAGCTCGGCGTTCTGATGTCCCCTCTCGTCTCCTCCTTTCCCTCAATTCCTCGGCGCACAGGACATGAACCTTTTTTTTTTCTTTTATTTCTGCGCGATGCGTACTTCTTGTAGGAGCGATTTGGCCCGCGTTTCGATAAACACCCTGTGTATTTCTTTGGGCACAGATTAGTACTTTTTTTCTATGATAAGTTCTAACGTTTTATGCATGAAATGCCCACAATACGCGAGGTGGAAAGACAGGAAATGAGACAAGTATGCGGTGCAAAATATTAATAATAATAATAAAAGAGACACTCTTTTATTACTTCCTCACTTCTCACGAAGGAAACACACTTCTGACTGTCCGTTGGTTCAACCGGGAGGCCAGCCCATTTGGCGCCCGCCAATGACGTGAACATGCAGGTGATACACGGACTGGCAGCCATCTTTACCGTTGTTGATCACTGCGGATAGATTGATATCACAACTATGAGCCGATAGGTTCAACGTACTGCGTTTAACCAATATAGATTTGTTAAGACACCGATTTCATCCCCCTTCCCAAAGAAAAAAAAAAGTATTGTCGTAAGCGTCTAAAAACTCCACCCACTTAAAAAAAAAAAAAGAAAAAAATTATATATAGGGCAACCTTTACATTGCGAGACTGTTTTGAGCGATTATGTTTCGGAATCGCTCCTAGCTTAAAATAAGCCTCCACTCTCGCAAAGTAAATATCGATTTCTGCTTTTCTGTAAAAGTTAACTTTTTATTTTATTATTATTATTATTATTTCTTGTAAAGCACGTGTTCTATTTAGACGCTTTAAAATTATTTCTGGCAGTTCGGTGGGTCAGGGGCGATTCCGAACCATGCTTATTTCGGGCTCGATGTCTTCAAACAGAGACAATGTTTCAGAAGAGCTCCCAACTCAAAATCTGTCTCGAGATGTATTCTGATCATTTCGTTTATTTTGTAGTAGCTGACTCAAAGTTGCTCCAGAACGTGGGGCTCTTCTTTGTTATCGGCTAACGCTGAAACTCCATTGGCTGCGCAGCCATCATTAGATTGTCAGGACTCGCCGCACTGTGCATTTCTTAAACTGTCAGTTAACTATAGAAGTTATATACTACTTTTTTTTTGTTTTAGTCATTGACTTTTGAGACATACATCTATCACTTCTAATTTTTTCTGCTGTCTCATTTTCAAAACGTAGCAGCAAGAGTGCTCCGTCGTATCCAAATGAACAGGGCGCGGCTGTAAGGACTAATACATTTGGCACGCCTTGAAAAATTCGAATTCCAAACGTACATACCTGAAATCGGGCACGCGAACATAGTTTTGCAAGAAGTTTTATGTGTATTTTTGTCAAAGCTCGAGTCAAAGCGAGTAAAATATTAAATAAAGCAAAAATGGCGGCCGTGCATTTCCTATGCCCTATACCGGACGTTCGTCGTCTGCGCACCGGTGTTGTGAGCTTGCTCCCAGGAGGTCATTGTCCATGTTTCGTTAAAAGTATTAATTACCGCGATTATCTCGCTCATCGCCAGCCTCTGCTATTGGTTTCTAGCGTTTCTGCGTTCAGCAAGCTACCCGGGAGCTAGCTCATAAAGCAGTGTGCAGACGACATACACGGCCTCCAATTTTGCTTTGTTTTTAATATTTCGCTACCTCAGAACTGAGCTAAAAAAAAAAAAGATAGACAGAAAACTTCAGGCAAAACTATGTTCGCGTGCCCGAATTCAGGTGTGTATGTTTTGAATTCGAATTTTGCAAGGCGGGTAAAATGTGTTGGTCCTTCCGGCCGCACCCTGTATATGATAAACGTTAAAGACACCATGTGAGTGGTTGCAATGCCTCCACATGGTGAAACGTATTCAACAGCCCAAGCTTCAAGAGGGCCAACCTCACTCCGCAAATGTGCCCTGATTTGCTCCTGAAAGGGCCTCAACATTTTAGCGAGAGCAGACGGAAACTGCCAACACGAATAAACCCTTGTGCTGTATGCCAGAAAGATGCATTTATGTACGGAGTATTATTGCAGTTGCACTTTCAACTTTATTAGATAGCAATGCCAGGCTCACAGTCCTTAGATCGTTTAAGTTTATTTCCCCATTAGATTTTTGTTCCACTCTAAGCTTTGCCTTGTAGGTTGAAACCATGCACATTTTGTTTTGTATTGTTAAAAATAATGTTCAGCGGCTTCTTTTTTAGATAATCTTTCTATTATTTTTTAGCATGCAGTACCCTACATCTAATGCCTAGCAGGTATATACTACCCGTAGGTAAATACTACTTGCTTTCTCAGAATGTGTCTACTGTGTCCTTGAAAGCCAGGCTTACCTAGTCTATAACCATCTTGAAGGTTTTCTTGGGCAGCCACTTTTTTAGACACAAGCAGTAAGTGGCCTAGGAGCTGCAACATCAATGTTTATTAATCGTAGTTTTATGGTGTCTGTATGTCTTGCACACAAAGGCAGCACAACAAGCATACATTGAGCAAGTCAACCAAAAACTGGTCTACATGTAGGAAAGCACCAAGGGTTAGAGATAGTTCGGAACATGCGGAGCATCTACTGGTGCCGGACAATGCGAGCACGATTACTCAATCTCTGTTTGTGCAATGTTTGTGGATGCCCCCTCCCAGAAGATACACTTTCTCTCAATCTGCAGTGATATCAGAGGTGTAGACCTTTATTTCAAATCATAATTATTATGCCCTGAGCTACCTCAGAGCTTGGCTTGTAGCCCAGAGAAGCTTATTTGTGCTCATATTATCCTTTCGTGAATCAGCCCAGTCGTCAAGCGGACAGAATCACTGAATAGACCAGATGATGTCTACAACCCAGTGCCAATCAATCTTTTCTCTAGAACATCTCTGGTAACTCAGCTCGGGTGGAGACACTTAGATTATTTGTGCAAGAAGCAAGACTTCAAACCTACATAAACATTTAAGTAAGCTTCTTTTTTTCTTCTTCTAGCTGCACCATTCAGTTTGTTGAAGATGACCAGAGGTGCTGCTGAAGATGCTGAGGTACTCGAAAATCCCCAAAGTTACTCTCAATCAACAATCATATCAAGGCATCCCATTAATGGGGACAAAATATTTCCTTCAAGAATGAAGCAGCAATCTCAAAGGAGGCTTTCCTCGAGTTGGGTGACACAAATTTGTACTTCGTATTACTGCAAATTAGATTATCATAGTGCTACCCCATGCTTTTTACACATTCATCAATAATCATTTCCTATCACAAACTGAACCAGAAGTTAGTATGGAGAAAAATCCCGAATAGAGAAGTCACCTCAGTGTCCTCAGTCCCCGCATGATCAAGCATGGGAATATGCTTCCTGGGGATAACTAAGAAATGAACCTTGGCCTGAGGGTTCACATCACGAAATGCAAGGCACTGTAAAAGCAAGGAAAAATCATTACGATACATTTTATCTGTAAAGGAATACAGAACTGATAGAACTGAAACTCTGAGAAGCTGCACAAACCTGAACTTTTTTAGTGAAAAAAAAAAAAAGCTGGAGTCGTAACTTGAGATTATTTTTATGTGGTGGGTGTGTAATAAAAGAATGTAATGCATTCATAGATACTTGTAGGTAATCTTTTGTGGGCATATTTTCAGAGTGAGATCATAACCACCTTGTCATCCTCATAGATGATGTCGGCAGGAATACTTTTGTCGAGTATCTTCGAAAAAATAGTTGGTTTGCCGTCGAAAGCCGGGGCACTTTGCGCCTTCTTCAATTCTTGATCTCCCGTAGAATAACACCTCTATAGACAGAAGAGAAAAAAAAAATGTCATAGTAGTAAGTTTTAGCAATTTAAAGCACAACAGTCTGTGACAAACGAAGGCAATTGTGACTATTTTGAAGTCCTCTGTCAACATAACTGGAGATGTTATTTTGACGTCCGTGACACCACCTTTAATAGATGCAATAACAGCGTTACTTTGAGATTCACCATCAAAATAATGGAAATCTAATCTGTGGCATCACTTTCAGAAGACATGAAACTTTCTCTGTAATTTTGACTTGAACTATCAAAACAGTAGAAAGCCTACTGTGTGCTTTCATCGGCCTAACACCACATCTGGATTTTACGGCCCTTGCCAGAGATAGGAGTACTATATTGACATTTAACTTCGCTGGATTTACCACATTTTATTATGGGTGCAACCATGTTGGAATTGGTTTGGAGCTACTTGGGCCTCTCTGTTCAATATATGTCGAACGACATATGACATGGACCTTAAACATTTACCAATAGAAGATGACAGGTAAGGGAAGCTGTAGACGCACCGCCATGAGCGCGAATTTTCTGCCTTTCGCAACATGCTATCGGATGTTCAACCAAAGCCAGGCGGAAGGTGAGTGCGTGCTGGAGTGGTCTAATGGGTTCTTCACCGGCAACTGACTATGGCCGTTTCCGAATTGGACAGCTCACATGATGTGCTGTTTGCAGCTACACTCAACAACGGGTGCCATTCACACCTGATGCTTTAAAACCTGCCATTTCGAACCTTTCGAAGACTCTCCAGGAACACGTGAAACTTCTCAGAAGTGAATCATTCAAAGCAGTCAGTGCTTGAACAGGTTCAATCTTTCTGTGGAGAGCCAGCACGCATGTCTGTTAGCAGTCTTTTGTCCAGCAAACAATGGTTTGTTCTAGGAACAGAAAAAGGCTGCTTTGAAAGAAAATAAATGCATTTGCACGGAAGCTAGCTAGAGGACTCACAGAATGCCGCAGAGCGGTCACGTGGTGTCAGTCCAGCTCAATCTTGGTACAGTCTCCCACTATGGGCGGATTCCAGCACTGGGTAGCTCTAAAAAATTTACTGTAAAATCCTGAGAGATGCCCCTCGCCCAAAACATAGCCACCCCTATTTTTGGCTTGATTTGCTATATATTTTTTTCAACACCAAAAGATAGCCCACTCCTAGTAATAGTAGTGTTGAGATCAATAATGGCCTCGGCGTAAACGTGGCTAGTTAGCTATGGCGGGATATAAGCTAACATTGCTGCCTAGGAGGTAGTCATCTTTGCTTCATTGCCCCTCGCCACCATAACAAGCTTGGAAGGGACACAACATAAAAATTGCCTTTTTTCAACTTCTCTTGATTGTACACCGAAAGTTTTCCCATATTCCCAAGTTTTTACAAGTTCTCCATATTTTCACATGATTGCTCTTGATTTCGGTGGGCTATCTCTCGGGATATTACTGTAATTGATTTTCACACCCCCGGAAAGTCACGTCAGGGAGACAAAAATAAAATTTAGGTCGGTAAAGTCGACGGTGACTGTCAGAATGACAAACCGAAATTCGCACGTGCTCCGAAAATGACGTGACGGACGTCGAAGTCCACTATCAAGTCCAAGTACACATGTGGTCTTTACTATATATCGTCGCCGATAACGCAAAACGGGGTGGAATGACATACATAGCTGAGCTGGCATTTTTCCAGATGCCTTCTCGAGTGCGTCATTATCACAGCTGCGAATGTTTCAAACATGATGTCATAAAAATAAAAATAAAAAGAGCGTTCTTCTACTGTACGTGTTACCCCTTATCCTGTTGATATGATACGTGGTTCTCGAGTGACGCTCGCACCCTTCACAGAAGCGCATCTTTCATACCAACCGTGAAACTGAAAACAGGAGATCGCGACTACGTCGAATTCGATCTAATCCTGACTCGAATTCAAATTTCCCGTCACCCAGTTTCCTGCGGAACACGGGCACAGGAAAGTCGGCCGAAGTCGGGAGCACTGTAGTCGGGAGAGCCGCACGCGCCGACGGGTCGCGAAACCCAAAGCAACAAACTCGGAATACCACATACCCGAAGAAACAGAGTTCTCTTCACTTCAAGCGGGCAGTAAGCTTGTTTACAAACTCGCAGAAACGGACTGGAACCAGCGCAGAACATCCGCCGAAGCGAATCAGCTGACGCGAAAACTCGGTGCGCCGCCATCTTGCTTCTGCGTTTTATATTTGATTCTGTTTCCTGTCTCTCACGCTCTCTCTCGCTTCGTTCTGTTTTTCTGTTTGTGTTTTGGAGCCCCCTCCGCGCATGCGCACGCGTCCGTTTAAAAGCCCCGATAAAGATGGCGCCGCGGAGGTGAGGCTGTACTGGAGCGGTGACGAACAATGTCAAGCTGTGCCCCCGAAAGATGACTTCCCTGGGTTCCGTGTTCGCGTCGGAGAAGAGGCTCGTGGATTACTTCGCGATCTGCGGTCTGGACCTCGACTCCGGCTTGGAACCGGACGCACTGTCGGGTAAGAGCTCGCCCGCCGTACCGTACTCTTACGTCGGGAGAAATTGGGAACAGCAGGAAATGAGATCAGTTTCGTTTAGCCCCCCTAAAACTTTACCGATTCCTTTCGTCGTTCGACGAAAAGAAAGTGTTTGCACCGGTGTTAGCTTTGCAGCACGCTCGCGAGCGCTGTGGCAGGCTGCACGATGCTAATCGAGTGTATGTACGCGCACCGCGATCCATTGTGCGAGTGCTTTGGTGCACGCACTGTTTCGTTTTAGATCTTTGAACGATCGCATCTAGCTCGCGTTGGAAATGTCCAACGAGTTGAGCGCAAACCCAAATATCCCGCTTTTATTTTATTTTTTTCTTTCAAGTCGGTAAATAACTTTAGAAAAAAGAAAAACAAAAAAACTCGAGCCCTTTTTTTTTCTTTCTTTTTCTTTAGTTCCGATGGAAAACGCTCAGTGAGACAGTAAACGCAAAAGTTGAAGGTTATACAATAGCGCATTGACACCCGAGAGCTCGTTGCTTGTCAGCGCCACTGATTGCTGTAGCAGTCGCACATGCGCACAATCCCCGAGGAAGTTCAAACGCCTGTCAAAACGTCTGGAATTCCTCGCGTGCTCAAGTGTACAGTGGACGACCTTTTTTCTTTTTTTTTTTTTCCTGTTTATTTTTGTTTGCATTGATATGCCCGGTACGTCAAACTCGCGTTTACTTTTTTCTCCCTTCGAGTAAGGGGACTCATTTTTATTCCGTAATCACTCATAAATGTCTTTCGAAAGCTGGAAAATTTCACGTATTATATGTTAATTCAATTACAGTGCAACCCACTTACATCGATACCACATATAACGATGTACCGCTTATAACGATCACTTTCTAGACTGGGGATGATCAGTTTCTAGTCCAGATACAACGATAATTAGTCATAACAATTAAAATTTTGGGTTTTCTCATTATCGTTATAAATGGGTTGCACTGTAGTCGACTTTGATTACAAGATTTTCTCGCGTGTTCTGTTCACGCGCATCAGTTCTAGGTGTGAATTCTGATTCATGAACCTTGCCTTGTCGGCCCGTTTAAGGTGACCACCTGCATTTCACCCCTTTGGACCGATCGTACAAGGGCAAGACCTTGGCCCACTTCCCCGAAAATGTGCCATGGAATCCGTTCGACCCAACTGCCATTGGCATGGTGAGTTCTTCGGCTAGGTGCACATTGACAATGTGAAAATTACACAGAAGTTATTCACAACATTGATGGGCTAGGCAGTTCAAGCAGAATTCGTATGAGACAGAAATCTCTGCGATTTCTCTCCGAAGCGTGCAGCACGTGACGAAAGTGTCTGGTCGCTGTAAGGTGGCCTCACGATGTCAGCTTCACAACTGGAAGCGGGAGGGATGCTCGAATGGTAGAAACAGTCCTGGTTTGGTGGCGAAGCAGTTTGGTTTTGACAATATTTTGTTGCTAAAAGCCTCGGTGCCAAATGCCGAAGCCTCGAAATTTGTCTGCGGTGGTGTCGTGAGTGAAAAACGCTAGATTTGACCGCTAACACCCACATACCTCCCACGGGAACCTCGTCCGTGCAAACACTGAAGCTGAGGAGGGAGTTCCGCACGCCGTTTGCGCCACGCACATCACTCGTCAGATTTCTTCCTTATGTGAATACCGTCTTAATTGAAGAGGTGAGTTAACTCTTTGGGGGTCATATGCTTATCGGTAATCGATCACCTGTGATCGGCGGCTTCCACGCACTGCTAAAATTCTGATTGGACGCACAGGAACACGTCGCACCATCTTGTGGATGACTGAAGGACCACAGCTTTGGGGTTTCTGAATTTTGTCTTTGCGCTTTCTCCCAAGCTGGTATGTTATCAAAAATAAATCTCTGCACGAGGGTGGCACTTGTCAAACATGGCATCTTGTTGAAATCCCAAGCTGCACAAATGTCCTATGAACGTTTACAGGACATCCCTGGAACGTTAGGACATCCTAAGGACATTCGCAGGACTAAGTATGCTTCTAAGGACGTTGGGGACAGCTATAAAGATGGCCTGAATTGCACAATTTAACTGTTTTTGCTGCTTGTTTTTTTGGATGACGTCAGCAACGAGGACTGTGGGTGATGTTGGATCGTTTGATTTGAGCTCCTACTGCAATGTTTCATTTCCGAGGTGCTGAATGTTGACAGATGCTCATTAGAGAGTGTCCTGGCTTTCTAGGCTGTCCTGAGCTGAGGCACACGTGCAAGCCATAAAAACACCAGCAGAGGAGAAGTTGGAGCAGTGCTAGGACAAACCAAGGTTTCGTGCAAAAACAAAACAATTTTTTCTGGAGGCCATGCCCCCTCGCTTGCAACGGCATTTCTGGATGGCATTATGCCACGAAAGCATACTTGCCGACGTTGTGTGTACGGGACACACTTTGTATATTTTGAATTTTTAAAAATCACATTATGATTTAATACAGCTGCAAATGTTTACACTTGTTTTAATTTTTGCACAAATTCGAAGTTTAGCATTTAAATTTGACAGTTTTCTTAGACTTTATAATATAAACTTTTTTTTCTTCTAAATGCCAGTCAGAGCATTTAGTAGTTTGTTAGCCAATCGGAGCAATCGAGCGAAACATGGGACAGCTCTCCACAGGAGGAGTGCACACCGACGGTGCGTGGCCACATGCCTCTTTCCGACGCTCTTGATTGGCTCACTGGGGTCGTAGCTTTCGCCGTCTGCGGAGTTGTGCCCAAACATCGTATTGGGGTGCAAGCTACCACTCAATAAAAAGGCTGTAGCCACTGCTGTCGGGGATGGAATGCTCGTGCAAATTGCACCATTTTGATACATTCACAATTTCCCGTTCAAAAAGCGTGAAATCGACCAAAATTGCGCCACGCTTCAAAGGTCACGGTAACGCTAGATTTAGTGTAAAGTGAAAGCTCGGTTGACAACCATGGCTATTCCATTACCAGGTGGCGCAAGCCGCCGTCCGATTTCTTTTATTCAGCTGTATCTGTTTGTTTATCCATCCATCCAGTGGATCATACATGCTACAATGTATGTACGATGCAACGTAGCATGTAGCATTAATGTTCCCGATTCGTGACCCTTCATTTTAATCAAAATTTCTTCCTAAATTAAGATATATTACTGTGTGCAATTTCAAGCATTTCACAGTAAAGTTCTATTCAATACTTTCCAACATTTGTAGTACAAACCTAGTTTACTTGAATTGTAACTGGAGGCATGCTGTTTAGAGAAGTTCCTTTTAGCAAACGCCGTTTTACTGACCCCAGTTTCTTGAATCCCTTTGAATCCCTTTATAAAGAAACCCAGTTTAGAGAAAATGGTGCGAGCCTTTTTTTAGCAAATGTGGCCACCGCAAAGCAACATATACAGGTGCACCAAGTGGGTTAACATTTTTGTAATGAGCCCTTTCGTTGCGAAGCAGCGTAAACGGGGGGGGGGGGGGGGGGGGGGGGGGGGTCGTCGGGGGTCGGTTGGTTGGCTGGCTGGGTTAGCACATGTTTCAGTGATACACCTTCGAAAGAGGGGGACCTTTTTTAAAACAGTGTCCCCTTTTTGGTGATTGGTGTTTCTCTAAACTGAGGCTGCGCTTTCTCTAAACCGAGTTTCGATAAAATGTGCGTGTTTTTTCAAATGTGTTTCGATAAAATGGCGTTGATCAACCATAGTAGACCCAATTGTAACTCATGGTACAACTGACAAAGATGCTTTCTTAAAAATGACGTCATAGTTACCACTAAGGTGCTCCAAAATAAAGATTTCTTTTTAATCCTTAGTGCTTCAAAAAAATATTTCTCTGCTCCCAGGTTGCCTCAAGAGGCAGCTTTTCTGCTCCTAAGCTGCTCCAAAATGGATAATTTTCTGCTCCAAAAATTGCTTCAAAACTAATTTGATCTGTCCCACCCTTTGTACTACCCATCCATTCACATAATTGCATTTACTTGCTAGTTCAGGCTTGATGCTGCTATTGTCATCGTTGATTTGAAGTTTAGAAGAGTGTGCAGAAAGAACCAAAGTAGGTCTCTCTGCGACTGTAAACCTGTCGAGGCACTTCCACAATATTGTTATGTTTTTAATTTACGAAAGAACGTCCACAACCAAATTAGACAAGATTAGAAGTGTGTCACGTGCAATATTCACGCGCATCGTCTTCGTCTTCCGTGGTTCCCGGCACGCGCCTCAGCAGCACTGCTACACTACGATCAAACAGTGTCCCAATTTAAAATACTATTTTCTTTCAAGGTGTGCACTGCAGAACTTTTATATTCATACGGTAGTTGCAATGAGACTGTCGACAGATATAAAAATTTAGAACTGCCTAGACATGTGAAGAGAGTATTTGCAAACGGAACATTTATTGTGATCATAATCGTCAACTGTTAGTCAGTCACAAGAGCAGACGTTCTCTTCTGTGTTTGTTCGTTTGACTAAAAGCTTTTTTTTCTTTTCTGCACCATGGTTTCAGGTGTTAGACGACATGATTAGCTACCACCGGCTCGCCTCTGAATTTAGTCTTTCACGACATGGGGTGTAGTGTAAATAAACATTGCACCATACTTTCAAGTACCACTGTGTATTCTGAGAGTTGTTGTCAGTCAGGTTTACTCTATACCATGCTGTTATGGGACCACCAATACTGAATAGGTGGGCTACTGTACAAGCCTTTATACCGATGGGGCTGTAAAGTTGATTTGCAGCCTACTGAGAAATACCGAATGTGTGCATGGGGTGACCTCCCACTCCCAATATTTAGAGTTTATTTCATGGTAATAAAAAGGGGCCCTTTATCGGATCAAGGCCATAATTGAAAATAGTGGCCACAAAAAAAAAAGAAGAAAATGCAGCCAGTGATATGAAAAGTGTCCAGTATATAGCCTGCCTTGTTTTAAAAAGTTATTTACTAACACTCTTTAATCACAGTCATAGCCACACATATTCTGTTTGTGTGCCACCATTTGAATTAGGTTGAAACTTGCTCAGTTGTTTTATATATACACTACTGCGGACAAAGTGCCCAGAAGAAAGCTAAATTATCATTGACATCTTAATTTGATGACAAGTTTTCACTAAAAGCTTGTAATTGAAACCAGGAACGTGGTTGCCACAGGCACTTAAGTAAATAAGAGAACAAACTCTTGCCCCTTATTTAGGCAGAAGGGTCTGTGAGGGTGCTAAATGGGTAGTGTACAAATGTGAAAATTTTAGGAAAATGGTGCGGGCACTTATACAAGTACATGTTGTGGCAATGAAAATATATCAAAAATTTTATAGAAAGACAATATTATTTCCCAGTTCTCTTCAAAGAAAAGTTTCACATAACTAGCTCACCTAGTGCAACATTTGTACACTGAACACTGAAAATGAGGAATGAAATTGGTTTCAAGGTCAATTTAAGACCATTGTAATACAATGGCATACCTTTGTATGCCATTGAATGTCCAAGCCAGCAATACTTGTGGGGTATCCTACCTGTTTTCTTATGTTATATAATTGTCTAGCTTTGTTTTTGCGAGACTACAGAACTATACACCAGGCCACCCACGGAAAAGCACGCGCAGGGTGAATCATCCCTGCCTCGTGTGCGTTTGAGCAACCGGACTCCGAAACCAAACTCCCCTTAGATAAGACGAGGCTCGTTGACAACGCCAAGTCATCAACAACGTTGCCCAGGCGTACCAATTGCACATGAACTCTAGGTCAGTACTGGAGTGCTCTGGTGCAACGAGTGTGTTCTGGGCTGTCAGTTTGCATTGACATAAATTTAGAGGGGGAGCGAGAGTTCACTGCAAACATTCCATGGCTGTGAACCAACTTTAAAAATTTAGCTGGTCCTGTGTTTATGTACTAATCTCTTTATTAGACATTTAGACACCATAGAAAGGGCTCTGCAAGGTTCTTCTGGCCTTGAAATAGGCTGAGCATCATGCTGTTCTTTGCTTTGTGCTCGTTCTCATTATAAAATCTTTAAAAAATGTTTGGCTTGTTGCAGTGCATTCATAATTTCAGCAGGGAATTGAGATACTTGCATATCCTCTATATCACAATGAACCAACTAGCCCAATCCAAAGTTTTAATTGCATATGCTCACCTATTCATACTTCAATCAAAACGCGCATCTTTCAGGTTTTGTGTGGATCGTCTTTTTTTTTTCTTAGACAGTAAAACTTTGTGAGAATTACTTCGCACAAAATATAAACTGTACGCAAAACTTGCTGCTTCTTCTTCGATGCCCAGAGCAAATATGGTATAGGTGACACACAATGTCCAGCCGGTTAGCACAATTATTGAATGTGCGCAGGTCGGAACATGCGATTGCAGCTCATCATGATGCGTGAAAGGACTGGTCTGTAACAGTACTTTTTATTATCATTAACCACCAGGGAGAGCTGGAGGGTGAATAAATTTAAAAATGGAACAGAGCACATATAACCAGCAGAACCTTTTTAGCATTCAACACTGTTGAGTAAAAAAAATGTCAGGTGGCCGGCCAGCGTTCATTAGTTTAAACTTCAAGCTTTTATTAGCTCATTGGTGAACTATTAGTGATTACGAAAGAATGTGAGAGGGAACAGAAACATAGAAAGTTGCACATTCTCTACTTAATTTCCATTTTATGCCTTCTCCTCACAAACAGGATAAAAAGAAAAACAGAAATTTACTTTTTCAAGAAATGTGGGGAGAAATTAGGAGGGGAGCCTTTTCCCAAAATGTTTGTCCAAAGCCTCTGTCGCTCTGAATTTTTTTGTGTTAACCTTGGTGAAAAAATGTTTATAGGTACATTTTCTCCAAATACAGGTTGGTGAGCAGCTGAATCGATTTCCCCTTTCTTTCTTCATGCTGGTCACATGGAGAGGAAATAAGCCTTTTTTGTAGTAACCTCTGGTGAAAGATATCCCATAAGGGGATGCAGGGAATTTAAGGGGGACAGTTTAAGTCACTGTAGTCAATGAAGCTTACAGCATGTGGCAACTCATATTTTAACATATGGGTTATCCGACAAGTGGCATACATCGACGGGACAGTTGCCTTATTTTTTTCCTGCCAATTCGTTGGGTGGAAAGTGCATGCATCCAGTTCCTAAGAGCTGCTTCCATCGCACGGATCATAACTTTTAGCAGTATTACTATTAAAAGGCTTAGCCTTAATGCTTGGTGTATTAGGTAGAGCTTAGCTGTTGACATTAAAAAAAACTGGCTTGATGGCGGAGGCCGCCCCCAAATTGAAAGGATTCACTCCTATTTAACATTACAAAAAGGTTGCTATATTTTTCACCCAGCAGCACGGTTGATGTCCTTGCTAAAATAATATGTGCCAAATTTATTTTCTTAAATAGTATGCACCAAATTGATTTTCAAAAATCGGAACACAATTTTTTCATTGTGCGCGGCTCGAGTCGTGTTTTGTGTGGACCAAAGCCGTGTATAGAGAGAGTTTGGTCAATGGGAGGAGCGGGCAGAGCCAGATAGAGGGCTTGGCATGCTCTTTTGACCAACCAGAAGCGGAAAAGAATCCCCTAGCGATGGTAGCGAGAAACAGGTTCCATAAGAGTGTAAGGGTTAAATGTAGTAAGTCTTCATGGCTGAAAATATGGAGCACGTGATATTCCGATTATGATCATACAAAAAGATGTAAGAAACGAATGTGCCGCTCGGACGGCAGGTTCCTGGCCCTCGGCGCCTGGCGTATGGATTATGTCAATTGTTCCGCTAGTCGCGCTCTTCCAGCATGATTTTGGATGACCATGATTGAAACATCATGTGCACAATATTTTCAGTCACCGATAGTTACTCCGATGCATTTATTAATTTTGTTTCTCGCGACCACCACCGCCAGGGTATCATTTCTGGCTTCTGGTTGGCCACATTCGAATTTGTGGAGACGTCCTGGAACACGCCGAGCATGCTTTCAGCCAATGGCGTCTCCTGATGTGCCTCCTATACTTCTTAATGAATGGCCAAACTCTGTCCATATACGTAGGGCTGTTCGTTTTCGGGTAAAACCCGATTTTACCCGATTTTTACACCCCGAACGTGTTTCAGGAGAATCGGGTTAAACCCGATTTCTCCCCGAATTCCAAAACCACATAACCAACCTATTTATTTTTACGCCGCACGGAGTTTGCGGTGCACACATGCTAGCTACCCTACATCGGGACAGCAGTGACCTATAGTTTGTTTCGCAGGCTGCGTGCAGCACTGTGGACGTTACATGGCTCTCAACCAATTGCCCAACGAGCGCGCCTAACTCACCGTGGCATTCTACGGGGGCCGGCTGAAGAAAAGCGACAATAGGCGTTGGGGCCTCGGAGGGACATTTCCGCCCACCCGCTGTGCAGGTGGAACCGTCTCGGCACGCCACATAGCTTCGGCCCTGCTGCACGCAATTTGTGAAATGCACTATCAATCCCCCTTTGACTGCTGTTAGATCTCGACGCCCAGCCTGGTCTCTCGGGTAGCATGGCCATCTCGCTGGCGGTCTGCCTTTCTCACGAACAATGTCCGAACCAGTTAGTCGGGGTGAGCAGATCGGGGAAACTTAACAGGTTTATTCCATAGCAAATTATCTGGTCGAAGACGACCGTGCCTCAAACGGTCCTGGTTTTCATTGACACCTGAGGGAGAGGAGGATTCCCTAAGCGATGCTTCCCCTGAAGCGATCGACGGCAAACGGACCAGCGGAGCTTAACGTTCGGGAATGGCAAAACGACAATTACCCCCACACTTGAATACTATAATAAGGTAAAAAAAGTTTGTAATACACCCCCCCCCCCTCCCCCCCAGAAAAAAAAACAAAAAACGTATGTATTATTTAGTACATTTGCAAATTTAACCCGAAAGTACCCGAATTTCGGAATGTTTCCACAAAAAACCCGATTTCTCCCCGATTATCAGCTTGAAAAATAGCACCCGGCTTTTGACGGAGACATCATCAGAATGTAACCGTCTGCCCCCCAACCGTCTCCCCGCGCAGCTGTGCCTGCCCCACGGCCTGTGCTTCCGAACCCAAAAGCACCCACGGCAGCCCTTCTTTCACCCGTTCATCGTCACCAGGGAGGATGGTTCGCGTACCTACGGCCAGGCCCTTACTTTCTACGAGGAGGTCACCGACAAGCAGATCTGCTCCGCCATGCAGACCCTGCAGGTGAGCACGATCATGTGACCAGAAAGTCCCTCTTGTGGAGATTTTAGCTGCCAGTAGACATACCCGCATTCACTAGCAAACTGCCCCTGGCAAGCTGTCTCTCTTATAGTCTGTTGCAGGTTAAGAGTGGCGGGATAAGCTCTTCCTGCCTGGCCCTCCACTCCTTTCAACTTAGCAGAATGAACGCTGTAGAGGAGGCGAGTGGAAGAGGAAGAAACTGTTAATCATGGCAAGCAGTGCGTTTTGTGTGAGAGGCTTGTCCAGCTGTTCATAACCTGCAACAAACTAGTTTCCTCAACAGAGGACACTAAAAAATACCTTTGTCCTACCGAATCATATCGTCATGCATAAAATATGTTTCTAAGTCGGTAAATATCAGTGACGGACAGTAGGCGATGTGGGCCCATGACCATGTGGATAGACGTCACATGATATGGTCATGCGACATGACCATGTGGAGGGATGTCAATTCGTATGACATGGTCGTGTGATAGGGTCCCATGGTGTCTTGTGGTTACGGATGTACGCTCCACCCATGACATTACATTGAATTTGTATATAAGTATGCACAGATTGCTTGCGTGACACTTTTCTGTAATGCTGGGACAGGCCCATATCTATGTTGCAATATTTTAATATAAATTAATGCTGCGCTGCGCAGGCAATGCACCTGACAGAACTGAGCTCGAGTGCCAACAAGACCCCGCTGAGTCGAACAGCAGCGGTGAAGCAAGAGGCGCCGGTCTCGAGGTCTCTCCCAAGGTCATTTCGACTCATGGCCACTTCCAGGTCTTCCGACTCCACTGCACCAGCCCTCTATGACATCACCAAGGTTGGCTTCCTTTCATGACGCTGATGGCACCATCGTCATTTTTAGAAGTTTTCCCAAAACTTTCCAGCTGTAAGCGAGGTATATCCTCCGACAGGAAGGGCAGAGAACTCTAAAACAACAATATAAGGCTGATCTTTTAAGGTGAAAGACTTGTATGTCTTATCGTTCAGTCCTTGAATGAAAACACGTCGGCGGCACGAAAGGTACCAAAACCCACGGTTTGCCACTGGACCATGAAAGGGCATTACTTGCGCCAGGATCGGCGGAGGTGCGGCGCAAACCCGGCGGGCGAGGAGGACACTCGCGCACGGGCAGCGGTGAAGAGCAAGCGTGCGACGTGCCGTGAGATAATTGGCGCCAAAAGTGCATCGTCAGAGACCGCGCTGTCTTCGGAGGTTCGCTATCAACGGAATCGGCGCATGGGTTTCGCCTTCAAGTCGTCTTAGGGATAACATAAGAGACCCTGTGAATTTTTTTTTACGTTTTGTTTCAGAGATAAAGAATGTTTCAAGAAAAGAAAGAAACAAAAATGAAAGACGTTTACAAATCTCTGTAACGCGAAATTAGAGCGCAGCTCTTGAGGAGGAGGGAGGAAGGGTTTGGGGGGGGGGGGGATTGTATGCCCGTCCTCCTCCTTTCCTTTTCCCTTTTTTTTTTTTTCTTGGGTGACATGACACAAAGTCATTTGTTGTAATTTTTTACGCTAAATTTAGCGGGGAAACTGAATTGGTGCTGAGGTCACATGACATCAATTTCTCTGCTAAATTTAGCAGGGAAATTGACGTCACATGACCTTAGCACCAATTGATTAGAGGGAAAATTAATGTCACGTGACCTCAACACGAATTCAATTTCCGGATAAATTTAGTGGGGCGGTTGCGCCAACAGCGATGGCGATGTCGATGGCGCGAAACGCAGAAACGGCCGCCGACATTATAATATACACATGCATTTTGACCCCACCCCAAGTCATGGACATCCCAGCCACCTGAACCCCCCCCCCCAAAAAAAAAAAAAAAGATTCCTGGCTAAAGTTTTTCTTAGTGAAATTGAATCTCTTTAGTCTGCTAAAGCCCCCATTTTACGTAGTCTTGCCCTTTCTTTCCTCTTGGAACCATGTGACAGAACAGGGGTGCCGCGGTGCAGCTCCTGGCAGAGCCATTTTGCATGCACTTGGTCTGCGGCAGCCGATGGACAGCAAGCTTTGCGTCTGTCGTTTCTGGTCAATATTAACTTTCCCTAGCATTGTGCTATACAAAAGCGCAAAACGTTTGGGACCACAGTTGACGTAACTTCTTCTATATCAGAAATGGAAATTGAAAACACCGATCCCCTTCATGCACTGGCAAAAACAGCTGCAATCATCTCATTCTTAGTAGACTGAGCTCAATCTGCCAGTGAGTGAAGAGCAATCTGATGAATTAAGAAGCGAGAAATACTTCTTATGCATATTTTATTAATCATTGACACTGGTAAATGCCGTCCCGCTGTAGTTACCGGACCGCCGTTGAACAAACAAGCTCTTCGTAGGCACAGATACATGAAAAACATGGCACTGAGGTACCTTCGTTGCCGGTTGCACAGCGAGGACACGATTGAATCGGAGCTTTGAGCAAGTCGTGTGGATTGCATCACGTAAGAACATGAGCACGGCAATGCTGAACGCCTACATATTTTCAAATATCAAGGTGCAAAACCTTTACTCCAGTGCGAGATCGAGGAGAACGGCCGCGGGAAAAGACAGACGCGGCGGTCACATGGGAAAGTGAAAAAGCAGACGACACGTCTTCACGCCATGTAATACTCCAGCTTCCGTTGGTGGCGCTGCCGACACGTTGCCAAGGGGGAGCGGTGCCCCCCTTTACCTGTTGTACGCCCCCAGACAGGGGCCTGAGGTGTCTGGCTTTTATGATTCGAAAATGTATTTTTAGTGCGATTTAGTCTCGTAACATTCTTGTAGTTTTAGATTTATTACTCTCATCGAGAAGCCTGCTCAATATTTCAGTAAGTCGTGCATTCATAAATAACGACCGACAGCAGAAAAAAAAAAAAAAAGATGACTTTGTCTATAGGTAGAGGGCAATACATAAAGAATCTCAGCAGAAGCCCCACCGCTTTTCCTGCCGACCATCAAAGAAGCCAGTTTGCACCGCTTTTCTTCAGCACGAGGTGCTAGTAGCCAAACATGCTCGCGTTAGCTTTGCTAAAAATATGGTAGTACACTCTGTTTCGCATTAAGTTCGACCACGGCCAACGCTATAGGGCCGATGAAGCCAAAGCAGTGCCATAAGTTTATCGTCTCGGTGCTCGTCACCTTTGTGCGTCTGATATCATTGGCTACACCAGTTGTGCGTGGTAAATGCAGTGTGTGATCCTGGGTCATTTTTTTTTGGTGCACAATTGGTTTAGCCTGTGGTATCAAACGCACGAAGATGACTAACGCTGTGACGATGCACTTTCGGCACTGCTTCGTTGGCTCTAACGGATTGTAGCATTGACTGCGGTGAAACTTAATCTGAAACGGAGTAAATAGTTTGCTCGCACATGTAACATTTGCCGCAGCCAAACAAGAATGTGTTCTATTTCACATGGGAGGAAACAGACTACTCATTAATCTATTTACTCAATTAGAAAAGAGAGAAGGAAGATGCCTAGATGGTGCTCCAGCTGCGAAAACCCTCGGAACCAAACTTCCGTTCTTCAGGGCCGTATCGGTGATTGCTTGAGACTGGCGTGCGTGTGTCCGGTGACTACTACCTTGACTCAAAGTTATCACCGCAGAACGCTCGTAAGCGCGAGACGCTCGCATAACACTGTAATGCAGAATGACAGTGTTGGCCCCGCAGTCGCACGAATCAATGACTTTTTAAAGCGAGAGCTCTACATGGAGCCCTCCATGGGCCATGCTCGTTCGCATTGGCGTTTGTCGCACCGTAATGAGGCCACGGGAGGTATTGTCAGCAACGAGAAGCGAAGTGTCGTGTGGCGTCGCGGTGTTACATTGTGTCACGGTTGACACCACTGTGTCGCATCATGGTTCATGTGACATCACAGTGTCACACATTGCCACGGTGTTGCACGGTGTCACAGTGTCACGATTGCCTCACTAAATTTAGCGGGAAAATATTGTCACTGAATTCCAATAAGAAAGTGCTGCTCGTTAAAAGCCTCGTTGAGTGCTGTCGCACTTTCACCGCGTCCGACGGAACGTCTAGGCCAGGCGATTCTTCACGTGTGCTCGAGGTAGTGCGTACTGGGGACGTTGCCCAACCCGGGCGTGTGCCGCCCCTGTCGCAGGACACCCTGTACGTGAGCAAGGTGCTGTGCCTGGTGACCTCGCTGCCTGTGGTGAGCGCCAGCCGGGTGATGCTGCAGACCCTGCTGGGTATGGTGCAGGCCAGGGAGTCGCCCCCGCTGCCCCTCGAGTGCTACATCTACAACATCCTGTACGAGCTGCCCCTGCCCCCGCCTGGACGCTCGCTGCGCCTCTCTTACCTCTACCAGGACCACGTCTGCCAAAGGCCAGGTGAGGACCGGGGACTGCTTTGCGTCCCCGGTGTGCGGTCGGTAAAGGGTGGGGAACCCATATTACCCGCCCGGGTACAACGTGGGTTCCGTCTCACTCGCGGCTTGGATGTACCCATACTCTGAAATGTGTCTCCGACGGGTTTGTTTGCCGCAGCTGAAAAGTCATATTTTTCACTCACAATGTGCGAAGAAACGAAAGCGATAGCTGTAGCATGGTGCAACGTGGTTAATTCCCGTAGCTGTTGTGGTTGACGTCGTGGATGCCACTGACAACTGCCACTGGTGACCCCCGAAGTGAGTGGGTAAGCGCCGTGAAGCTTCTAAAACCATCCAACATTACGCATAGCGAGTGGATGCTGCCAAAGTAAGATTTCACATAACGTGAGTAATGTTTTTAAACGAGTCTTTCAAACGGACGACACAATGAATCGGGTTTCGTTGTGCAATTCTTGGCGGGTCGTGCCGGGGCTGCCCTTTTCGCTTGCCTGCGCTTCGCTCGCTTTGCCTGGCACGACGGACAGAGTCCAGACTTCCCTCTCCTCGCAAAAAAAGGGGGGAGAAAAATAATTTTTTTATTTTTCGCGCTCACGGCTACGACGGGCAACGAGGACAAGATCTCTGTAAAACGTCGCCCATAAAGCTGTCGCTTTAGAAAAAGTTGTCCCTCAATTTCCACCCAGTGGCGTCGCAGAAGTAGTATTTTCCGGTGTAGAAGTCGCGTTTTTTTTTTAATTTTTCTTGGTGCGACTTATACAACAATGCAACTTATATAAGATTTTTTTTTTTTTTTTTTCGAGTTCCGACGCCATTTTTGTTTACTCCGCGCGCCATTTTCTGTAGAGCACCACAACTACGTAGCCATAGGTGGTGTTTCCCCCTGCAGAAGGCACTGCTGTCGCCGCACTATTTTGACTCGGAATGCGAGATATTTTAGTTTTTATGGCTTCCCCGAAGCGGCTGCAGAAGATTTTCTCGCGTCTTTTTCAGTTTCCGTTTGATGAGCAGTTTTTTTGTGCCACGCTCCAGCCGTGATGCTACATGTAAAAGGAAGGATTGTGGCTAGCCGACCTTTTAGAGGTACAAAAAAAAGTATGTCAAGGTTTATTTTTCTGCCCGCGCATCGATGCTCGCGTCGTCTCCGGGACTTGGCCTAGGCTAGGCCTAGTGCTCCAAAGGTTGGTTCGCGAGTGTCTAGCTCATTAAACTTTCGTTCGCTCGGCGTGCGTTCGATCAAATAAAGTCGACTACCCTCTCATTTTTCACATTTTACGTCGTTTTGATGCGAAACACTCGATTGCCCCTTTTCTTTTCTTGCGAGTCGATGCGCGGCAAACGGTACGTGCGATCTAGCGATTGTGCGTACTCCGATTTTGCGATACCAATGTGCGTAAAGAACTCATCGCGTGAACCGTGCAAAGAGGTGCGACTTATACAAAGGTGCGACTTATATACCAACTTTTCCATGAAAACGGTTCAATATACAGACGTGCGACTTATACAAGGGTGCGACTTATAGTCCGGAAAATACGGTAGCACGCAGCCGCAAGTCGCGATCCTGGCAGTGCCTTAGCAGCGGCGCTGGATGCAGCAGGTGCCTGTTCCGCTGCAGGTCGCTCACCAGTTTGTCAGTTCACGGAAGCTCCGACCGCCAGAAGTTGGGACGCCGCGACGACAGCGACACTCACCTTAGCTCGCGCTTTTCACCGGCATTTCTACGTACCAACTGCCAGGATTGCGACGTCTGACAGCGTGACACTCCATCTTCTGTGACATCATCTTTTGACACTTCGGGATCCATTTTTGACTCGTGGGCGGGATGGGAGGCTAAACACACCAATCGGAGACACGTTCCAGGCGCCGTACCCATACTCTGTTTCACTTTAAATGCGAGCGGATCCGAAGATACAAGTACTACAACGATTGTACCGGCCGTTCCCGAGGAAAGGGAGCAGTGTTTTTCAGCCCGCGTAAATAAACTATGCGTCGCGGAGAGCTCAAACTCCGGGAGAGTGCGCTGTTAGCAGTTGGGATAGAGTGCAAAAGTTAGAGAGCTTGAAGTTACCTGGATCAAAAGATAATTGAGAAAGACGAAATTTCTCTTCGAACCGATGTCCACCTGAGCCTGCTATCGTCTAAACAAGGACTGACATTTGAATGCATGTGGTATTTATATCAATGAAAAACACTTGTCAAACAAGAAAGAGAGTATTGTTTTCTTTCTTGCTGACAAGATTTTTTTCACCGATGTACTGACTGCCGCAGGTACCCGCAATGTCGGTTTTTGTTTTGACAAATTCAGGCTTAGGTGGACGTCGGCTGACAGAGAAATTTCGTCTTTATCACTTATCTTTCAATCCAAGTAACAATACATTCTCAAACTTTCGCATTCGGTCCTAACCTCTAGCGTCACATTCTCATGGTGTTTGAGCTTTCTGTGATGCATAGTTTATTTATCTAAGCCAAAAAATTGACCGCATCTCCACGTGGTGGATGATGTTGCTTGGGGCGAAGCTCTGGTGGTGCTTGTCTGCGTAGACGCCGAGCCGCAGCATGCCGAGCCTTTTCATCCATGTCAGTAGGAGAATGTGTGGTTTTCTTCTTTTTCTTTTTTTAAGCAGACAGATGGGATGGCATCTCAGAACCCCCTACTCTTTTTTTTTTTCTTCTTTATCTTTTTTCATAATTTCTTTCGTCTTTTTTTTTCCAATTTTTTTTTTTTTGCCCTACACGAGCACGTGATCTCACGAGCAGAAGCACGAGCACCCGACGCCGGCCCGCGGCAGACGGACATACGGACATGGCTAGCCCCTAAGGAGCTTCGCCCCTAAAAACTCAGTTCTCTTTTCTCAAGAGTGCCCTGTCATTCTTTTTCTCTTTATTCCTCGATAACGCTATCACTCATTGGGGAACGTTGACTTTTTTACTCTGCCATCCAGATATCCAATGATAATATGCAATCTGACCATGTGCCTTAATTAATGACTATTCTCATTGGTTCTTTCGAGAATGGGATGTGGCTTTTCGTCGGCTGGCGGGATTGGTTTGCTTCATGCAATTGTTGATCCCTCTTTCTGCAGGGACGGGAGAATTGCCTTTCTTCGACTACTCCTTCCGCGAGCTCTTCATGACGCTCGGTTTGGAGAACTGCGTCCTCCTCTTCACCAGCGTCTTGTTTGAGAACCAGATCCTGCTCTGCTCTGAAGGTGAGTATCGCATTTTTTTTTCCTCTTATCACATCATCCGAAAGATGCCAGCCAGCTGTGCTACCTCTACAATGTGTTTATTGCAGAAGTTGAATTATGTAGCAATTGGCTTTCATGTTTTCGAACCTGCGGAACCTGCGGAACGTTTAGGAGCCTGCGGAACTTGCAAACAATAATGAACGCACTAGGAAGTGTATGGCTCGTAGTTATGCGTCGACATGGTGGCTTACATCACCTAAAATAGTGCTCTAACTCGGAAAACACTTTGCTTGGAAGCAGAGATGGTCGAGAAAACTTGGGAACTCGAGGGGAACCCACGAGGAAATTCTGGGAAATCCTTGAGTTCCTAGGAACCCTGTTTGAGAGCCCATGCTCTAGGTCAGGGGTCTCCCAACGTTTTGGCTAAGATGCCGGATTGGAGACTTTTTTCATTTTTAAGGGCTGGAAAATAAGTATGTAATGGTGAAAAACTTATGAAATAGACCTAGATAAGAAAATAAAAATTCAAGTTTGAGTAAGAATAAAAAGAGAACCTAAGGTTGTTTAATGCATAAACTATATATTTAAATTCAGTCATTATTTAGTCATTTACGACATTATACAATAACTGTGGCAGAAAACTCGACCAGGCATTACTCAGGATGCGTAGGAACTCTGGCATGTATATGCGACGCAAAAGAATAATGAGAGTGGCAGGTCTGATGATAATATATAATATAACACGGTACATTAAATACAACCAGGCATGAGAACACAAACATTTTTTTAACACAGTTGCACGGACATGAAATGGAGAAATATAGGAATGGCTATGCAGGTGACAGTGATGTGCAATAAAGATAATACATTACTATCAACGGGATATCATTCAGAACGGATACGGAGCGTTTGCTGTGTATCGCCGTGCAATTTCTTCACGCATGCTCTTTTTTTTCTTTTTTTCGCCGTGTGCAGTGGGTTTGTTAGAATAGAAACCGCGGCCCGATCGAAAGGCTTCCGTGGACCAAATGTGGCCCGTGAGCCGAAGGTTTGGAAACGCCTGTTCTAGGTCATGGAATCTCAAGCTGGGTTCTCCGGTGTACCCTAGGGAGATCCCCAAGCTCCCGAATTGCCTCGACCGTCCCCGCCTCCTAGCAAAGCGTCCTTCCAGTTCAAGGGCTATTCAAGTGGATCTGAGCCACCCACTTGGCTCGTTCGATTTACCCGCATATCGAACGCAGCGGCCGATAGTAACTATGAGCTAAGCACTCCCTAGTATGCAGGTCATAGTTTACAATGTCCGTAGACTTCTGCACCGCTTAATCGCATCGATGCCGAGGTTGGAAGGGGTTCCTCGGATGCCGTCCGAGGCCGATGTGGGTTCCTTGAGGTTGAAAAGATTGAGAACCCGTTCTCTAGGTGCGCTGCCATGTTCGTCCGCTCCCCCCACAATGCGTGTCTCCCTCCCCTCTGCGCAGACTACCAGAAGCTGATGCTGGTAGCGGAGTGTGTGTGCTGTCTGCTGCTGCCCTTCCAGTGGCAGCACGTGTACGTGCCCATCCTGCCCCATTCCCTGCACCACTTCCTGGATGCCCCCGTGCCCTTCATCATGGGCCTGCGCCACCTACACCAGGACGCCCTGGACGCCGTCTGCCCCGGGGAGGTAGGATTGGTCGATTCGTTGCTCGGGTTTTTATCGGCGCAAGATCTACCCAGGCCGCTGAGCGCCGGCCCCATTACGCTCAAGCATAAAGGCTGGTTCACACGCTCACGACTGATTGCGGCCGAGTTCTTGCTATCTCTTCCGGTGGGAGAATGCGCTGGGGCCATCTATGAGGTGGTCCTGGAGCCGCGTTTTACTAAAGTAAAGGTTTTGCAGTATTAACGAGGTCAAATATGCATGCTGCCTACGAGAAATGGTTGCTCGTAACGTTGTCAAAAGTTCCTCGAGCCAAGAAAGTAAAAATGATGCGCGAGAGAAACAGGAAGTCCACAGAAATCCCAAGTGTTCCACAGCTACCCCGGAGCCGTTTGTGCTAAGAGAGTTTGTCCGCCTTAATGAGATTTTGACAGTCTGGCAACCACAGCTGCGTAGTCTGACAGCTGAGCGATGACTACTTCTGTCCGCCATTTTGGGACTCTGATTCGTAGGTATTCTGTGCGATTTCTCAGGAATAAACAAAAGAAAGATGTAACGCCAATTTGTGTTATCGTGAAATCCGTCGGTTCTGGCAGGCAGCAAGCTCCACCCATTGGCCATACTCTTCTCAGTATAAACGGCTCTGGGCTACCCGACGGATGGCTCCAGTATGTTTTCTTGTCGTAAGAGAATGCAAGTGTCTGGTCCTAAGCAGTCGCCAGTGTGTGAACCAGCCTTGGCGCTTTTCGCATGAAATCCAGCCATTAGAAGCGCCGTCCACGGTTTTGTGTCACATTATCCGGCGATGCTTGCCAGGCAGGCTGTTGGATTGCACTGTTGCCAGACCCTCTGGTACTTGTTGCCAGACTGTTGACATCTTCGAGAGAGGTTCAAACTCTCCCAACAGAAGTGGCTCTGATCTGCCTCCCTTGCCCCCCTCCCCCCCAAAGCCTGCCTCTGCCTGCCAGACGTGGCAGACAGGGTTTTTCGGCGATAGTTGTTATGGGCTCTTCCCCGCCCACTCGAAACAATGATGTAGTGCATCTGTCATTCATATTGCCAAATGCTCGAAAAAGGAAACCTGCTGCGATTTTCTCGGGATTCGATCTTGTGTCCCCCGACTGTGAAGCGAGCGTGCTGTTACAGAGCCACGCCAGCTGCTTCAATATGGCACCTAATAAACTGCATGTGTTGAGGACAGCTGCAGTCTCGCACGGCTCCCACTAGGTGGCCCCAGTTGCAGTGACGTCTCATCACGCCATTGGCTTCTATGTGTATAAAATAAATGAGTGTCACTTGTTGAGCAGACATTGAAGATGGCTCCTCTTAGTAAGGTGCCATGTACGGCAGAAGAAGCGGAGTGCACCATCACGAGGTCATTGTAAGGCCGTTGCAGGTTTACTGCAAGATACATGAAAATATGTTAGGGTTCGATGAGGTGGATTCACACAGGACTAATCATTCTTTGGCTGTGCTATTGCCAGACCATGGACATCTTTAAGACAGTGCCAAACCAGATTATCCCGAAAGGAGCAGCTCTGACCCGCCTCTATCGCCCCCCCCCCCCTCTGGGGCCAGCCCCTGTCTGGTAAACATAGCAGACAGGTTGTGTGATTGCACTGTTGCCTGATCGTTTGGTTCTTCCTGCTAGATCCCCTGGTTCTCATTGTCAGGACTGTCGGGACCTTCGAAAGTGTTCCCAACTCTCTTGACAGAAGCTTCTCTGTCCCCTCCCCCAGGCCAACCTGTGCCTGGTGGACATAGACGGGTGCAGCGTCCAGGTGCCCGAAGACCTGCCCAGCTTCCCGAACAAGCAGGACCTGGTCTCGGAGCTGCGGGACCTGCTCACCCGCTTCAGCGTGCTCACCCCCGGCGGGAGCCACCCGGGCCACTCCCCGCTAGTGCCCCCTTCGGCCACGCTGGGGCGCAACCTGAACAACCAGCTGCAGCACGAGCGGACGGCCAACGTGCCGTTCCCCCGGCGCAAGCTGTCCTGGAGCCTGGAAAGCGGCGACTCGGGGGTGAGCAGCACGGACAGCAGCGCCCGCAGCTCCTACAGCAGCCTCGGCGGGCCCCCGCAGCTGCTGCAGCACAGCGAGGCCTACCAGCGCATCGCCGCCGTCGCCAGGAAGGCCGGTGAGTTTGGCCGGTGCGGCGGTCGTTTTGTGCGTCGCTGTTCCTCCCAAGTTGGGTGTTATGTTTTACGGCAACAGCTGTTAGTGGGAATTCCTCCCAGAGAGCTGCATCGTCGTCCTTCTCGAAAACTCCGGTTCCTCGAGCGTGCACATGCAGTCAGAATGTGCGTCGAAAAGCAACAAGCGCGTGCCGGAGGCCAGGCGTTCGAAAAATACGCCATTCTTATTTGACGGTGGCTGTACCCCATGTTTCGCCATGCTGGTGCATGCGCACGGCCGTCCGAAGAGACAAATTTGCGTGCCGTGTGGCTAGACGTTGGAAAGTTTGTGGCACTTCCGAAGAAAGCGACTTTCAGTTACGGCATGCTGAGGAGGCTCGGGAGGTAATGCAGAAGCGCCGTCGCTGCCGCAACAATAGCGATTTACGCAAGTTCCGAGCTGCTGTTGCCGTTCCGCACGTTACACAATGGCGTAAATGCACTCGGTATTTTTGTTCGGTACATGCTGATGAACCCTGAAAAGTGACCCCCAAGCCAGGTTCTATAGAAATCTGGGAATGCCGCAGAACCCCAAACAGAAGCTGTCTTCAAGTGAGAAACATCCGAGCTCGTGGGATGTTTTGGGCAAATATGATTCTTCTCTGAAGTGTTATCTCAAGAAATTGGGACTTCGGGAAGCCATGGATTGTCTTGACTCAGCTGCCAGCAGTTTGCGTTTGGGAAGCTTGCACTTATCCCTAGAATTTTCTAAAATGACTAGTTTACAGGGGTTCTCTGTTTTCGGTATGTATCAACAAATGTTGAAAACTGCTCAATCATTTTGCCATACCACGGTGTTTGGAAGTTACAATGCCCCGAGTTGCCAGCCTACGGATTGTCCTGTTGCAAGATTGCCAACACCTTGGACTTTATCTCGGTTCTGCTTTGAGGCGGCTGGGGACCCTTGAGGACCAAATACCACGAGAACTCTTCGACTGTGCAACGATGAGCATTTTTTTGTGTCCTATTGTTGCAGTTAGATGAATGGTGCTCAAGCATTTTGTCTTCTGTGACAGCAACAACAGGCACTTTTTAGGGGCGAAGCTCCTTAGGGGCTAGCCATGTCCGTATGTCCGTCCGGTGTCGGGTGCTCGTGCTCCTGCTCGTGAGCTCACGTGCTCACGTGCTCGTGTAGGGAAAAAAAATATGGAAAAAAAATATGAAAAAAAATTATGTCCGTCCAGCGTCGGGTGATCGTGCTCGGTGCTCGTGCTCGTGAGCCCACGAGCACGTGAGCACGTGCTCACATGCTCGTGTAAGGAAAAAAAAAATGACGAAAAAAAAAAATGTTTTCGCAGTCGACAGGATTCGAACCTGTGCGGGGAGACCCCAATGGATTTCTAGTCCATCGCCTTAACCACTCGGCCACGACTGCGGGACGAGTAGGGGGCTCTGAGATGTGGTAGTAACTCGGAGAGCTGGGGGGGGATGTCATGGATGAAACGTTGCATGTTGCCGCTCAACGTCTACCTATACAGGAGAGGGCGCTGCGGTCAAATGCGTATATAATCGCGTTAAACTTTGCATGCATTGGCTCAACGTTTATAGACGAGAGGGCGCTGCGGTCAAATGCTCAAATGCGTATATAACCACGTTCCATACCACACATTCTCTTTCTGACATGGATGAAAACGAACGAAAGGCTCGGCATGCTGCGGCTCAGCGTCTACGCAGACAAGCACCACCAGAGCTTCGCCCCAATCAACATCATTCATCACGCGGAGATGCGGTCAATTTCTTTATGACCTTGGGACTTCAACTTTATGCTAATGATGCACACAGGATGATGTGTAAAAAGGAAGAGTTATCATTTGATTGCATAAAATAAAAATTAAAAAATAAATTTTATGAGACAATTCTGAAATTTTACAACTCGGAGAGGGAGACGATAAAGATCAACTGATTTTCATTGATGCGACACTTGCAGTGCGATGATACTTCGATATAAAGAAACGAGCTGATCGGTTTTGGGTGGACTCTTAATGCAGTGACGAGGATGTCATATCCGGTGTCCCAGATGGAGGCTGCATATTCTACCTTTGGTCTGATTAATGTTTGATAGAAAACTAATTTAAGTGAAACCGATTGTCGCAGTCAGGTGAGCAGTATTCAATCGCTGTTTCCAGGGGTGATGAACTCTCTGGAGGACCTGCGGAAGCCCTTCACCCACGACAACTATGAGAGCAGGCCAAGCCTCCTGCGTCGTTCCACGGATCGCCGTTCCGCGGACCGCCATTCCAGCGATCGCCATTCCATTCAGCGCCAGTCCTCGGACTACCACTCCACCACAGACTTCAACAGCACCGACCGTCACCCCCAGTTGGAGGAGCTCAGGCTGAACAATGCAGTCCGGGAGGTCTTCTTCAACCGCTTCCTGCATATGTTCAGCTCCTACGACCACTTCGTCATCCAGCCAAACCAGGTGGGGTGGTGCTGTGTAGTTTTGGTTTTCAGGACGGCGGTCTGTGCAGCCGCGAGTTGCAGAGACTTCAGCGGCTTAACGAATAGTGAGGTAACAAAATCTTGCCTGACTATATATTAAAGCATAGTGAGGGTCTGCATAAGCCACATGGTTCAATAGCCCATTCCTATGGAGGTCAAGTCTGGTATCAGCAATATTCAAGTATCCCAGCCTACCATCTTGCCTACTGTTGGTAAGATGGTGGGCCAGGACCCGGAGGACAGAAAAACTTGGAACGGAAACGCTGAAAACCCGAAGACCCGAAATGCCCCGCTTGACGTGCGAAGCGGTGCACATCATGCATGCTGCGAAGAAGACAAACTTGCCGAGGAGGGCGAGTTCCTCGCTCGGACAAAGCGTAACTGGAGTGCTGGTTGCATTATCGGTAGATGGCTGTTTGTTTCTGTGCTTAGTTTGTACAAATATATCGTAAATAGCTTTTCTGCATTTAATGTAAATACCCACCTTTTTTTCTTTCTTTAATTTTTGTTCGTCATTTTTGCGGCGGACTTTTCAGGGTTTTTCGTCACAAGCGGGCTTGTATCGCATCGCAGGTATACAAACAGTAACGGGAAATTGTGATCCGTTCGTTACATCAGTTGTTTCGCTATTTTCGAGTTTGTTATAAGCAGGCTGTACTATATGGCCTGTAGGTCCTCTTATAGGGCTCGTTGGTGCATACAGGTCTGGGGCCGGTATTGCCTTAAACCCACCTGGAGAGCTCCCAATAATTTGGGGAGTCTGGGATAATTCACCCAAGGCTGGATGACCACCTTTTGTTGCTTGAACCACGGAAGCAAATCCACCTTGTAGTGGGGCTGACGAAGGTCTGCTCTCTCTTGCTGGGAGTGCAGAAGGACATGGAGCAGTGGCTGGCATCCCGGGACACTGTGCACAACTTTGACAAGACCACGTTCCTGTCGGAGCAGCCGGAGCCCCACCTACCGTTCCTGTCCCGCTTCATCGAGACACAAATGTTCGCCAGCTTCGTGGACAGTAAGATCCTTTCCCACTGGGAGGACGCCGACCCCTGCCTCAAGGTGGGTGAAACCAGACACTCTACTAGGGAACACGTCTTACTCCGGGAAAATTCGATAGCCTCGGCACCGACAGCTCTTACGTAGTTGTAGTGGCTGGACGCGTGCGGCTCCGAGTGTTCTCCCCTTCGAATTAGGGGAGATGGCTGCCTGCTGTCTGTCGTCGTGGGAACTGGTCAAGACAGCAGAGATGGCTGTGCACAGCTCCAGGGTGGATAATAAAAATCGAAGTGATTTAAATTGTGATTTAAATCACTCCAATTTTACTACAATGATTTAAATCAAAACTTTCCCACAGAAGTAATCCTAAAAAGTCATTTTATTTACTGTTAATTTGTGTATCGCCCAATGCTTTCTATGTGCACTTGTTTTGTATTTAAAAAAAAAAAATCATAGGGCAAAAAAATTTTAAGCAGGTTTATCAGAAGCAACTCTTCCGAGCAAATTGGAGCATTTAGCTTTTTTGCTAAGTTCCTCTTTGTTTGCCAGCTACGTAATGTAGCTACTGCAAGCAGATCAAAACGCGAAAGAAAATAAGCATAGCGAGGAAGCGTAACGTCCTATTGCAAGCAATTCAGAACACAAAAATTACACCATCTTCCCGAGGGGAACCATGGGGTGATGCGGAGCATCGGGGTGGTGCTGACGCTTGCTTGCGCCAACCCACTAACTGACGGGACTGTTGCTTCCATCACACTTCATCGGAAGAACGGAGTGAAGTGGAGTCAACAGCGGTGAACTGATGTAGCACGAGTAACTTTGAAAGTCTAATCAGACCGCACGGTAAGGCGGCGCAAAATGCCCTAACAGCGCTTGCAGGTTTCCTCGTCGAGACCGGGCTGGCCGGCGAGATCTAGGCTGCAACGGACGCGAGCGGTCGGGAAATGCTAGCAGACGACAGCCGCGGAGTTGCGGGGGAAGCTCACCCCACTAGAAAGGCCTGGCCTGGCGCTGCGACCCGCGCGCCGAAAACTTTCCTCCTTTTCCTCCTCCGGGGAAACACGGTTTCGCCTCAGACCCCGCCCCGGTCACGTGATGGGGAACGCGCGCAGCGCGCTACCGCTCACACTTGAAGGAGAGGAGACTAGAGGAGGAGAGTTGCGCATGCGTAGTGTGAGTGCGGACTACGACGCCGACGCCGCGGGACATAGACCCGAGCAAGAGATGCTCCGCATCTAAAAGAAAAACCAAGTACAGCTTTTTCAGAAACTTCAAAAATAATGCATGATTCTAACCGGAGACGACAGACGACGAAGGGGACAAGGGACAAACACACACGTCTCAAATGCAGCTGATTAGATCAAGTGATTCACACATCGTGTTTTATATGCCACCCCTCACACGACCTCCACCGAGTTGGCACACGTGCACACAGCCAGCACTATGCTTTAAGGGGGGACACTACCCAGAAAAACAAAATTTCTGCAAAAAAAGTTGATTTTGAAAAATTACATACATACATCCAACAACATCTAGAGAGTATTTCCAGGAAGTTTCATTAGTTTAGACTGCATAGTTAATTTTTAATAAATTATTTTCTGTCCATTAAAGCTAAAGAAAAGGCAGTGTTTGGAGCACTCTGAACGAATTTTTCTCCGTTCCACTTTTTGGTATAAATTCCATTTTAGTCAACCTATCGTTTGATAATGGCAATACAGGGAAGGCTCGTTCTTCACTTTTCCTGACTGAAATTTAATAAGGAGTGCGGCTATGGAATGCTTTTGTCACTTTACAGATGTCTTTTATAAAAAATGTTGACATTTTGTTGAAGACACAGAAGACCAAAAAGTTGACCAATTTTGCAGAAGAGAAAATTTATAGAAATAATAACACAGCCAAAGATTCCGGTTAGAATCATGTGTAATGTTAACCAGCTTGCCTGTTTATTAACCTCATCTTAAAAAATAAGCTGCTTTTGTTCTAGTGTGGCAGGTTTACGTCAATATCTAGTTGTTAATTGAACTGTGTCTAAAAAGCTTAAAGGTACAGTAATCTCATCTTCTGTATTGTTTTCAGGGATTGAACAGATCGATCAAACAATTTGTCACATTTAAAGGTACATAAAGTGATAAAAAATACTTCTTTTTCTGGCTACAGTGATTTAATGCAAAATCTGAATTAAATCAAATAAATCTGATTTATTTAACTTTGTTTTTTTAAATCAGGATTTTTTTTTTTTTTTTTTTTAGCTTGGACAGTGCGATTGATGCGCTTGCATTTTCTTGGTCGCGGGGTTTCCAAACCGCTCGGGGGGGGGGGAGGGGGGAGGGGAGAGGAGAGGGGGAGGGAGGGAGGATTTGGTGCTGAAGTCACGCTGTCTAATGCAAGGGAGCATCCTAGCGTATGTTCAGCTAGTAAGATATTTGGTGGGACATTCTTTGTGAATTATTTCTATTGAGAAACCTCGTGTAGCGGACGTTAAGTCGGGATGCGACTAGGTTTACGTGTTTTCGAGGTTTTTCTTTCTTTGGATTTGGGGGTGGTTTCTTATTATGGTGACGGTCGTTATCAGCAAGGTTTGGCATCGGCTCTCCGAGCATGTCCCATGAAGGGTCATCGTGGCACTTGATGTTGCAGTGTCACGAGACACATTTCATGCCACTAAACTTAGCGGGGAGAATTTCCTCGTTAAAACTAGCAAGGACGTGCCTGTGTGTAGTCCACAAGGGGCGCTAGTGCAGCACCTCGGCTGTTGCCCCAGTTTATTTCCAAGACACAACAAGGAACCGGGAATTTCTACAGCAGTAGCCATCATGGGCTCTTCCCACCACTGGAAATGACTGTCCATTGTTCATGTCGTCGTCGTTGTAGTAGTAGTAGTAGTTGTTGTTGATGTTGTAGGGCGTCCGTCGTCGATGTTGCAAGATCCTCGAAAAAGATTGCCCGCCGCCCGCAGAAATCGAACCTGGGTCCACTGCGTGCGAAGCGGAGGCGTTACCACTGGGCTATGCCACAGTGTTAACAACTTGTTCTATACTTAAGGTTTTTGTTGTACCCAATGCCCACTGCACGCACGCTCTGAAAAAAAAAAAAAAATTAGTTGATAACAAAATGCTGTCAGAGCTCTGTCAACACCAAGAGCTCGTGCCAAGAGACGCACTCTCACGCGTTCTGTAACAAGAAAAGAAACAAAAGCATTGGGAACAAAAAGGTTAGATGTCTATTTTGTCCCAAACGCTTTTGTTCACGCACCCCACGGTGCATGAACGCAACGCCAATGCCCAATGACTTCGCCGTGACTTGTCACTGTGAGTGTACTGTGGACTAACACAGGACTGCTTAATTTTTTTATATCAGTTTCTGGTGTTGGACTAAAAGTCTGCACTCATTGGGCTCATGTCAAAGGGAATGTTACACAACCGTGGAATTCCCAAAACTTCAGGGAACATACTATGTAGGACCCAAATACTTGTAAAACCTCTCTGGTACTGATAAGAGTGGGGAACGAGATAAGCGTTGTGGCTCCCTAATGGTGAATTCCACTCGTAGATCCGGAGCGCTTTCCAAAATCCGCGAGGGAGGCAAAATTCCGCTCCGTGGGACCCGCTCCGAATCGACGAGGGGAAGATAAACTCGCCTTTTTGGAGCGACCTCCCCCACACTCCTCCCCATCGCTTCCCCCTCCGCCATTCAAAATGGCCGCTGCTCGAACTTGACAAGCCCACCAACGCCTGACGACTGACCTTTCCGACGCAGAAATAACACGCGACACAGGCCGTGCGAAATTATACGTACCACGGCGCTCATGTCACAAATAACGAAGACGTCCGCGCACTCCGCTTCGGCACCGTCACATACCTTTCGGCCGCGTCGAAGCGGCGGGGCACGGACAGCGATCGCCAGCGGTGGAGTTCAGATTTCTGATACGACTTTAATAAACACAGAGGTAACAAACCATCACTTGCACGGTCGTTGCCTCATCTTTTCTTGCTTTATTGCACGGGAAAACGCCGGCGGAATGCCGTGTAAAAAGGTAAACAATCATTGGCTGCGGAATGAACAGGCCTAACCTTGCGTCTGCCTCCGGCTTTCCTGTCGTTCTTCCTCTCACGATCACAGCTGTCAGCGCTTACGATTTACCACGCTCCACAGTCCCGGCTTTGTATCCCTGATCTACGGGAGGTAGAAGCGTTCGAGCCGTCACAATCCCACGTAAACAACCGATGCACCCGAAGTTCCCGAACAGATCCAACTCGACGACCCGTCCCGCCCGCCGACATTGCCGACCTCGCCGCGCATGCGCACTGCCGATTTAGAAGGAAATCACGTGGGCCGCTCTGTCAATATCCGGAGAGATCTGTGAAATCCCGCAGAGCAAGTTCGGCGGAGTTTGAGGCGCTCCGTGGAGCGGGCGTTGCCAGAGATCTACGAGGGGAAGATGACCAGCTCGAGCCAGATCTGCGAGCGGAATATGCACGCTCCAAATGGAGCGCTTTTGGAGCGCTCGAGATCTGCGAGCGGAATTCACCATAAGACAGAAGCAGTCTTCTGGATAAAGTTTACTGCAGGCTGTGTTCTGAGGCTAGCACAAAACCTGTTCGTACAAATTTCTTCTCGTGAAGCCTAGGTTTTTCTTACTCAAGGACAGCTCCAACTCGGGTTTATTTATTTCTGTTTTCTCCATTTTCAATCAAACCTTTTTGGGGTTTGTCGGTGTATACCGAAAGTGCGGAACTGAAAAGCGAAACCTTTGTAGCTCGGACGCCCCTCAAGAAGACCTCTGTGGCACGTGTCCCACGATGAACACCTCGCAAAGCTGCACAGTTCGAACGGGCACTGTTTGAGTCCGAGTTGAAGAGGTTTCGCCGTAGTACAGTCAAACCCATTTATAGCGAACCCGAATACAGCAAATTATTGTCTATATCGAACACCCGAATATTTAGAATGAAATTATCTGTAAAAAAAGTGCCTTTATAACAAACAACCCATTGGCCAGGTATATCAAACTAACAGTGATGTGATTGCTGCGCCAATTGCGCCAAACTGCGCCAAGTGGCTAACCCTGCTACTACCTGCTACATTTTGCCAAAATAGGGGTAATATGCGCCAAACCTGCGCCAAAACACCCATTTCGGTCGCCTTTCAAAACCGAAACTAAACCGAGTACCGCAATTGGGCATGCGTGGGTTATGTGGCACAAGCGGCCGCCCGACACAAAGTACCCTGCATCAATTGTCCATCCGGTCTTCCATGGTTTTCTTGCCGTCTCACGTTTCGCGCTCTCGTTGTCTCGTGGGTCTCGTCTCGCGTTTTTTCTGAAAATATTTTCAACGATAGACGCGGATGTGTGCGGACGCTCTGACGTTAGCGTGCCGGGTACCATGCCTTCATGCTGTGAAACGAAACCACGTTTTTGCGCGGCGGTATTTTTGTGAGCTGAAGCACTCGCTCCTGAAAGCAACGGCCGTGGGAAACTATATTTGGTCCCTGCCTTCTAGTGCCCGCGGTTGCGCGACTTCGGGTTTTGCCGTCCCCACGTCGCTGTAGATATGGCGCTTTCTAAAATGAAACTAAGTACCGCCGCATGTTCATCAACATTTCCGTTCTTGTTTAAATCGCACATTACTATGAAAATTCCTCTTTAACACAAAAACTGCTGTATCGAAGTATTGATTACCTAGGTTTCTCTTGGTGGGCTTTATTTCGAGAGGGACCCTGGTACGTGAAGAATCTGCCGCGAAAGAAAGTTGGTGAAGAGAAGTGAGCTAAAACAAAGAAGGCAATGTATGCACGCTGAACCCGCACAGCGCACTTGTTTATCTCGAGTTCAGTCGATTCACCATTGGCGTCACTAGGGTCAGCGGCACCCGGGGCGCTGCCCCCCCCCCCGGCTCGTCGGCCGCCGACACCTCCGCTTGTCGCCCAATCCGGGACCCCCCCCCCCCATCCCTCTCGTAGCCCGTCGCGACACCCCCCGGAGCGCTCCACCCGGGGTGCTCTGCCCCCCCCCCCCCCCCCCCCTTGTGAATCCACTGCGTTGCACAAAGCGCTCCAAGAACTTTCTGACCCTGGCTCGCGATGTCTTGCGCCGATGCGCTCATGTTCTTTTTCTCTTTTTTTGTATGTGTGTGCGTGTGCGTGTGTGTGTGTGTGTGTGTTTAACTTGTAGCTTGTTTGTCGGCCTGGCAAGCACGCGCCGCTGGACTGTTTTTGTCGTATGCTCGACAGTGCCATTTTGCATACCATTTTATTAATCAGTTGGCGACAGAGCGGTAGGGCATAGTTTCGGTTTCGATCGAACAGCCGCTACCTCTGCTCGCGCGACGAAGCACGTGCAACTGCAAGCCTGACGAAGTTGCCCTCACGTGCATGCGAACATCATTGGGCAGATTGATACTTTAGACCCATGTTGCGAATAAAAAAAACAGGACGCGGGATGGCCAAAAAAACATGCTTTTCGTGTAAGGCTCGTCAAATTATGAGGCGCTGGAGAAATTCAGCCTTCTGCGTTAAGTCCTTATTTCGAGCTCTTTTTGTTCGCCTTCCGTCCATTGAAAAGCATGCGGGAAGGGCCTTAGAACGCACCTGGTATCGCTGCGCCGCAGCGTTCTTCCGCACGTCTGCTTTCCTCGCCGTCACCATGGCAACGAATGCCGAATGAATGGAGGCACGCACGGTACCGCCGCGTGAAGCCAGCAACAGCTGACGCCATTTTACGAACGCCGTCTGCTAGCCAAGGCCGAACGCGGTATGTCAGATCAACCGCCTCTGCCGGTGCTCGATCGCCGACGGCCATCGAGCACCGGCAGAGGCGGTTGATCTGACATACCGCGTTCGGCTTTGGCTAGCAGACAGCGTTCGTAAAATGGCGTCAGCTGTTGCTGGCTTCACGCGGCGGTACCGTGCGTGCCTCCATTCATTCGGCGTTCGTTGCCATGGTGACGGCGAGGAAAGCAGACGTGCGGAAGAACGCTGTGGTGCAGCGATACCAGGTGCGTTCTAAGGTCCTTCCCGCATGCTTTTCAATGGGCGGAAGGCGAACAAAAAGAGTTCGAAATAAGGACTTAACGCAGAAGGCTGAATTTCTCCAGCGCCTCATAATTTGACGAGCCTTACACGAAAAGCATGTTTTTTTGGCCAATCCGCGTCCTGTTTTTTTTATTCGCAACATGGGTCTAAAGTATCAATCTGCCAAAATATCTGCTCCAAAAGCCACTTTTGTTGCTCCGAAACACTGTCTTGGCTGCTCCAAAACACTGTTTTGGTTGCTCCAAAGGCCACATTTGCTGCTCCAAAACACTATTTTGGCTGCTCCGAGAGGTGCTGCAAAATAGCTTTGGCCAGTCACATCACTGCCTGCTACATCCTGCTAAATTTCGCCAAAATATGGGCCATCTGCGCCAAGCCTGCGCCAAAGGACCAACTTAGGTTGCTCTTCAAAACCGAAACTAAACTGAGTACTGTAATTGAGCAGGCGTGTGTTATGTGGCGCAAGCGGCCGCCTGACACAAAGTACCGTGCATCAATTGTCCACCCTGTCTTGCACGGTTTTCGCGGCGTTTCGCGTTTCGCGCTCTCGTATTGTGGGTCTCGTCTCTTTTGTTTTATAATTTCAGCGATAGACGCAGATGTGTGCAGACGCTCCGAAGCAAGCGTGCCAGGTACCAGCCATGCCGTCATGCTGTGAAACAAAACCACGTTTTCGCGTGGCAGGAGTTACTTTGTGAGCTGAAGCAGCGGCCGTGGGAAAACTATATTTGGTCACTGCCTTTCAGTCACCGTTGTCGCGCGACGTCGAATGTTGCCGTCCCCACATCACTGCAGATATGGTACTTTCTAAAATGAAACTAAGTACCGCCGCATGTTCATCAACATTGCTGTTCTTGTTTAAATCGTACGTTACTACAAAAATCTATATTTAATTCAAAGACTGTTCTGTCAAAGTATTTATTATCTAGATTCCTCTCGGTGGGCCTTCTTTCGAGAGGGACCTCGGCACGTGAAAAATCTGCCGTGAAAGAAAGTTGGTGAAGAGAACTGAGCTAAAGCAAAGAAGGCAATGCCTGCACGCTGAACACGCACAGCGTGCTTGTTTGTCTCGAGTTCAGTCGTTGCACAAAGCGCTCCAAGAAAATTTGAGGCTGGCTCGCAATGTCTTGCATCGATGCACTCAGACTCTTTATTTTTTGTGTGTTTAGCTTGTACCTTGTTTGCCGGCATGGCAAGCATGCGCCACTGGATTGTTTTTGTCGCATGCTCGAAAGTTACATTTTGTGTACAATTTTGGAGATAAGTTAACGACGGAGCTGAGGGGCATGGTTTCGGTTTCGATCGGACAGCCGTTGTCTGCGCTCGCGCGACGAAGCATGCCCAACAGCAAGCCCGCCGAAGTTGGCCTCACGTGCATGCGAATATGATTGCGTGATTGAGGCACCAGCTGGGACGCTTGCATTTAATTATTTTACGTTTGCTTACTTTTGACAAATATCTGGCACGTCGGGAACCAGTAAAACGGTGGCAAGCAGTTTTTGAAATTGCTTGGCAATGCCTACAGCATGTACACTTTTGGGATTTCTGAGCAGTGAAAACAGAAGCCGCAAGTCTCGTTACAACACGTCACATCAGAACACAACACAACACAGTGTCGTTCGTTTGTGCAGCACTTAAAACGAATATTTTTATTTTCCTAAAAATATCTGCTCCAAAATCCACTTTTGCTGCCCCGAAACACATTTCTTGGATGCTCCAAAAGCCGCTTTTGCTGCTCCAAAACACTGTTTTAATTGCTCCAAAGGCCACATTTGTTGCTCCAAAACACTGTTTTGGTTGCTCCGAAACGTGCGCCAAAATGGCTAAGAAAAACGCAGACTTCAAAAACATGCGAGCACCCCTACTGTATAAAAAGAAAATTTAAAATACATAAGTGCCCCTGCCTTGTTTAAAAGAAAAAGGAATGCATAAAGTTAAAGCCTCCCAGACAGCAAACAAAAAAGGTGACCGCAGAGAATGCAAAGAAACACACACAACAAAAAAAAAAAAAAAAGAGTTGAGGTCAGGACGTCGGGTGCTTCCTAACCACCGCTTCCTATGTTTTGTTTCTTAGCTCTCTTTTTCATTTGACTTTCGCATGCTAATCCGGTTTGTGCAGAAAATGGCAACCGTCTGTCGTTCTTTGACAAGCTGGAAATGATTCCTTGGCGCAAAGTACAGATTTTAGCGATCATCGAACTTCTGCCTGCGATCTTGGGGCATTTGCAGCTGGATAGAAGGCAGTGTTCGTGTGCAGCCAGCAATTCTCGCTGCAGCTTGGCTGCTCTGCGCGGCCCTCTTTTTCGTCTCTGTACAGTCAAACCCGTTTATAACGAACAGCAGGAAACGCTACGATCAGTTCGATATAGCAAAAACCATTTACAACGAACTTCCACGATGCGTTCGTTGTAAGGCGAGAGCTTCTCTTTTTTTTTCTCATCTCTTCGCTTCCACTTTGTAACAAAACGCTAAAAAGTTTGTTTGTTTCTTGTTTTTTTTGCATGTGTGCAGAGTTTGTTCTTTTAGCTTATCTCTCCTTCTAAATCACCTCTCTTTGTAGGCAACCGCATTGGGATGAAGTTATTTGTTTTTTTTTTGTGCGTGCGTGCAGTTTTTTTGTTTTTTTTTTAGCTTTCTCCCCTTCTGAATCGCTTCTCCTTGTCAATTTTGTCGCGACTTGAGCTTATGGAATTTTACTTTTTTCCTATATTTTTTATGGGGGAAGGGAAAGGCTAGAAGACGATTGTATTTGTGTTTTTGGAAGCCTTCCCGGGCAGAAAAAGTTTGATATAGCCAATATGTTGTTCGCTATAAAAAGTACTTTTTACATGCATTTTTATTTAAAATTTCCCTGAGTTCGATATCGAGAATAATTCGCTGTACGTGGGTTCGTTCTAAACGGGTTTCACTGTACGGTTCCGCTGGTTTTATTTGGACTCTGGCTTCACGGGAGCAGAATCACATTTCTTTCAAGGACACAATTGCCATACTGCAGATCATGGATCTAAGCCTAGACGAAAGGCTTCGCAATCAGCTAAAATGGTAAAAGATATTTCTTTCTGCTCGCACCTGGGTGCTCTGATTCCTTAAACGTCTTCGCAGAATAAGCAATTCAAAAGCTACTTTTTGTTCCAGCTGTTAGCCCGTCTAGAGCGTTATCAGTTACGTTTTCGTAGATCATAAATGTTTTTCGCGGCCCGCTAACGAATGCCCTAACGCTTGTTTACCGTAGTGTCAAGAAAATAATTGTTCATTACGAAGCCCTGGCCTCAAAATTTGCGGTAGACCCGGTTTTGATATAGCGAAGTATGGGATATATAGAACTAAAATGCGTGTCTGATGGAGCTTGATATAAACGGGTTAGACTGTATACCGTATTTACTCGCATAATAAACGCACTCGCATAATAAACGCACCCCCCACAACGGGCATCAATATTTTTACTTTTTTTTTTTCCGTCCAGTAATCAACGCACCTCCAATTTTCGGATCTGCGAGTCTCGAGTTGCATCCAATTTAGCAAGCCACCAAGTCAGTTTTTTTTTGCCGCCAAGCAGTCAGGCCAAGTCAAGCCAACCCAAGTCAAGCCAAGCCAGGCTGCTCTCGTAATGGCCGCAAGTGCGTAGTTGCGGTAGTTACGGAAGTGATCAACCGTGAAACCGAGTGTCGCTCACACTGACGAAGCTTGGGTCGAGAAATCGCCAAGCCCCGGACATTCTTCGCCTATCGGATGCATTGATGTCAACAAACAAGCCGTCATCTGTGGTCCGCTTTAGGACAGTGAAATCGTGGAAGTGGTTAGGCCTAATTTCACATACTCTGGGTAAATGCGTTTATTTAATCTGCAACAGAACGGCACAGCGAGGTGCACGCTCTGCTGTAGGCTGAGAGTGTCTGGTAGCCTCTCTGTGAGCGAAACTTGATTTGGGCGAGTTGGCTTCGGGGGTCCGGGTGTTGGACTGGTTGGACCTCGTACCAGTTCTTGTCTCCGTGAACGAAACTTGATCCATGCGAGCGGGCTTCGGAGGTTGGGGGTCGGACTTCGTAAAAGTTCTTATACATAGTCGGGGGTTATACCTGAGCGTGCCGCCGGATACTCGCAACATATATCGCCTGAGACTGAGCGAGCTTTGTAGGGCGTTTTTCGCTTTTCCTTCGGCAAAAGGCACCCCGAAAGTGCCCTAAAAAGGTTTGCAATTTATAAAGCATGGTTATCGTGGCGCGCCCCCGACCAGCCGGGGGTGCGCCTCTGTCACTGGAGACGTGCCACAGTACCTTGCCGTGTCATATTGGCACCTAATATGACATTTGCATGAAGTGTGTAAATGCAAAAATTTTACCCCCCAAATATGTGTCAATTTTTCGGGGAAAAAAGCACATTCATTATGCGAGTAAATACGGTAGTAGTGGCAGTAACTTGGTTGATATTTTTTTGTTTCTTTTTGACAGATTTTTGACAACCGGATAAAGCTGCTGCGGAACCAGTCCAGCGAGCCTATCGTGAACTGCTACGAGCGTTGCACCATGTACAGGGAAACGGGTGCGTCCTTTGTCCTTTTGGTTGCTCCGCTGCGTATAGGCTGGCTCACACCTGTTCATTTGGCTACACTAAGACCATTAGAATAGCTTATGAAGAGCACACAATCTATCAGTAAGCTCGAAACACTTTTGGTCTGGGTATATAATCGGACCGAGGGCATTGCTGCAGTTTCAAGATCAGATCTACACCTTATCTATGAGAGATGGTTGTTTATAACATTGTCAGAATTATTTGAAGCTCACGGTGAAGGAATCATGCGTAAAATATATGCGAACGAGAAGCGTTCCAGGGCCGACGGACAGATGGCGCCATTGTGGTATGTGTTTATAAGCCATCGCAAGTGCTCGTAGTGCAGTTGATCGCAGTAAAACGCAAATATGTGAGCACCTACACAAAGCAGGGCGGCTGTAGCAGACACCTGCGTAAAGCGGTATGCCGTGTGCCTCAGTTTGTTTTCGAGACCTGCGACCGCGATGTAAGATATCTGAACGTGTGGACGCACGGCATGGTGAATGCTCCAGCACAATCAACCAGATAAACAGTATTTTGTTGCTTTGGCATCTCTGTGCGAGCCCATTCCACTCGGCGCGTCTGCTCTCACCTCGACGAACGCTGGCTTGAGCACCGTGTCAGAGATCTCTAGATCTCTTCACTTCAAAGCATTCATAGAACTGTTTTTGTCGCTTTTGAGACAAAACTAGGGTCACTGGCGAAGCCATGTCTACGCAACACGCACATCGCAAGTGCTGAGTTCTATGCGGAACGCAAATTCGTCTGCTTCTCTTGCAGGGATTGTGGCGACATCAGAACGTTGAGCTCTGATTGGCTCTGATTGAAGGATAGTGGGTAGACCTCAAAGCAAGCTTTTTTGAGGTCTGCCCACTATCCTTAGCGGCTTTGAGGTCTGCCTACTATCCTTCAATCAGAGCCAATCGGAGCTTGGTGCTCTGATGTCACCACCACCCAGTCTTGGGTAGTAACGCGTTACTGTAACTTCATTACTTTTTTGGTAACTTGTAACTGTGACGAGTTACTTTTTAAAAATGTAACTTGTAACTGTAGTTCTATTACTTTTTTCTGAAGTAACGATGAAAGTAACAACGTTACTTTTGTCGTTACTTTCCAGTTTTTTATGATTAATATATCATTGAACGAGTACAATCTAGCTATTTCTTGCACTTTCCAAATTGCCTGTTTTGACATTGCGAGTGTCAAGTTGGCGTTGCACAAACTTGCGAACACGTTCTTCCTCGCGAGTCACGACCCGAATATAGCCACGTGTAGATGTGATAAAAAAAAATCTAGTTATGTTTTGCACGCGTTTGTACTTTGTAGCAGAACACTTACATCTTAGTATATCTTGAAGCCCTATCTTTGTTGCGGTTGTTCTTTTTTCTGTGGAAACGCTTTTTAATCGGGTGAATCAACCATGAAAAAACAATACATACGGAGGGCACTGCGCATGTTTCGTATTTCGATTTGCGCCACTACTGCGGCGTGGTTTCAACAGTCGAGGCAAAATTTACTGCTGTTTGCGCGGGGTTTGCTCGTTGCTCTGGTTGCGCGGGGCCTGTTCAGCAAGGGCAGGGGCGTGCTCGCCATCAAACGTGGGAACCTTTCAGCCACCATTTCCAAAAAGCAACTGCTGCTAAGTTACAATATAAACTAAAAAGCATACTTTTTAATTTTATGCAATAAAACTTGGTGAGGGGCGTTTTCTAGTTTTTCATAAATTTTTAGCGTTATAGAAAACTGACTGAAAAGTAACTGTCGTTACTTTTAAAAGTAACTGTAACTGTAACGAGTTACTTTTTGTTGCGGTAACTGTAACGGTAACTTTGCTACTTTTTTACCGAAAGTAACTGTAATTGTAACGAATTACTTTTTAGAAGTAACTTACCCAAGACTGCCACCACCCCTGCAAAAGAAGCAGACGAACTTGCACATAATGCGGCACACCCAGAAAACGACCTTACAAACAAGCATGTCTCCCATAGAGGAGCCTGGGAAACTGGACCCGCAAAAAGCAACCACTAGCCGATCGTCGAAGAGTCATCTGGTGACGCCGGTTGCAACCGAGGCGAGGAGCGGGCTTTATCTGGCAGCTGCGACGCGCACAGTGTCCACACCTACACATATCTTGCACCATAGCCGCGACTGGCCGGAGCGTCATGTTCGACTCCCGTCCTCCTCGGTGCAGAGGTGCCCATCGAGAACCGGTTGTCGGCCCCTGACCTGGCAGCCCCCAACCCGAAGGTCATCGACCCCTCGGTGGACCTCCCGGGGCGGAGGAACCACCGGGCAGGCGTCTTTCCCGCCCTCGACTCGGGCGTCCTGAACCGGCAGCCCGCCCAGTCCAAGTGAGTGCGCCCTCGGGTCAAGCTGTCCACCCATACTCCGTTTCGCCTTGCAAAGGACCGCGACAGACTCTGCAAGGTGCTTTCGGGTGCCGTCTGGGCGTAAAAACAAAATTCCATTAAATAAATGAATGAACTAGGTGCGATGAAACTTCTCACGAGGGTGTCTTTTTGTGCTGCATTTGCCATTCACAAAATTCCCGAATATACTTTTTAGGAAACAAATATAAGTAAGAATCTTTTTTTCTTTTCTATGCACAGGGAGGAAAACAGTAAAAACCGTCTGATTGGCGCCTCCACTCAAAGATGGCACAACGTAAAGCGAAAATGCGAACGCTTCTTTGAAGTGAACACTCGAAAGCAGACCCATCAGATCCGAGCGTATTTGGCGCCATCTGTTAGTAGCAGCATCAGCCGAACGTTTTTTGCCGTTTTCCTCCCTGTGCATAGGGAAAAGAATCTGATTTTTTTAGGTTTACATTTTTTTTCCAAAACCCACACTCTTGTGGTTTGAGTATGATAAGTGCACCGCACCACCTGAAGACAGCTTTGTGAAAAGTTTCAATGCACTCCGTTCATTGGCTTATCTGTACGAGGTTTTTCTACACCCGCATAGCGCTCGGAAACGCCCTGTAACAGCCGTCCCTGCCAATCCAGCGCTGGGAATGTATCGCATCACCACACGTCCCGCACGTTGCTGCGCCTCTCCCAAAGGTTACATGTCGCTTGCATGACGTCAGGTTCGCTAGGTTGGCTCGTAGCATCCGTTGCAGTCCATTGTGAGATGAGACGGAGTGTAGTGTTGTGACTTGTGCGCGTCGGTTTGCTTCGCTTATGACCTCGGGTTTATCCTAAACATTTTTTGGGCGCATGGGCGCGACGTTTGGCTCGGATAAACCAACAAAACTAGGTGGTGGTTTTCTTTCATTAGATGCGTAGATAATTATTTAATCTCTTGCATGTTGCACTCGCCCAACATGGCTTGACCGTGTCTCGTCCTTGCAGAATCAAAAAACGGGCGCACGCCCAGTTTCGACGGAAGGACCGCTCCCTTCAACACGCCGAGCATTTGAAACTCAACGCGGAACAACGCGAGGTGAGGCCCTTGTAATTGTTTTTTTTTCTTTGAATATTGTATTTTATGGTTTTGAGCATGAGAATGATAGTTGCTTGTTGCTGTAGGTCTACTTCCTTTTTGCTCGAGTCAATCCTCAAATGTCTTAGAATTAATGAGTTCACTAGAAATGCTTTTCTGTCATGTGCTGGATTTTGTATGTGCCAATATTGTGTGGCTTTAAATTTCTAGAAACAATTGCACGGTATAGTATTCGTTAGCTTGGAAGATATTAATGAGTAGCATGCACGGCTGTGTAATTGCAAAGCCACGGATTGCGAGTTTCCATTAACATATGCAATTAAGAAGTGGACCAGGTATCTAGGAGATTGCGCATACGCATGTATGTTCCAGAAAAGTGTATGTTGCATTGTGTCACGATTTCAAACACCTTGCTTGAAGACTGTATATTTTGTGCACATTTACTCAATTTGCTCGTTTTGCGCCTTTAGTGAGATATTGTTATGTTAGGAGTCCTAGACGTTTTACGCCTGGACAAGTGGCTAGTTGTTTGTTTGCCTGCCAAGTTTTGCAATTTTACACACGCTGCATGTCACCAGATGCATTTTCGACACATGGACATTGTGTTGCGCAAGGATTAGCGTCACCTGGCGAAGTCACGTAACTTGTATCGTTTCTGAATTTTGTGTCTAGTCTGCCCGTGCCAACACAAAACCAACGCATGCGCAGTTGTGGCAAGTGAGTAGCAATTTGTTTTGTTTGCGTTTATTTGTGCCTGTTTTAGCTGGGATGCTACCTAACATTTCTCAGTGTATTGCTATGTTTTTGCCATTCAAATGTGTGCACCGTGACAACACCTAGTGCAGTGGTTCTCAACGACTGATGTTTGGGGTACCCCTTTTGGATCGGCGGAAGTGATGGACGGCTATTGGACGATTAGTATAATTGTGTTGCATATGTGAAACATTCTAGCACCACAAACATTTTTATCATCGTTTAGCAGCACGTCTGGCCTGTTCAGCCAGATGCCTACGTTCACGGCTCTCTTCACCAGATAATTTAACGTGTGGCGTGTGTACACTTGAAATGATGAATCTGATGATCTTCCAGAGCCTCGTAACCCACTGCTCCTCTCCCACCTTGCCTCCTCGCCTACCTCTCCTCCTCACCCCACCCCTGGTCACGGGACCTCCCCGTCAACCAGTCGACGTCAAGCACCTCACTCTTCGCCTCTCGCCCGTCAAACAATCAGTGCCGAGCCTCGCGGCTACGCTTCTATCCAGGCGTCACTTTTGGGCTTCACGAAATGCCGAACACCTAGCCAAAGAATGTTTCATGTTGAGCATGCAAACCAGCTCTGACGCTTTGAAAAGGAGAATAATCAACCCTACTCTCATTTGGATCACATGGTTTGGTTTATTTAGCTTTGTGAGACAGCCAGTAACAACAAAGAAAAGAGAGTTTAATTGGTCGGCTTGACTGACAGTCGAGGGCTTTGCAGACCCTAATAGGGCCTTCAGGATCCCTCGTTTGAGAACCACTGACCTAGTGCATTTGGGAAGTTCCAAATAACGGCCTGACGTTAACTCTTTTTTGGGGGGGGATATTTTCTAAACTATTATATATAGGGTGTTTGAGATACCCAGGCTCTATCTAAAATTGTCCGTAAAAATCAGTGCTTGCACGTAGCAATCTAAACTTTTGGTCAAAGGTGTATTTCACAGGTCGGTTTTATCATGCGAAATTACAAAGCATAGCTCCCTTTCTGTAAAAAATGGGGCCAAGAAACTTGCCAGGGTCAACGGCGGACGGCGACACAGACGATCAACTTAAGTGGCGGGGCACGTTAGGCATTCATATTGGTAGATGGCGTCGGTAACAGCGTCGGAAGGTGTAGCTGACCAGAGAAAGAAAGCAGACTATGTGCAGACAAAATCCGTCGGCAGCAAGAGCGCCATCGTTATGCAACCGCGTTTTCTTTAATTTTTGTTACGTCAATTTTTGCTCTCATTGTCCGCGTTTATTTTTAAACCAAAGGTACATTACAAAAAGGTTATCTTCGTTTTAATAGACCACAGTTGTTGCGAGCAGTCCCAATGATAAGGAGGTAGCACCAGCTATCGATATGTGTGCCAAATGCGCCCCGCCACTCGACTCGGTCGTCTGCATCGCCATCCGCCGTTGACCCTGGCAAGTTTTTTGGCCCTATTTTTTTACAGAAAGGGAGCTATGCTTTGTAATTTTATAAGATTAAACCGACCTGTGAAATATGCCTTTGACGAAAAGTTTAGATCGCTACATGCAGGCGCCGATTTTTACGACCCATTTTATATTGAGCCTGGGTATTTCAGACACCCTTAATAACTAAACATATAATTTGTTTTTTCTGCCACTGTTTTTTTTTTTTTTTAATTGGGATTCAACTTAAATAGTGAGCACCAGTTCTAAGCTCATCATGCTAACCAAGGTACTCTGCTGCATCATCAGCGTCTGTGAGCGCCCTTTTGCAAAGTGGAAATGCATTGCCATTGAACATCTTGTTTTTCTCTTTCTAATTTGATTCCTGATGTATGTCTTATTGCTCGCGAGCGTTTGTTGTCACGTAGCCTCGATATAATATGGGGTGATGATAAAGAAAATTTAGATTGGAATAGTACATGAGAAACAATAATCGGAGATAACTAGTCAGTTTAACATTTACCCTGATATCCCGATAGATGAACCCCACCCCCGAAAGGTAACCCACTCCTAGTTTCGACATGATTCGCTATTTCTTTCAGAAACACCGAAAGGTAGCCCACTTATTGTAATTGCAGTGCCCTGGCCAACAATGACCTCGACCGAAACAGGGTTAATTAGCTCTGGCGGGAGAGAAGTAAGCGTAGCTGACTGGGAAGGACCGTTGTCCATGCTCCATTGCCCCTCACTGTGAAAACAAGTTTAGAAGGTCGCAATACCCAGAAATAGTATTTTATAAATTTTTTTGGTCGCACACCGAAAGTTAGCTTGCTCCTCACTTTCGCCCGATTTGGTCTCAATTTTAAGTGGGCTATCTCTCGAGATATTATGGCAATGAGAACGCCAAATACATCTAAAAAGAAAAGACTCAAAGGAGCATATGCAAGACCGAACCCTCACTGGGTTTTTGATGCAGCATAGTACGGGAGATTTAATTCGCAGCACTTGGGGAGCTTGATTCGCCGGCTTTAGTGAATCTTTGTTTTTTTCTTTCTTTTCTCGTTTAAGTACCAAGTGAGTTGAGCAACCAGCGACCATTCCTTTAGCATGCCCTGGTTTGTTGGTGCTGGCTTCAGTTCGGGGGGAATGCCTTTTCGAGCATGCATTACTTCCGGGGCATCAGTTGGGAAAAGAGCATTGCAGCTAGCGTCTTGACCCAGTTGTGGCCTTTGCCACCGGGTTCAGCTTGTCTTTGCACGAGCCAGTCCAGCCTGAAATGTGTGTTTCCTGGACACCTGCAGCGTGGACTTGATGGCACATTGGTCCTTCGAAGAGACCACATGAATTGTTTTTTCAGCAAATTGCAACGCAATTCATTACAGAGGTGTAATTAGATGGTGTATTGTTTTTAGCAAAAATATGGAAGGAAGATATTACCTGAATAAAAAAATTACAGAGAAAAAACTTTTTTCTTTCTATGGGTCTTACCTATAGCTTACGTAAAACCATTTAATGACACGGTGGCCTCACTGTGGAGTGTATTTTGGCAACATAAAATAAATAAAATGTAAGCCAATTTTATTTTCTGTTTTTTGCATGTTTTTTTTTTCTTTTGCAGTTGCCCACACTGTTATTTGATGACTTCACAAAAAAAAAAACTTAACTAAACATTCCTCATTGTAAAAAAAATAAAAGAAATGATTTTTTTTTACTTAGGCGGGCTTTTATATTTGCTTTTTCAGTAATAAATAATCTTCCTACAGCATCTTTGTAGTGAATTGTTTCATGATACGTTAAAAACCAATTTATGCGATCATTCTAAAGAGCCGATGTGCTTTGAGGTCCATGCTGCACTTCACTGGTGGTGTTTGACCAGCGCAGTTATTTGTGTAATGTGAACCACACAGCTCTATACCCCGATATGTGACGCGAGCCTGACTTGATGTTACTCGTGTAATGTAACACGATCAAGTTGTGCGATATCCGATTGTGTTGCAACGTTCCAGTCGTGTGGCTGGTAGCTACTGCCCCGGGACATTTGGGAAGATGCGTTAATTATGTGGCTTTTGCTGTGAAGTTCTGTTGAGTCAACCGGGTGAGGGTATTTTTTCTTTGCATTTTACCACGGAATACTCGTGTCACTATACATACCGAACGATCAGTTTTTGTCAGCTGTAATTAGGATTCCCGTGTTTCGGGGTTTATTTCTCGTGAAATTCGGAGAATGTTTTTCGGAGTTGTTTTTTTTTCGCTGGGGATTTGGGGTTTATCATACTTTATTTTTGCTAGATTCCCAATTTCCTTGAAATTCAAAATTTATTTGACTGCGTAAAAGTTTTAAAAAAATTCAAAAACAAAATAAGCAAGGTTTGGGTACCATTTCCCGTTGTCCCAAAGGAACCTCGACGCGATAAAAGGCAAGCCCCTTTTGTCAGTAGTTCTAGATTTCAAAGGACACTGAAGTGGAATCTCCTTGGGACCACTGACCTTGAGGACTTATAAAGTTTAGTTGTAAAACTCCGTCTTTTTTGCTGCTTATTTTGTCGCTGCAACCTCGAAATTCAGAGTTTTTCGTATAAATCCAAATTGACGTAAAATTTACTGGCGAGTGTTTTTGGGATTTATCCCAAAACACGGAACCCTAGCTATAATACTTATCACAGAGCCTGTACCAACAAATTCCTTCAACAGATGTCTGGTGGTATGATGGGTTACTTAATTTTGCTTTAGCTTATTTAGCTAAGCTTTATAGAGGGTATAGGCTCTGTTCAATTTCTATGTCCTGGAAACCACAAATGTGCGCATAGACTGACTGTCATAAAGGTCTTTGTTTGGCGCAAGCTAGCGATGCATCTTCCCTAGTTGATGCGGATATGCCAAGTTTGACAAAAAAAAATGTTGGGGTTTTGCATGTCGCATAAATAAGCTATGTTACAAGAAGTTGAAACTGAGCACGAAAGTATTTTCCAGCCCAGATAATAATGTTTCTCAAAACTTCAGCTTGCAGCGGTGCTTTTAAAGAAAAAGATGGAAATGGTTTTTGGAATTGAAAAGAAGTAGTTGTTTGGTATCGACGGAAGAATTGCCAATTGCTTGTGAGGATCGCTCCCAACTTGATTTCTTAATGTTACTACCCGGCCCGTTAGGTCTAGGCTCCGAGTCAATCGTACCGAGGGAGTTTTGCCGAGAGGTGAGGCTTTCTGTCCCTTGCGGTAACACAAAGTGGCCGACTGGTCGTTTTATCTCCCGCGTTTGGCAGAACCCCATCCGGGGTCGCTAGACTGTCGACATTCTCAAAGGTCTGTCAAACATTCCCACGGTGATCTGCTCCGGCTAGTGTCAGCTTCGGTCGGGGTTTGAGCTTCCTGCAAAGGCGTAGCACGACTCTGTGACACGGAAAGCCACAATCCGTCTTCCTGGTGCATGTGGATGGTGGTGGCTATACTTTTTGTATCGGGCGGTATCTTGTGTCACCCGGTCTAGCCATGTGGCATTAGGAGTACAGTGGTTGCCGGACACGTGTGGTGCGAGCACCTCGTTCTTGCCTTGCCACCCCGGTCAGAAATACATGCACGAGGCACGGGCCAAGCACATGAAGCAGCCCAAGCTGAGCGACACGGCGTCGGCGGCCGTCATCGCGCAGACCAACTGGAAGTTTGTGGAGGCTCTGCTCGGCGAATGCAAGACGAGGGTGAGTGGTCTGGGTGCACTTCCTGTTGGCAGCACCCATTGCATGGGGCCGCGATGTTTCGTCTATTGACTCCATCTGGTTGATGAGTCATTTCACATGGTGCAACTCTCTGAAGAGGCGAGTGTGCATTGCCCCGGAGGAATTGTCACCGTTCTCATCTCCTAATGTTGATGATGATTATGAGCCGATCAATGTTTTTGAATAAAGTAGCTTTATAACATTGATCATGTTTTATAGGCGACTTCCAAGCCTAGAACGCCACGGAATGTTTCAAAGAAGATGTGGTAGTAATACGGCAAGTGTTCTTTTACAAAAGACTGCGTCCCTGAATGGGTATTGAATCGCTGTCCTCTTGCTGAGTAATCCGATACTCTGCCAACGCTGTTCTGCGCGAGCAGAGCAGCTTTGGTTAGCATGGCAATAGTTGGTATAAATGTACTCATTTTGCCGGGGACTAAGATGCATCCAAATATTTTTGACATCTTATTGATTAATGCCTGTAAATATGGTTCAGTTTTGTTTTTCTCATCTTCGTCCTTTGCCTGGCAGTTTTGTGAATTCGTCTTAAATTAGACAAAGAAATGAGACAAAAGCATCTATTTTTGCCTCCTTTTTTCTAAATGTCTTCCTGATGTGAGAGGTAGAGCCAAATTAGTTAAGATTTAAGTTTTCCTTATTAAAGTGAGCCTTGGGATCTGCACAAAATTACAGTCAGTGCGCAGGCAGCTGGTGGAAGTTTACCATAATGATTTTAATCCGAAACTGGGGCAGAGAGAGGAAGAATTTTTTACAGTGGAAGAAAAAGTAACAGGGACAAACGTCTCTCACTCAGCTGATAATCTTGTCAGTTTCTCATATTTGGGGAGAAATGGTGCTTCACTGGCAATTTGCATCTTGACATTATTGGGGCGCCAAATCAGTGTTTTGGTGTTGGATGTTTCTAACGAAATAAGTTGAATTAAATGCTTGGAGTCCCAGAGGTCCTCTCAAACGTTTGATTGAGTTGTTACAAAATTGATGTCATTTTGTAACATATTGTCATCATAACAATCACCAATGTTAGTCCTTCGTGCTATGTCACTTTGAAGGCCCGTTCACACTCTTGCAACCGAGTACGACCGAGAGAGACCGAGACTTGTTAAAACCTCTTAAAATTTCTTTGGACGAGAGAACACGCTGGCGCCATCTATGCAGTGACCCTGGAACTGCATTTCACAAGAGCGAAGGTTTTGTGGGATTTCCGACGTCAAGTGTGCGTAATACCTATAAGAAAGGCTCGTTCATAACGTTGACAAAAGTTTTTCGAGCAAACAAAGAAAGGATAATGCTCGAGAGAAATAGAAAATATGCCGGACCGCCAAGTTTACACTGCTACCCAATAGATGGCACCAGTGTATCCTCGTTGTAAGAGGTTTTAAGGAACCCAGTTTTAACAGGTCGCAAGAGTGTGAACGGGCCTTGAGTGTGTTAAAATTCCTTTGCATCTTATGAACACACATTGTGCTTAGTGTGTTGTATCATAAGTGTCGCTTATTTTTCGCACGAGTTCTACCATTCTAATGTAGTTTTCTGCCCTTTGTGAAGATGGAAATTTTCTATTCATCTTGATTTATGTCTGGTGTGTTTAGTGGGTCGAAATTTTTTTAACGTCATAATTAGCTAAATGTGTAATGTCAAAAAAAAAAGTAAGTGTGTTATTCACCTTCTTTTCTTAAAATCTTTTACTATAATTTTAATTAATTTATTTAAATGGTTATCGAATGATTGATTTAGTTTTTTGTTGTTTACATTCGCTTATTTATTTTCCGGCCCTCGAAACTGCGACAACTCCCCAATCGGGCCCCTCAGCCATAAAGTTTGGAGACCCCTGATGTAAACTAAAGCAGAGACGAGATGGGACGCTGCAACGACGGCCACCTTTGAGTCCGCTCACCTTTTTCGCCAGAATCGCGACGTCTGACAGCACGACATGTCGGGTCCCGTGACATCATTTGTTGCCGCCTTGGGACCGCTTTCGGTGCCTGGGCAGTACGAGATGCGAAAAGCGCCAGTCGGAGGTTGCCTTCCGGGCATCGTACCGTTGTGAGAGGTGACGATTTTTCAATGCGGCGTCCCAGACCAAGCGCATGCTGGTGGAGAAGATGGGGGTAGAGGCCGTGGAGCTGGGACACGCTGAGGCCAGCATCACGGGCCTCGAGGAGAACACGCTTCTGGCGTCCTTTTGCGACCTCCTGGAACGCATCTGGTCGCACGGACTGCAGGCCAAGCAGGTGCGTCTGCCCGCCGCCTGGGCTGTGGCACGCGCTCCTCGTTTTGTATCGTGCTATTTCAGAAACGAAGGTGTTGAGAATTTTTGTTTTTACGACCGTATACAAAGAGTGTAGTGTAGTTGAGTGTTACTAGATGCCCTCATTGAGAGTAATTTATGCAGCCATCAGAAGATGGTGTCACCTCCTCTTGCGTCAGTATATGTTGTACAGGACTGATCCGAAACATTTTTAAATGCGTGCAATGTATAGGGTTAGCCCTTATTGTTTTGGGGGTCCGTGCCTGGGATGTATCCTTGATGGCAACATCACATTGAGACGTCGCAGTGTTCACAATAGCTAGTGTCTGACCGCGGTGCTCTAACGGCAACAAGTCCTTAGAGAGGAAACTGTTGGGTCATTGTTTTGTTATATGATAATGTGACTTCACGTGGCTTTAACATCAAGTCGTGATGCCACTCTGATAGTTGGAGCTTTGCAAAGTGTTTGGTCATTTCTTCGAAGAAGGAGTCTTCTTGCTTCTGACGAGTGGAACTTGCAATGAGTGGGACAGTGTTTCCTAGTCTCTCGTAGTGATTCTGGTTAACTAACCTGTTCATTCTGACAGAGAAAGTTTCTTCGAGGACCAAGATATTTTTACTAGTTTGGTTCCACAATCAACAGCTATCCTGATGGCAATCTTGGTGACCCGGCTTTTTGAATGAATAGATTGATAAATGCTAAAGACTTGAAATTTGGGCAAGTTGGCTATGCATTAAGGAGCTAAAAACTACTGTTTTTGTCTCTCTCTGCACCGTTTTTAGTTCCTTATTGATTGATAAAGAGCAGCCCGCTACAGTAATAGGCCGACGAGAGCATTCTTAACACCGTGTCTCCCTTCAGATATGGAGAAACAAGAGATGTGCTTGTTCAGCGAAAGCTCGCACTGCAGAACCGAGCGTTCTTGGGTCCAATCCCCATTCCTCTTGTCTCGATCTGAACGAGCGTCGTGCCAGCGTGCAGTCATCTATCGCTACTGCACGATGCGCGTTAAAGACTTTAGCGTAGCACTTGTACTGCACTGGCTAAATTCCTCATCTACCGTGGAGGCGCCAGACGACCTCGGGGCTGGCCAACTTCCGGCTGTCTAAGCGTACATGCAACACATTTACTTTGTGCCGAAAAGCCTAGCTAAGGAAAATCGATCGCCAAGCTGATGTATCTGCCGCCGTCTGTCCAGGGGAAGTCAGCACTCTGGTCACACCTGCTGAATTACCTCGAGGTCGAGGAGTGCAGAGCGAGTGGGAAGCCCATAGACAGGAATTTTTTAACTCCAGGTAAGATGTTTGCCAGGACTTCTTTTATTTTTTATTTTTTACTATTAGAAGTTGAATGCTGATGCATTGTTATCAACTGACGAGGCTGATGCACTGTCATTAAGCCTAAATGCTGATGCATTGTCATGGAGTCTAAATGCTGACGCATACCTTAATATCCGGAGAAATGCCCCACCCCCGCAAGATGACCCATCCCTATTTTTGGCACAATTTGCTATTCTTTTTTTTAAACCACCAAAAGATAGTTTACATCTACAGTGAAACCCGTTTAGAACGAACCCACGTACGGCGAATTATTGTCGATATCGAACTCACGGAAAATTTAAAGAAAAATGCATGTTAAAAGTATGTTTTATAACGAACAACATATTGGCTATATCGAACTTTTCCACCCCCAAGAAGGCTAATTCCAAAAACGCGCAGACAATCGTCTTCTAGCCTGTCCCCTCCCCCAAAAAAGAAGGAAAGAAAGAAAATTCCAAAAGCTCAAGTTGGGAACAAAGTCGAGCAAAGAGAAGCGATTCAGAAGGGGAGAAAGCTAAAAGAACAAACTCTGCACGCATGCAAAAAAAAAACAAAAAAAACTTTCCAGCGCGTTGTTGCAAGGTGGAACTGAAGAGATGAGAAAGAAAGAGAAGCTCTCGCCTTACAACGAACTCATCGCGGAAGTTCGTTGTAAATGTTTTTTTTTTGCTATATCGAACTGATCGTAGCGTTTCCTGCTTTTCGTTATAAACGGGTTTGACTGTAGTACTTGCTGGGCCCTGGCCAAGGGTGACCTCGGCAGAAATGGTGTTACTTAGCCAAGACGGAAGATAAGCGAACATTGCTGGCTGGGAAGGACAGTCATCATTGGTTCGTCGCCCCTCCCTGCAATCATAAGTTTTGCAGATCACAAAATCTAAACCTAGCATTTTTTCTTTTTAATCTTTTTTCGATGGCACATTGAAGGTTATCCCACTCCTTGTTTTCACCCGATTTGCTTCCGATTTTTTGGTGGGCTATCTCTCGTGGTATTACGGTCGTCATCAGGTTCGAATGCTGGTGCATTGTCGTCAAGAATCTATCTCCCCTTTTCTCCTGTTGATAACTTGTCTTGCTTTTGCATGTTATGCCTTCTTTCTTGCTTCTTTGGCGGCCTTGTCTTTGGGCTGACAGATTCTATCCTCCTGGTACTGATAGAAGAAGCTTTATTTGTCTGGTCACTCGGCGGGCTTGTGAATGTGTGCGCGATGCCTGTGCTTGAACAAAAATGGTACGTCTATTTTTGTGACTAGCAGTTACTAAACAGTAACCTACCACCTTGTTCCATTGTTGCGGTGTTATTAATTCGTCCGTTTCTGCCAATATTCTTTACATAAAAAAATCAGTGTGTCTAGCTGACCGGGAAAACCGGGAATTGTCAGGGAAATTTTAGTTACGGGGAAAAATCAGGGAATTGTCAGGGATATTGTCAAAAAGCGAGCCCAGTCAGAAAAAATGAGCCGGAAACACTATTGAGCGCCCTGAGCAAAGGATTGAGGACTTTGGGCCAGAAAAATAGGCAATAAATTTTGCTTAGTGCGGAGCGCGAGCTTTGCTCACCCGATGTAGAGTGTGCTACCCGATGCAGAGAGAACAGCCGACAAATCTAGTCCAAGCCTTGTATTGTATTGTATTGGATTGAGGGCACAACACTAGGCTAGATCCAGTTAGAGCTACTAGATTTAGTAACAAATGGGAAAGCCGCAGACCCCAATCCAATCCAACCCTTTAGCCGAAAGTATCCGAAAGTGTATCTGGTGGCCATGCTGTCATTTGGTTATTGACGTGTGTGGTTGAGCGTCGTGTTTTCATCATGTTTCCGGGAGTGGCCTCTTCACTGACGATGTCGGTGGCAAGAAAGTGCTTGTTTAATCCGGACTGGGCGAACCCGAATATTTCGGAATGTGCAAGTTGGATTAAGCCCGTGCAAAATGATCCTCACAGTGCTCAATGCTCCAGGCCTTGTGTTTTAACCCTTTCATGGTCGCATTTTTTGCCCAGAGACGCGCCCCCGTGGTCGGGGTTTTTTACTCGGTGCGATAGCAAAGAGTATACACTAGTTTATTGTCGCATGAAAAAGAATGTAAGACGTAAAATAAACAGTACACACACTTCGAAACATCTGCGGCATACTCGCTGGAGGCTGAACAAAACAAAAAGGACTAAAACTTTGACGCGCCTGCTTCCGAGACGGTCTATAGCAGATGGTGCGGCTGTGTGTCAGACTTTGGACTCCGAACCGAGCTGGTTTCCAGTTGTTCGTCGGATGTGGAGCTGTCATCCGACTCAGAGACCGAGAAGGGTTCAAAGTCTGACCCCGAAGAACCATCGCTCCAATCTCCACTACACTACCCCCGGAGCAGCCAGCGCGCGCGGCCATCTCAAAAGTATCACTTGCACAGAACGTCCAGTTTCGCAATTTCAAAAAGCCGCGCCAAAACAAACACGACTGGAGTTATATGGTCGTAGTTCCCTACAAACCTACCAGATGGCAGCACGTCCCCGCGAACGCGCCCGTTCAAGCAGAGGCACGAATTTTTTAATGAGCAGTCGCGGACGTACCGGTACGTCAGCGACCATGTGGGACGCTCCCGCGGTGACGTACACGGACGTCAGTGACCATGAAAGGGTTAATGGTCTTATATATTTAACCGCCTCTACAGTGGTCAGGGAATTTCACCTGAAATTGTCAAGGAAAACCTGGAAAAGTCAGGGAATTTCCAAATAATAATTTGCTAGACACCCTGAAAATGTTTTTGTATTTTTTTTTTGGCTGCATGAGCTGATGTAGACCATGTAGCTAGCTACAAATCTGTATGCCTGAAAGCATCTGTTTAAAAGATCACAAGAGTTCTTTGTCAATTACTCAGGCAAAGCTGGCATTGTAAATGGCTATTCATTCAACCAAACATATATTTTTTGTGTAAAGTTACTAACCCCTATTAAATAGGGCCAAAGCCTCGAGTAACATTCATGACTCGAATATTCTTGTAACATAATTGTATTCATACTGACTTATGTTGGAATTATTGGGAGGAAAAGTGTTGCGAGGCTGTTACATTGGATAACGCCCATTTTAATTGGGTTTATTTTTCTCTTCTATGTCCTTAATTTCTGCCGAATATTTGGTTCAAGTCCATTGTAGCTAGTTGATTGAATGGAGAAATGTACTGTGAGAATGCAGAGTTGCTGGTCTCGCTGTGAAGAGTAAAAAAAAACAAAAATTGGAACTTTAATGTTAGCCCACACACGTGCACAACGTGCTCATTCACACGCATTAAAGGTTTATTGCAGGCACACGTGCATGTGCAAAGTATGGCTGTGTTTCATGCTCCTTGAGGTGCATAGTTGAGTAACTCTAAAAGGTTTATTCACACGGTGCATTTTTTCAGCGCGCAGTAGCATTGCGAAATCAGCTACTTCACACGTCGAGTTCGATGCGCGAAGACTGTGATGTATTGACTCACGAGGATTTTGTCAAATCTTGTCGTCTGCACCAGGAATATTGAGCATTTTGCTTCAAATGATATGAGGTATGCGCAGTGTTAAGAGACAGTCTGCTTTATTAAAGGGAAACTCCGGTCGAAAACGAAACCAAAATAATTACTGGTATCGCTTTAGTGGCACGAAATATTATCATAGTCAAAATATTACGTCGATGTGAATCTGCATACTCCATTAAAACCGATTTTAAAGATGCGACCAGCTGCTCTTTAGCGGGCGGCAAGCGGGTTAGCCTTTAGTCAAGGAACACTGGCGCAGCACCCTTGTGGCGTCACGTCGCGGCCGTACGGCTGACGATCAGTGTTGCCATCCTTCTAGTAGATAGTTTCCGTTTTGTCGTAGATGCCCGAAACCAAATATTGAGCCGAAATATTGAAAAGAAAAAAATTACACCTTGTAATTCAGGGACACTGCTTTAGCTGAAAACAGTCGTAATTCCAAATTAAAAAAATATTTACCAAAGTTTCTCTTTAATATCACTCTATCAACTTCATCGGATTTCGCACACTCGGTTTTCTAGGCCTGCTAAACCAAGGAATGACTACAAATGCCAATGATTAGGCAAATGATATTGAAGTATTTTCTCAATTTTTGCACCGCTAAAAGATCAGTTATCTTCAGGCATCACGTTTATATGATATGCTTGCACTTGTCCCGACTGTTGAGAAAGCTGCGCAGCGCTACCATCCCATATGTCTAAGCCGTACTGCCCGTACGCACCGCTTCTCCACTTTGTTGCTCACTGCCACGTTCGTTTTCTTTTTTTCGGCTTTGGCTCAGATACAGGATTGGCCAAAAATAAGGCTCCCCCAAAGGCTCACTTTGCCTCAAAGATCAGACGTCACAGCAATCTCAAGCGGCCATTGGCAGTGTCCGCGTTTCTCCTTCGGGTGATTGGCAGGTCTCGGTGAGGCTTCGGCAAAACCTCGCTCCAAGAGCGAGGAGCGCGCGCACCCTTTTCAGATCTGGGCGTCTTCACCCGTCCCGTTCAAACATCACGTCTGTTCCTTGAAACCTAGTTTCGCTTCGCTAGACTTGCCAAAAAGATGCACTGCGTGAATAGAACTTTAGCAGCATGGATGTTCAGCAACAGTATAGTAAATACGCTAATACTCTGGTAATTATTGTAGGTGCTGTAGAGCTTGTCAGAGTGACTGCAATTAGTATCCAAAAGCTGGAATTGCTAGAGCCACGATTAATCAGGAAACGGATTCACAAATTGAAACATGTCTAGGGTTTCATGTTTTTGGTAAGTACCGTTGATCCCCGACAATTGACCCTCGAGCCGGTTTCATCGAAATTGGGGAAAACCAATAAACCCCGAAGTGGAGTTATCCTTGACTAAAAAAAACCAGGCTTCGTTGCAAGAAAATCTTTTTCTACGGCTTTATTTTGCATTGACCCAGAATGAACTAGGCTGCGTTCTTTCCTTGGAAACACACACCTCGTCTCGCTTCCTCCGCCTATTGGTTTGGGTACATTTTCCAAGTATTCGAGATACATGGGTGTTCCATCCAGTTTGGAGAATCTCACACCCATTCTAGTGTTTTCTTTGACGTTAAACCCCCACTCGTTGTTCGACACCAGAAACTAATACTGCAAAAGCTGCCAAAAAATAAACTCCCGAAAAAAACGCCCCCCCAATTCAAGAAAAGATAGACCCTAATTACATGAAGCCTTTAAATGTAACTTATCCAACAAAAAAGGCGAAATCTGCGAACAAAGCTTTGGGTGCACGTCCCTTGTCAATTACTGGAGGGGCAAAGAAACAAGATCAGAGATACCAGATCTGGGATGTTTCGGTATAACGTAACCCTGGGGCATTGTCTTGAGCGGCTTGTAGATGTCGCACTAACCGGGTTCTGTTTCTGACTCTGCAGCCTGTAAGCCGACTCTGTGCAACAAATGTAAATGTATTCAGGTACCCACCTTGCAGGCACATGTGTTTGCTTAAAGGGGCAGTGCAACAATTTTCAGACTTTGGCCAATTAACTGCGGAAATTAATCTGCGTCACATATGGAACGAAAAACCGAAAACCGCATTTTCTTGCGAGCGCTAGTTCTTATTTAAAAAAAATGAAACAAATCGGAGGTCGAAGTGCCTCAACTCTCCACGCCGACTTTCGAGTGACGTACTCTGGGGGTTCACGTGGTTTCCCCTGGGGCCCTCTCTTCAGAGACCCCAGCCGCTTCCTCCGCGATTGTCGACTTTCAAAGGATTAGCCTCGTCGAAGGTCGCAGCGCGCGATGGACACAAAGGACGGATCGCCACGGGGCTGACTGCGAGTGTAGCAGCGGAGGGGGACAGGGTTTGTTGACTTCCGCGTACCCCCAGAGACGCTGTCATTTTAGTTCCCGTCGCCACCACAGGCGGCTGCAGATCGGCAAATAATTCGTTTTTTGCCTTGCGAGTACGCAGCAGAATAGCAGTTTTTCGGGGAAAGGTGACGCGTTTTTGGTCACTTGGGCTTGGATAAACAATATAAAAAATGCAAACTGGCAATTCTTTCAACATTGAAACCGTTGCACCGCCCCTTTAAGGGAATCGTGCAATATTTTCAAGCACCACACATTGCTCTTTTCTCAAAAGATGTCAGTATACTATGCATATGTAAAAGTCTTTGTGAAAAAAAGTTACAAAAATATTGAAATATTGTTACCCGAATGTCATTAATGTAGACGTTTGTGCTGCTGCCTTGGCCTACGCTTTGGCAAATTGTGTACTTTCATCTTTTAATCCTTTGATTTTTGTCAGCTATTACTTTTAGCTTGGGCCATGTGTGCTATCCAGCATTTGGACCATAGCCTTTTTGCTTGATAATTTTCTAATACCTGCTTTTAAGCCATCCTTAACACTAGTTTGACTAACCTATTGCTTCCAATGCTGCTCTAACCCTAACCTGCTTTTTTGCCTTTCTCCTTCCTTCTTTTTTTTCCTGCACAGCCCTCGCTTGGTGCGTCTTGAGAAGACGGATTGACTGTATGTCCTGAGTTCCGTGCTTTTTCTGATTGCTAATTGCCTGACACCCTAATCAACATGTGATGTGACTTACTGCCTTGACGCTGTTGTGCTGCTTGCCACAACATATGCTCAGAATAACAACCTCTAATTTTCTTTCGCACTTGCATCAGTGCTGAGATTCGAAAAAATGCCAAGAGTGTGGTGTTTTTATGCCAAGGGCTTTTTGCTGGCATAATTTATAGAGGTATTAGATGATTCTAACGTGCTGTTTATTTATGCTGCCGTTATAAGCCATTAGTTTCAACCATTTTGTTAATTAAGAAAACATAGAAGTCTCACTGCCACTGTCACGTGTCGATGATTGTCTGTAACCCGTGGTTGCGTAGTAGTACAGACAACAGAGCAATGAGTTTTGACAATGTTAGAGGTCATAAAGGCAGGCCACTGAGAAAAGACGTTCAATTCGGGATTCTAAATAGTACTTTTGGAAAGGATTTTTTGTTTTAATTACTAGCTTTTTGTCAGGCACTATGGATCTACAATGCTTTCAATAAGAATCTAATAATCAATAATCAATTATCTAAATAATACTTAAAGTAAAGTACAAAGTAAATGGGAGGTTATGTACTTCAAGTAAAGTAGTAAATACACCGGGCACATTGTACTTGAAGTAAATACTATAAATGCAATGTACGGTAAGTTCCTGAGAAAAGAGAACCGTGTTTCTTGGCTCAGGTAAATATACTATAACTCACAGCAAGCTCAAACTCCGTGAGATTGTGACGCTAGCAGCTGGGATAGAATGGAAAGTTTGACAAATGGACATTGCCCGGATCAAAAGATAATTGAGTAAAAACAAAATTTTTCTGTGAACTGACATCCACCTAAGCCTAACATTGTCGAAATGAGAAACGACATTGGGCGCGTTCAGTAGTAGCTCTTTCAGCTCCGAACGGAGTAACTCGAGTCGGAGTCCTCGGAGCGTCTACTGAACATCTACTGAACGAGCACGATCACTTTTATTTGACTCCGATACTGAAGAAGTCTCGACAAGGTCATTAGAGAAAAAGTGAGTGACTGTAGACTTCAGTGCTGTTATTCGAAGCGATCCAAAGCGATCGAGCCCTTCGTAGGGCAGTGCAAAAGCTGCTACCATTGGCGGACTTAGCATTTTGCCGCCCTAGGCATCCTTTAACAGTGCCGCCACCCTGCAAGTGGGGGGGGGGGGGGGGGGGGGAGGCGGGCGGAGGGAGGTCGCTAAGTTTGGAGTTAAAATTTTGGAAAGTACCTAGATTTGGAGCTAGATTTAATAAACGAGCTAATTAATTTGTGGGCGGCCACACACTGGCTGCCCCAAAAATTCTACCGCTCTAGGCAGCTGCCTCCTCTTCGTATTTCTGCCCCTGGCTGCTACTGTTATAAACAGAATGTTAACAGAATGTTAAGTTGGGCTAGTTGGTTGTTCATGACTGGAAGGAAGTGCCGAAAGACGGGGACAAAAGAAGTCCCCGTCTTTCGGCGCTTTCTTCCAGTCAAGTACTGTTATAAAATCTGACAAAAACGTCGTCAAAACATGTAAACTGTGGAGCTCGGTGAACTTATGCCGCCGGTTACGATACTTCTATACGGCCATACATTTGCTCTGCACTTATTTACAAACTTCCTATAAAATGTATTCATATACAAACGGGAAAACCGAAGCGAGCGTCAGACACTGTCTCATACTTTCGCACACCCCAATTTAGCTACGCAAACAAAGCATTCATCGGGGTCATGTTCTGCATGAGTGTCTAACCGCGCACCAAAGTCACGTCATACCCTGCTCTGTTCAGCACGGTTTGTGCCGAACTTTTGCTCTCAAACTTTTGCGTTTTGCCCCGACTGCTAGCGTCACATTCTCACAGAGTTTGAGCGTTCTGCAATGCATAGTTTATTTACCCGGGCCAAAAAACACGGTTCTCGTTTCACGGGAACTTCCTGTACTTTCAAATAAAGTATGAGTACTTTTTAACACAATCTTTCACGATACCCTTACATTTCCGTATACAGTGTTTTTTTGTTTTTTTAACCTGGTGTGCGTTGCCCCAGGGGTAATCGGGGGTGCATCAGTTATTTTCGGAAATGGCAGAGAATATTGGATAAAAGCAAGTGGCCAAAGAGTGATTGTTTTAGTCTCTTTGGTGGCTGATGAACAAATTTACAGAATCAACTTGTAAGGCACTTATTTATATCGATCTTATAGCCACCGTTACTTCACTCAAGGAATGACTGGATGATGTCTCAAAAGACTGCGCGTTTTCACGTGACGATACGCCATTTTTTTTTTAGTGGTTGGACTCGACCTTACTGGGAAAGCCAAAGACACGAGCATGTTGTTCTGGAAAGGGCTTAATTTCATTGAGACCGAATTTGGGGAATGTACTTTGAAGTCAAAAGTTGTACTTTCCTCGAAAACTGCCAGAAAAAAATAGTTCAGGTAAAATACTAGTACATACTCAAAGAAAGAATGTACTTCAGGTAAAGTACAAGTTTCCTAAACCTACTTGAAGTAGTACTTTAAGTACAATGTACTTAAAAGTACTTCCCAACACTGTCAGTGTGTATGTACTTTTAGGTTGTTGAGTCACCCTGCAGCATCTCCACCTTTGGAAACAGCAACTAACTTCCAGTTCACAAGTGTGGGGTGTAAATTGCTTGGGGTATGCTCAAAATCCTTATTACCCTCAATACCAATAGCCATGGCAAAGTCTAGAGACTTTTCATCTTCGTGGTTTCAATGCACTTATTGCCCGTCACTTTAGGCGCCATTGGTACTGTCGTGAACTTCAGTAGTTATGCTTTGATGTCCAGTTCTGCTTTTGTTTGTGTCGTTCGGGCGCCCAGTGCTGGATTGTGTTGTCCCTAGCCTGCCCTTGGTTGCCGTCTCTTGTTTTGTTCGACGTTTGGGCGTCTGCTTCTTTCTCCTAGTCCCGGTGCGCCCTCAGGTCCCCAAGAGCTTCGGGTTCCCCGAACTAATTTTCTCCCTTAAGTCGGGCGCTCTAAGTGCGGTAACGAGACATCTTGCCAACCTGGGTAAGTCGCAGGCTCTTTCGTCTTTTTCATGGGCTCAGAATGAATTTTAGCCGATCTTGTGCCTGACTATAGCCAACGTTGTGCCGGTTTATGGCTGACCTTGTGCCGGGATATAGCCGACCTTGTGCCAGACTTTGGCTGAGCTCGTGCCAGGCTAGGGCTGACCTTGTGCTAGACTACAGCCAACTCTGTACTGGACTATAGCCAACCGCATGTCAGACTATAGCTGACCTCGTGCCGGATTATAGCCAGCTTTATGTCGGATTGTAGCCAGCCCCATTTTTGGTTGAGTCAACACTAGCCCATTCACGAGTGGATGCGTCACAGTGCATTTGTGTTGAGTGGGGTGCAGCTTGCTTTTGCTTCTTAAACCACTTAATTGTTGTTGTAGACTTATGCTGCCTTGCTATATGTGTGGTCAACTTTCTGTGGCATAGAGGAAGTTGCCCCCAAGTATAGAGCTGGAGCTTTGCAAACTAACCTTGAAGGGCCACTCTGGATTAAGAGCCTGTATGCATGCAACCCCTCAAAAGGTGCCAGGTAAAATGTAACAGTATAAGTTAACTAATTTCAGAACTAGTCCACACTCTTGTTGTTCATTGTAACGAGTGAACATCTGCAGAAAAGGAAACCTAGGCTCTGGTGTTTCTTGAGAATATGCTGCATATGCTATTGAATTTATAAATGTCACCATGGTATAAATTCAGAAATAAAGTTTCTAGAGAAGTCCTATTATTTATTTCACAAATGCTGCTGTTGCTGGTTCGCAACATCGAGGGTATCTTAAGCATGAAAAGTACTGCAAAAGTTGTGGCATATTCATTACCCAATCTCAGGAGTGGCAGCTCTCTGGTTTCAAAATTGAGAAACATAAATCCTTAAAGGGGTGCTCGAGCAATTTTTTTATGGTCGCTGATTTACCTCAAAATTGGCTCAACACACTGATAGACATGGCTGTACCAGTCCCCCAAGTATTATGTGAAAAGAAAAAAATATATATTGCGAAGTGGGTGAATTTTTAATTTTGTTCTCACTGGGTTTCCCAAACCGAGCCCCACTAGAGGCAACACTGAAGTGTGACGACAGAAATAATACAAAGTGGGCAGTAAACTACGTCCCCAAATGATTACAAGAGGTTTGATAGTGGGAAAAGAATGCTGGGAAACTCATTCACTGAGAAGCACGAAGAAACACTCAACATACCCTGATTAAGACTACCTGCACGATCTGAAAGCCTGTGCCATTTGGGACGTCGCACCACTGGAAAGCGAGTGGAAATTTGAATGTTGGTTTCGGCATCATATTTATTTACGTTTCTCTCAATAGCTATTCTGAATTTTGAGACAATGAATAGCATACCGTGAAGACTAAAGTCTGGATATTCATAAAATCAGTCTTGGGGGGTAAGTTACTTTTAAAAAGTAATTCGTTACAGTTACTTTCTGAAAAAAGTAGCGAAGTTACCGTTAGTTACCGCAACAAGAGAGTAACTCGTTACAGTTACTTTTAAAAAGTAACGACGTTTCTTTTCAGTTACTTTTCTATAACACGAAAAATTTAGGAAAAACTAGAAAATGCGCCTCACCAAGCTTTATTGCATAAAAATGAAAAAGTATGCTTTTTACTTCATATTGTAACTTAGCAGCAGTTGCTTCTTGAAATTAATGTCTGAAAGTTTCCCTCGTTCGATGGCGAACACGTCCCTGCCCTTGCTGAGCAGACCCAGCGCAACCGGAGCAACAAGCAAACCCCGAGAAAACAGCGGTAAAGTTTTCTTCTACTGTTGTCACCACGCCAGAGTAGTGGCGCAAATCAAAATACGAAACATGCGCAGTGCCCTCCGTGTGTATTGTTGTTTCATGGTTGATTCGCCCGATTAAAAACCGTTTGCGCAGAAAAAAGAACAACCGCAACATAGATAGTGCTTCAAGATACTAAGATGTGAGTGTTCAGTGACAAAGTACAAGCGGGCGCGTAAAGATAACTAGATTTTTTTTTATCACATCTACGCATGGCTATATTTGGGTCATGACTTGCGAGAAAGAAAGTATTCACAAGTTTGTGCAAGGTCAACTTGAGACTCGAAATCTCGGAACAGACAATTTGCAAAGTGCAAAGAATAGCTAGATTGTACTCGTTCAATGATATATTTTTCGTAAACTGGAAAGTAATGACAAAAGTAACGTCGTTACTTTCATCGTTACCTGAGAGAAAGTAAAAGAACCACAGTTACAAGTTACATTTTTAGCAAGTAACTCATTACAGTTACAAGTTACCAAAAAGTAACAAAAGTACAGTAATCCATTACTAGTAACTCGTTACTACCCAAGACTGCATAAAATGCAATTTGTTTGGGTAGCTCGAAAAACTGCCAGAGTATCCCTTTAAACTAGAGTGGTCTTTCACGGTGCCAAAATGGATGCTACTAATATGCTTAGGGCAGCGTGTTACCAGCAATGCTTCTAACATTTGTGTGTTGCTTAAGAGTTTTGTTCAAAACGTGATTGTTAGTATGTTTGCATCTGTGTGTCTGTGTGCATATTCGGGTACATATACAAACCACACTTTTTACGGTTCATGTTAGTAGAGTTTGAAGTTAAAAGCGTGTTGCCACGGGGATGATTGTATCGTGGGAGATGTTTTCTAATGCATTTTGACCAGTCTCTTAGTGACAAAGGCAATTTCTCAGTCTAAAGACTTCGTTTTTTTTTTTTTTTTTTTTTTTTTTTCCTTTTGTCGATGATCTGTCGAAAACCTCCTTGTATTGTTTGCTGTGAGCAAGTAACCAAAAAAGAAGGAAGACATTTTTAGGCATGTCGTCCGTTTGTGGACTTGTGCCTGCAGCCGCTTACTGCAAAATCGGTCATTTAGTGTTACAAGTTAACCTTTGCGCAAATGAGACCAACTAGTTTACCGTCGCTCTCGTTTTATCTCCTTTATTCGAAGCATGTACAATGCTTGGCTCTTATGCAAGCCTGAAAACACTGGGGCACGTTTATTTAATGGCTTTGTTTACTTTATTTTTAGCCTCTGTTTTGGCGGAGTGTGCAGGTTTATTGCACTCTGTAGCAGTGTGTTGTGGCAAAGCAGCTGATGGTGTCAAGCTCGAAGCTCTTTAGTATCGGAGGTTTCCACGGCTGACTTGCTAGAAACAAAATCTTAGCTGAGGCTGTAAAAACAAAAAAGAAGCACAGCACAAAGCCAGTGCATGAGCAGAGGCACGTGAATTTGAGCCCCCAGCGCCCACGTGCCCCAGGCTTGACAGCCTTCTTTTCTGCTTTCACTCAGTTTTAACTAAGACGCTGTTCCTAGCAATCCAACCCAGTGCTCGTTTAGAAGTGAAGTGTGCTAAGGGAGGTGCATTCTTGGCTTGAAGGGCTAAACGGAAAAGCATTATCAAAACTAGATTGCGGAGAGAAGACCAACAGTGTTGTCAAGTAGATAGACATAAGAAGATCGGGCTGTGAAGTACGTAGGCACAAGTAAACTGCAAATCAGTAACTACACTCATTGTCACCTCAAGAAGAAAGCATCTTTTGCACATAGTTTGTATGCCACATGAAGCAGTTCTTACAAGATTTGGTTGTCAGTGAGAAAACCAATGCTTGTTTTGATGAAATAATCCTAGGGTGCAATCCACTTACAACAATGTTAAGAAAACCCTAGAATATACTCATTACAACTGATTATTGTTGTATCTGGACTCACCTTTAAAAATATCCAAAACAATACCTTTAAGGCCCGTTCACACTCTTGCAACTGAGTACGACCGAGGGAGACGAGACTCGTTAAAACCTCTTAACATTTCTTAGAACGAGAAAACACACTGGCACGCTGGCGCCATCTATGCGGTGACCCTGGAACTGCATTTCACTAGAGCGAAGGTTTTGCGGTATTTCCGAGGTCAAATGTGCGTAATACCTATAAGAAAGGCTCGTTTATGACGTTGGCAAAAGTTTTTCGAGCCAAGAAAGAAAGGATAATGCGGGAGAGAAATAGAAAATATGCCGGACCGCCAAGTTTACACTGCTACCCAATAGATGGCGCCAGTGTGTCCTTTCGTTGTAAGAGGTTTTAAGGAACCCAGTTTTAAGAGGTCGCAAGAGTGTGAACGGGCCTTTATGCTTCTGGATGGAGCAAGTTACTCAGTATTATTACAAATGGATCAGATTCAGTAAACTTGGAATTGTACCTTTTCTTTATTTAATAGTTTTTAAAGAAACATGTAAACAAACATATCATTTATGCATCGAAAGATTGGAAATCCATGTCTTTTGCGAAAGCTAGGGGATCCTAATGTGCAATGTATCCCGTTGCTATGCACGTGCCAGTCGCAACCTTCTCGATCGCACAAAGTCAACCACTATCTAGATCCCGAGAAAAACGCCTTATTTTATTTTTTTATTATTTCAGGAACACTGCGGATAATTTTCACCATTTAAGCAGGAGAGGGTTACATCAATTCTTGAACAGAAGATTGAAAATAGTCAGTATTTGGAGCGCGTACTTGGGACAGAAATTGAACACAGACAGACGATCATCGACGTACCAGCGATCAAGGTTGTGTGGTCGCGACACCGTCTCGGGGCTGCAGAGATGGTGCAGGGGAGGAGCTCACGCATTTGAACGAGGTTTCAGGCTTTTATATTTTTTTTAATCTTCGCTCGAAACTATGGAGACTTGCATTGTCACCTTGTACAGCTGATGCAATAATGACGATGGGGGTCAGCTCTCGGGCCGTGCGTAGTGTCTACTCGCGGTTTATTTGACTTGCGTCGAGAGCCGCGTTTTCACCACGTGCGACTAATTCGTGCATCTCGCCCCTAACCAGACCTGTCCAACTTGGTGCCCGAGGAGATGCCGCAGACGCGCGGCAGGGAAGCCAAGGAGCGGAGTCGTCGGGTCAGGACCTCAGACCTGCCCGGCATCAAGCCGCTCGCTGTTTCTCTGCTCGTGGATGTCAAGTGAGTCGCTGGCAGTGTGGCCGGCAACACCGCAGATTACTTCGGCGAAGCAGCCATAGTCCTGATACCTCGTAAAAGATTTTTACGACAGGCCATACAAAAGTACTTTGTGTCTTCCCATAGTGTCGACATTTAAGGAAAGCTGGTTACGTGGCTCGAGAAAAACATTTTTAATTTACCGTTTCTTTTAAAGGTCCGTGCTCCCGCTCGGGCATCCCCGGTGCTTGTGGATTAAGGATATTTCTACAGATTCACTATTTTCTAATGCACACTCGTCATAAGAAAGAACTGTCGACTATGAGACGAATCTCACTAATGATTTGGGGGGGTTGGGGGGGCACTAATAACATTAGGCACATATTAAGTAATATTTTATCGTTGTGTGGAATATTCTATGGAATAGTACTTGATCTTGTATTTGCTTCAATCAGAGTACTACCCTCCAGAAGTTCTTATTCACTGCTAGGAAACAAATGTTTCAGATGGCATTAAAAATCTGCTCACCATTGCAAAAGGCGCAGGTCCAAGCGTGTGGTCATATAAAGTGCCTTACTTGGTCGAGTGCTAGGGTAAACAAAGCCTTTTGCGGAGCTGCACTCTTGCATCCGTGTCTTTAACGGTACTGCAAGAAATACTCATGCAGTGTCATAAAATAGTGTTATTTTAGGTTGCCAGGATTTAGGATAGACCAGAATCTTGGAAAGGAAGAGCCTCTTAATCGCTTGAACGATGAAGCTGTTTTCCTGCCGTGTGCGTCTATGAGAAAGTAAATGTGCCGGCATTGTTCATAAACAGTTTGCCTGAGACGTGGCACGTAATGTGAAATGTGATGGACCAGATGAGCAACTCTAAGTGCACCCCATTGCAGATGCACCACATGGCAGATAATAGATCCCTTTCATATCTTCACCAAGCAACCCTGGAAGTCGCCATTTCTTGGGCATGAACAGTGTGATTCGATCCGAGTCCTCGCCGAGCACCGACGCAGGTCTCGATGCGAGCCGAGCCAAATTCATTCCAAAATCTGATGCAAATTTTGCGTCTGATACATGCTCAGAGTGCCTTCCCAAGCAATGGCAGTCGAATAATTGGTGCTGTGGCTATTAAAAGATGGTGCGCGCATTTTCAAAGGGTCTATTGATGCACCGCTCTCGATCTATGTCGGCAGAACGGTGCAAGCGATGAGGGAGATCAAGACGGACATCGGCTATGCGAGGGCCTGGGTGAGACTTGCTCTGGAGAAGAAACTGCTGTCGAAGCACCTCAAGAAGCTGCTCTCTAGTCAAGAACTACTTAGGTAGTTTCATCCCCCTTCTTTTTTTCATAATTATCAGCTCTTTTTATGTTCGTTCACATCTTTGGTTCATGTTCTAAGGTCAGCAATTGGTGCTCATCGGGACCGCCTAGTCTTTTTTATCTTTTTAATTGTGGTTTTAACTGCGAAACGAGGGAGACGTTGACTCGTTCATGGTTCGCTATACGTCCAGCTTGTTTCTCTTTTTCGTGCGGTTCTTCGTTGCTCTTGATGCATCATTTCTGAACCCAACGACACACTTAGTTTTTGTGCATAACAACGCTGGAGGTAAGGTCGATGTTTGCAGTGCTAATTTTTAATACAAAATGTGTTTTATCGGTCGATTGTTATGGAGTTCTGTGACTTTTGACTGTAACGAAAAATCGAGACCGCTACGCCCATGGTAGACCATATAAAAAGACTTCATAAAAAAGCCAGCTTGCAAAGCACGCTGGCTTTTTTTTTTGTTTTTTTCCCGGGCGTGAGCACTTGATTTGGGCTCGTGACAATCAATGAATCGACAAACGTTTGGGTAGTAACTCTGTCCATTTGCTGCAAAGTCGGATATAGCCAAACAATAACAATATCTGGAACTCATAATGTACCATGTGCTTTGTCAACCCCAGTTTGTGGCTATGGTGAACATTGGTAGCATATAATCGGCACCAGATCATGTGGTGGCTTGTTCCAACTGCAAACTAGATAAATGAACGCCGCTATGTTTTTTGTTTTTTTTTGCTATTGTTACAGCATAAAGAGAAAAAACTTGCATTTTTGGTATGAACAATGAGGATTTATTCTAAGTAGTATCTACTGCAAGTACAAATTGTTTTTCTGCCCTTTTAAATAGTCCTTTGTTCTGCTCTGCCTCTCCATTACCATGCGCTGCCGGCAGGAGTTCCTACAAGCGGTATGCGTTCCTGCGATGCGAGGACGAAAAGGAACAGTTCCTGTACTACCTCCTCACCCTCAATGCGGTGGACTACAACTGCTTCACCAACACGTACACTGCCACGGGTGAGCGGCCCGGCTTCTTCGGCAGTCCGCACGCGATATTGTTCGCACGAGCACTATGGGCAGTTCCAAGGGGGAGAATGAACTGATTCAGCTTGCACTCCCGTTTAGTATGATTTTGAAGTGCCACCTCTTTTGCTTTTGGTAAGGCAGTTTTGGACCTTGGATGGCTCCTGGTTTTTTTCTTCTTCTTTTTAATTGTTTTTTTTTTCTGGCAGCGTGGTGAAAACGCGTGAAATAGAGATACAAATGAAAGGAGAGGAATTTCTCGCTTTTTTCTCGGTTCTGTTTTGGACAGTTCAAACTGTTTGAGTGGCACTTCGAAGGTACAAAAGCAAATTGAAAAACACACCAGTTGGTTTTTTTTAGCACCGCTTCTGTGTGCTGCTGTGTATCTTAATGGACTTAGGCCTGCTTCCAAGAAGACAGTGGTGGTGTTTTTTTACAGCGGAGCTGTTAAGGGCTAGCTTCCCCAGGATCGTGTCCGGTACCAAACAAATGTTGATACAAAACTCTGGACAGCTACCGCCATCTATGAGCGACGGCGGCAACCAAACAATCGGCTTGCCGGCCGCGCTCATAGATGGCGGCAACCTTTCCAGCCTTTCCACTCTGGTTTTCACCAAAGTGGGAAGGCTGAATTTTTCTAGGCGTCGTCCTAGATGACGTCCTTGAGGTCATCCTAGACGTCGTCCTTGAGGTCATCCTAGACGTCGTCCTTGAGGTCGTCCTAGAGGTCCTTGAGGTTGTCATAGACGTCGTCCCTGAGGTCATCCTACGCGTCCTCCTTGAGGTCGTCCTAGACGTCGTCCCTGAGGTCGTCCTAGAAGTCGTCCTTGAGGTCGTCCTAGATGTCGTCCTTGAGGTGGTCCTTTAAATGTCGTCCCTGAGGTCGTCCTAGAAGTCATCCTTGAGGTCGTCCTAGATGTCGTCCTTGAGGTCGTCCTAGACGTCGTCCTTTAGATGTCGTCCTTGAGGTCGTCCCACCAGAGCTCTTCTTCACCACTCTGGTGAGAAGAACTCTGAGGTCGTCCTAGATGTCGCCCTTGAGGTCGTCCCACCAGAGTTCTTCTTCACCAGAGTGGAAAGGCTGAAAGTTTTTTACAGCGGAGCTGTTAAGGGCTAGTTTCCCCAGGATCGTGTCCGTCCTCAAATGACCTGATGACACAAAACTCTGGACAGCTACCGCCATCTATGAGCGACGCCAGCAACCAGGCAACCGGCTTGCCGGTTGTCTGGTTGCCGCCGTCGCTCATAGATGTCGGCAACCTTTAGAGGCCTTTTCACTCTGGCTTGCCGACTTGCGGCCAGCCATTACTTTATTCCCACCACAGTACAGCTTCGCTGGTCTTCCTTCTTCATCAGAGTGAAAAGGCTGAAAGTTTTTTCTTATTTTCTTTTATTTTCTATACAGTCGGGCAAAATGTGCCACGACGTACGTGGCACCGAGCCTTTCTCCTTCTCCGGCATTCGCGAGACCTCGCATGTGGTGGGATGGTCGCAAGACCACGCAAACTCAAAACCCCACCGCCTCGGAGTTCGGAACCTACCAAGGGGCTGGTTCACACATTTGCGTCCGACTGTGGCTGACTGCATTACAGCAGCCCGTGATAGTTCCGGCACCACCTACCAAGCAGCACCGGAACTGCGTGTAACTAATCCGAAGGCTTGACAGGATCGGTGGGATCGACTGTACATACTATTTATGAGAAGCGGTCGCTCGTACCATTTCCGGAATTATTTAGCCTGCGATGAAAGAATGACGCATACGAAAATGCGGGTCAGAAGCGTTCCAGAGCTACCCAATAGATTGTACCCTTGCGTCTTCTGAACGGTAGTGGTCTTGAGCCACTGTACCACACTGGTCACGGTCAAACGCAAGTGCACGAACCGACCGGCCAAGTTATAATGCGAGATGGGCAGGGCACTACAGCGGCGGCAAGGTTTTCCCCGTTCTCCGAAGCGCGCTTTGTCCGCCGCAATTTGTGTTAACAGCGTGGCCCCGCTTCCTCCTTCTCGTCGTTGCGGCCGTCAGAGATGCCGTACCGGGTCGTGGTGTTCCCGAGCCGGAAGCTGAGCGCCTCCACGACGTCTGCCAACGCGTGGGTCAGCCTGTCGGGCACCATGGGCACCACGGGCGTCATCCCCGTGCCCAAGCAGTCCCTCGAGTTTGTCTGCCACGTGAGTCCCTCTCCACTCTTCTCGCGAGACGTCTTCCCGTCGAGCTCGGCCATTCCACAACCAGTCGACTCTAAAGCGAAGTATGTAGAGAGCAAGTCGTCTGCTTCTTGCGCAGGGGTTGCGACGACATCAGAATGATGCTGAGCTCCGATTGGCTCCGATTGGAAGGGTAGCGGGTAGTCCTTAAGGCAGCTAGCATTGAGGTCCACCGACTATTCCTTCGTCAGAGCCAATCGGAGCTTGGCGTTCTGACGTCAGTGCAACCCTTGCGCAAGAAACAGACAAACTTTCGCTCTGCATTGGAGGTACAGTGCCTGGAACGCGTCTTCTACTGGTGTGTTTGGCGCCCTATCCCACCCGTGCTTCGAAAGTGGTTCTGAAGTGGCGACAAATGACGTCGCGGAAGCCGGAGTGTCACAATCCTGGTGGTGGGTGCTAGAAGTCCTGGCAAAAAGTAGGAGCGAAAGCGAGTGTCACCGTCTTCGCGGCATCCCAACTCCCAACTGCCGAAGCATCCGTGTACTGTCAAGCCGGAGGGTAACCTGCAGCAGAAGAGGCATCTGCCACATCCACCACTGCTGCTGCGACGCCGCCACTTCGTGGCAGCGACAACAGGACGCTTCTACGACGTCGTGAGGAGGATATCTGTGTACATCTTTTTTAGGATGCGATAAACACACCAGACGGAGACGCGTTGCAGGCATCATAATCAAACACATTTAGCCCTCTCGTATGGGTTCTGAACTGTGTGTGGACGCTCTTGACGTTCCCGTTCCTCATTAAGATTTTGTTTTCCGGCCGCACCTGCAGCACAAGAACCTGGGCCTCCTGACCACCCTGAGGATAGGCCACGACAACACGGGGCTGTCGCCCAAGTGGATGATCGAGCACTGCCTCGTCAGGAACGACGTGACGGGGCACACCTACAAGTAAGTGGCGCCAGCGCGCCGTGCAACTAGCACGGGTTTAAAGGCTCGCGTGCAGGCAGCACCTTCTGCCAGGCAGAAGAATGTTCTCTAACGTCCTTCCTCCTCGTCACTCAAAAGGACTGGATCTGGCAGATACCCCCTGCAGAAAGGGGAAGGGGTGTCCTCTTGTCGGGAAGGGAAAACAAATAAATATAGGGGCAGTTTCCTCCTTTTTGCTTTTCGTCGACCTTTAACGAGACACTGAACTCCCAGAAAAGTTTTAATTAATTTTCGTCGAAAAATACGAAATGTTATCCCAATGTTTTTGTCACAATGTGCTCCAATCTTGTGCTTCTCTTTTGGGTCGAGGTACGAAAAGAGAAACACGTTTTGGAATTGCTCTTTACTAGGGCTGGGCAATTGATTGATTAACCTTCCGATTAATCGATTAAGGCTTTAATCGCGATCAAACTGTTTAACCGGTTAATCGTTTTTTTAATCGGCACTCAAAAATAAGTCAACTGGACGCATGCATGGCTCTATCCTGTTTGACCTGCCCGAACTAGGGGTGACTCATGCCCCCCCCCCCGTTACAGGAAAACGCTGCGGGCGTGTATACATCGGTCGTTCTGTCCCGAGCGGTGTTCCGTTCCCAGCCAGGTGCTATGAGCAAGGTTCAATTCTTGCGCTCGCGAAGCGTCACGTGTTCGAGGATATACATTACAGTTCTGCCGAGGCCGGACGAACAAGCCGGGCCCGCAATTGATCCCCGCACGACCGCGAAACTTCACGTGTTGAGGATCTATTACACATCCTGCCCACGCAAGACAAACAAGCAGAAAAACAAGCTGGGAAGCTAACAACGCCATTGACGCCATGGTTACTTGTTCCGGTATTCGGCCCGTAAAAATGGATGAGTTCACACTGGAAAGTTTGGGCTTAACGTAAACTCCAGCGGTGAAGTTTTTAACTCTAAGGAAGTCCACTGCATCATCTGCAAAAAGCCGTTTTTGTACAGTGGAAGCGTAAGTTCGCTTCAGTATCACCTACGAGCGAAGCACCCATGTACGCCGCTGCAGCCATGTACGCCGCTGCAGCAAGTACCATCCGCCAAAACGCAGAAAACACTTTGTCTTCGGAGCTGGAGCAAAAATATGTGAGCCTTTGAATCGTTGAACTATATCATAGCCTCCTTTATACTGATAATGCCTGCCCAATGGTTGGCTTCCCCATGCTTCGTCGTCGTTGCGCCTGCTGCCCATATTTGCCACTAGAGGCGCCAAAACCCCATACAAAACTGCAGACGACGCTTCTCCTCTGCCCGCTGCTACAGTCCACTGTGACGCCATTTGTGAATTGAATACATTTGTAACCCAGGCTACATAGCTACCGCAGGGCACCGTCAGTATAGTTTTCATATATAAAAGAAGTCTTAACCTTTCTTTTAGCTTTCACTTCTTGGTTTTGTTTCTATGCTGAAATGTTACCAGACCTCTGGTGCTTGTCACAGGGACAACAGTAATAGTCAAACCGAATTAAAAAGGAGACAGAGAGGCTGGCGGACGTTCACGACGTTGCAACAGCAGCCACTTAGCGTTTTTATTGCTTCTGGAGCAGAGTCGAAAAACATACGGCCCGCGGACCACATGCGGCAGTCAAGGGATTTTTCTCAGGACCGCGAACGAGTCTTCGCGATCGGAAACCTGCGCACCTGTCGGCAACGCCCTGACCGGGGATCTTGAAATACATTTTCAATGTTTTTCCATTTTTTTTAAGCTTACAGGTTTTTTAGAGCGCAGCTCTTAGGTGCCCGTTTCCGGCTTGAGCGGCGTCGCCGTCAGTGTAACCGCGCGGTGCATTGTGGGTAAATTTTCCCGAAGGAACCCGAGGTCCTCCCGAAGGAACCCGAGGTCCTTCGGGAGGACCTCGGGTTCCTTCGGGAGGACCTCGGGTTCCTTCGGGAGGACCTTGGGTTCCTTCGGGAGGACCTCGGGGGGGGGGGGGGGGGGGGTCACGTGACGATGACGTCATCAGTGACGTCATTAGTGATGATGACGATGACGTCATCAGCATCCGCGTCGTCATCATCATCATCACTGATGACGTCGTCAGTGACGTCACTGATGACGTCATCGGCATCCGCATCGTCATCGTCATCATCACTGATGATGTCACTGATGACGTCATCGTCATCAGTGACCTGGGGGATCACGTGACCCCCCGAGGTTATGTGACCCCCCCCCCCTCCCGAGGTCACCTGACCCCCCAGTACCCTTCCCTCCTCCTCAAGAGATGTGCTCTAATTCGGCGTTACAGGGAGTTGTAAACGGCTTTCATTTTTTTTTATGTTTTGACCGGTTTCTTCTGGTCTGCACTATTTTTCACGGATGCAGTTCTAGAGCTTTAACGAATTCCTAGAAAGTGGCTTGTTGAAGAAGATCTTCTTGAGGTCATGCTTGTCAGACACAAATGCAGAGTAGTTTGTGGAAATTGGCTTGAAATACTTAGTACACAGAATTTGCAGGAAATATTTGTAATGGTTTACATCTTTATCTGCCTTTGCGCATTTCAGAGCGCCATGGTGCATAAGTGTATCTACCGAAGTCTCAACAGCTACATACAAAGGCTTTTTCAGCATATTTTGTTTTTTTTAGTAAAACCTCTACGAAGTTCTTCGGCGCATACAGCACCCTCACTAGCTTCTCGGATGGATAGTATAGTCCTGCCCTGTCCTGGTGTCTGATGATGGAATCACTGTGAGCCGTAGAAGCCTGCTTAATAACCAGTAGGAAGCAGTCACTGCAGTTGACATGTTCCTTCACCACCCGTGCCAAATATCCACCTACTACTACGTGACGCCACACGCAGACCGTGTGGCGTCACGGTGTGCGTGCCGGGAGCCGCAGACAGCCTCGTGCTATTAGCTATGCCGGCTATGGCTAAGCGCTCTAGATCTCTGAGAATCGAACGACAACCGAAAGATATTACTCGTGTCACAAAACATTACGTGATAACGTGACCTATTTAAACACGTAAGGTCATGTTACCGCGTAACCTAACATGGAAAACTTACGTTATCACATAGCTTATTGTGATAACGTAGTTTACACTAGCTACAGTGAACTGTAGTAGCAGACAGCGGACAAGCGTCGTCTGCTTTTCTGTATGGGGTTTTGACGCCCCTAGTAGCAAATATGTGAAGTAGGCGCGACGACGACAAAGAAACCATTGGGCAGGCATTTTCAGTATAAAGGAGGCTATGACTATATATGTATCCTCAATTCTAAATGTCCTTTGCGCCGTGTAACAGAGAGTAAAAAAGGTCTTCAAAGTTCAAAGGCAAGACGAGTTGTTGCATTCTTTTTAATATAATATTTATAAAAATCAACGCAACCGATTAATCGATCAATTAATCAATTAAAGGGTGGCGATTAATCGGGTTAAAATTTTTAATCGACGCCCAGCCCTACTCTTTACTCAAAATGAGTCGCCCAAAATCAGGGGCAGTTCCAAAATATGCTTCTATTTCGGGTCAACGTGCCAAAATGGAAGCATGCATCAGAATCGCTCCTAACTCAAGGTTTGTCTCGCAATCTGTCTCGCTAAAAACTCCTAACTCAAAATGTCTCGTAATGTAACTTGTTTAAAATTCCTAACTCAAAATGTGTCCCGCTAAAAAGAAAATTTTACACGAAAAGTTGGTTTTATGACATACATGTCCTATCCAAGTACTTAACAAAAAAATTTTTTTGGGGAGTTTAGCATTTTATTAAAGTGTAGTTTGGATTATTGGCAAGTAATGCTGACTCGACTTGGCTGGACGATCGGTTTGATCGAACATTTCAACCCCAGCACGGTTGACATCCCCCTTGGTCCTTTTAGGGGTGAAGCTCCTTAGGGGCTAGCCATGTCCGTCCGCCCATCTGTCCGGCGTCCGGTGCTCGTGCTCCTGCTCGTGAGCTCATGTGCTCGTGTAGGGCAAAAAAAAATGATGAAAAAAAAATGTTTGCGCAGTCGACAGGATTCGAACCTGTGCGGGAAGACCCCAATGGATTTCTAGTCCATCGCCTTAACCACCTGGCCACGACTGTGGGACGAGTAGGGGACTCTGAGATGTGGTAGTAACTCAAGAGCTGGGGATGTCATGGATGAAACGTTGCATGTAGCCGCTCAACGTCTATACAGGAGAGGGCGCTGCGGACAAATGCGTATATAATCGCGTTAGACTTTGCATGCATTGGCTCAACGTTTATAGACGAGAGGGTGCTGCGGTCAAATGCTCAAATGCGTATATAACCACGTTCCATACCACACATTGTCTTTCTGGCATGGATGAAAACGAACGGCATGCTGCGGCTCAGCGTCTACGCAGACAAGCACCACCAGAGCTTCGCCCCAATCAACATCATTCACCATGTGGAGATTTTCTTTGTGTTCTAAAGGGCTAACCCAGCCAAAACTGTTCTCCTTTTTGCCTCTTGTGACTGCTTACAATCACTGTGCAGACATTCATAAGCAGTAACAAGAGGCTTAAAGGAGCACTCAAGTGGATTCTGAGATCGTCTATTTACGGTGATAACTCAATCTACTGGCTATAAGCATCCCAAGAAGCTCAAATTACACTCATGGGCGGCCGATTTCCCTAATAAACATCTAATCAAAGATCGTGACACGCCCCCCTTTCTGCATCTTGGAGCAGACAACAGGGGGCGCCGTCAGATGCCGTTTTAATAATAATAATAGTAATATTTATTTGCATACAAAAATCTGATCCTGGGTGGCGTGCACGGCTGTGCAGAAAGGTTAAAACCCGTACGCGAGTGCGCCTGCCAGCTCGCAATAATTGCTGTACTACGTCTCCTACACCCAAAGGTTTGACGGTTCTGTCAAAATATAATACACAACGCACCTAAAGAGAGCTATAATTAGGGTTCGGAGTTTTCGGTTTAAACCGATAAAAACCGATAAAAGTATGCCGAATCCATTTTCGGAAATTTGGTTTTAACCGAAAAAGGTCAGTTTTTAGGTTCGGCATTTTTTATTTAAACCGATAGAAACCGGTAAAAGTACGTCGAATCTATTTTCTAAAATTCAGTTTTAACCGGTAAAGGTCAATTTGACCTTCCAGTCGTACCGCAGAGCCGTGGCGAAAAAGTGGAACAGTCTATCTAAACGTGTCCGAATGTATGGGATACACGGATGCCATCACGACGTTTTGGTTTAAAGTGCGCATCATCGACCGGAACATGAAGTCCGAAATGCCCCATGACTTCGCTATGCACGAGCGTGTTTTCAAGCTCGTTGTAAAGAAGACTGACTTGATGCAAGCTCTGCATATTGTGTTGTGCTTCAAAACGTCGCACCGTGTCTCTTTCGGCGGTCACAATTGGTTGATTGGCCGATTTTGTCTCAGGCAGCGCTTCATCTCCTCAGCCTGCCAGTGTCCATTGTTTGCGTTGAGAGGGCATTCTCGAAGCTCAGGGTCATATTAACAGAAAAAAAAGAGTGCGGATCAACGAGGAGAGCCTGGGAAAGTACAAATGTGTGTAATATAATAATATCACATAATCCTGATGTATGTACAGAAGGTGAAGTTTCATGTTTTTTGGGCATAGGCTTTATATCTGACTTGTTTGTACTTCTTTGTTTTTCTTGTTTGTTTTACAGTTGAACACATTTGCCAAATAAAGTGTCGATTTTTTTTCAATGTATTATGCCGTTATTCTTTGAGTGATCACAAATATTAGAGCTACAAGGATTATCTGATCCGGTGTCTGTTGGTGTTCATTTAATATTCACCGAAAAAAGCCGATAAACTTTTGTGGGCATAAATATACGCCGAAAAAAACCAAAAATTGAATTTTAAAATAAACACCGAAAAAAGTAAGCCGAATTTTGAAAAAATAGAAACCGAAAACGCGGAACCCTAGCTATAATAGTAACTTTCGGAATCTCCATGCAATTAACTATTCTGGCGACAGAAAGAATAAAACAAACTCCGGACAAAGGAGTTTGTCGCCAGTCATTGTTACCAACACACTCTTCAATTAATGTGAACTATTTTCATTGGTCAAATTTCATGGAGTTGGTGGGGATCTGAGGATGCCCCCCTCCCCACCCCTTCCCCCCCCCCCCCCTTTTCCCCCAAAAGAGAAAATAGTGCCCGTGCATTTCTGTTGCTGTGAGTTTACTGGGCATCTTGCCATCTAGAACTGGTCATTTTTATTGACTAAAGCCAAATAAACAATATGGCATCAAAAACAAGCTTCTACAAGAAGTACTCGAGTGCCCCGGTAGTAAGCTGCCACAAGTGTGTACTAGCCTTGAGATGGAGTATGAGTATGATTTTTTATGCCTCATTCGCAGTATATAGAGAAACAAAACATCGTAAGCAGTCTTATGTCGACAAAGAAATCTAGTTTTTGATTCCTGCTGCGACAAAAAATGCTTTTGTGGGCCGGAGCAGCTCTTTTTACACCCGCTTGAAATGGGCACGATTGGAGCGAAACACGGTTGGTCTTCAGGTTCCCGTGTGGCCGGTGGCTCGGCAAGGGCATCGACGACGGGAGCACGGAGCGGCTTCTCGTGGCCGAGATGGTTCCTGCCGATGTCGACAACGAAGGTAGTGTCCCTTCTCCCTGCCCCAACACTTTGTTCACCCCTAGGCTGATGGTGCAATGAAAGCTACGCGATTGCCGGACGTATCAAGTGCCTTCCTTTTTTCTCCTGCTCCCACTTTCTGCGCAACGGTATGGGTGGGAGTGGGATCATGTGGTGAAAGATAAGGGTGTGAGTGGTCAGTGTGCACGTAGCTTCTACTTCTCTGTTAGCTTAGGGGTGAATGGAATATGGACATTCCTTTGTGGCATAAAACTGACTTCTTCGCACTGTCGGGAAGGTTGATTCACTCCTGTGTTGGCTTCACTGTGCCACCATGGAGTGATAATTCATTTTAATGCAATAGCATTATTAAGCTACTCGTTGCAGATTTCTGTCTGTCTGGTGTCTGCCCTCCTGATGCACAGTAGGTGTGTGCATCAGACCATATCAGCTCACTGCTTGCTCCCCATTGCACCGTGCGTATGTGGAGCGGCAGTGCGCTCTCCCTCACATCCGTACCCTCTTTGAAGGACCTGATGACCTTGACGACGTCCTTGAGGTCGTCCTTGAGATCACGCTAGAGGTTGTCCTAGTCGACCTAGAGGTCTCCCTAGATAGAGGTCATCCTTGAGGTTGCCCTAGAGGTCATCTTAGAGGTCGTTCTAGATGTCGTCTCTGATGTCGTCCTAGAGGACAATGTTAAAAACGGCGTCTAGAACGACCTCAAGGACGATTTCTAGGGTGATATCAAGGACGACAAGGATTTAACTTGGTCCTAGAGGACGGCTTTAAATTTAGCGAAGATACTCCCCGCCAAATTTAGGAAAAATTGACGTCATGACTTATGCACCAATTCAGTTTCCACGCTAAATTTGGCGGTGTGCATTGATAAATGCTATCACATTCATAGATGATCACCCCTGTGGTTTCTACAAATTTGCCTCAACCATCAATTTGCTACCCTGTATATTTCTTTCCTCTCCCAGTGCAGTTCAGTAGAGGCCACTTGTGGTTGGACTTCCATTGCTTCTTGCTAACTTTTCTTGAAATTTTCCAGCATTAATCAACAACCGTTTCACACAAAGAGAGCCTGCCTTTGTAGTCCGCTCGTTTTTACGGAAGCTTTTACACAAAGCTGCAATTGGGAAAAGCAACCGTTTGAAAGCTACTTATTTTGTTGCTACTAGGTAGTTGCTGGAAAGCAGTTTCTGAAAAAACTAAGATTAATTACATGAAAGAATGAAATGATGACTTATGGTGAACCAAAAATATCACAGCTTGTCTGTGTTTATTTATGTATTATTTATTTCATTTCAGTAAATTCTGGGCCACTAGCACATTACAGAGGGGAGGGGCAATTTACAGCACAAAATTCAGTAAAAACAAAATGAAATACAAACGATGTAAAACATGAGCAGTCAAGGTTAGTATCAACAAAGATGGTTGGTTATCGCATTTTTAAAGGAATCAGGTGATGATATGGACACTAGAGATGCGGAAAGTGGTTCCATTTGGAAGACGTTCTGGGTATGAAGGAGTCAATGTAGGCGTTGGTACAACACTGATGAAATCATTCTTTGCATTGATGGTCAAGGCGAGCTGAGATATGTGAGGCAGGAAGAAGAAACTTTTCTTTTAAAGTAGGGTTAGAGTAATACATTTTGTGAAAAAGACACAGACGAGAAATTTTGCGACGCAAAGACGGAAGAAGCAGAGACAAGTGAGTTTTCATAGACAAGACACTCGCAGTACGGTGAAAATTACAAAAGATAAATCGTGCACCACGATTTTGTACGGCCTCAATGTTAGATACAAGTGTTGAGTGACCGGGATCCCAGATTGCTGCAGCATATTCAAATTTTGAACGTACCAGTGTTTTAAATAAAAGTACTTTTAATGACACGGGGGCTAATGTACCAATATACCGAAAACAGATTTGTTGCTGTTCTCCGGTATGTACCAAGATGTACATGTCTTACGTAAATTACAGTCATACGAATTTCTGGCAGTGGGGGGTGGGTGATGACTCGGAATATTATGGTAATTTTACTATTTGCAGGTCAGGTCAGGTTTTTACTATTTGCAAAACATTAGTCGCACAAACAAGTTGGGCAAGATGTCGACAGTTTTAGAGAAAACATTGAGAGGTTCAGTCTGACATGAGTGTGGCATGGACACACTGAGACGGAGCATTTTCACTTCTCTTTTTTGGGGGGGAGACCAGAGTAGTGGCAGTCACGAATAATATATGCCTTAAAATCACTCGCGCGTGGGTACAAAATTCCTGGATCCTACCGCAAGTAATCCAGGAATAGCATAGGCAACCACATACAATAAAGCCAGCAAGAACGCCAATCTATTTTTTTATCCTTTTGGTGATAGACACTTCGGAATGAGCCGAAAGCTTCCCATTCTATAAAGGGGCTGGGGAGTTAAACCGTACCTTTGTCTCGCAATATTTATTACCCACGAGACATTTCAAAACCATAATCTTGCACTAATTTTGCCTTGCAAGAAAGATTAAAAAAAATGTTAAAGAGGCTAAGATGGCATTGCCGTTTTCAGAGCTGATGGAGGCCTGCAGAACCCCTCCCCGGTGTCGGTCGCCAAGTGTGCCAAGGAGACCGAGCGAACCAAGTAAGTCCTTTATTGAGGCGAAAGCCTTATATGTCTCATCGTTCAGTCGACCTTCAAAGTCCTTGAGCGAAAACACGTTGTTCTAAATCAAAAACCTAAAATTAACGGCACTTTCCACGTGTATTCCTCGGCTCCTTATTACGGCGTTGGCTGTACTTGGCTTTTTGTACTGGGCGAGTGTCGTGTTGCCGAAAACGAATGGAGCGTGAACGCGCGTTCATCGCAGGTGGCTTTGGCGCAGGGAGAGGGCAAGTACAGCAGTGATGCTCTCGCCCCTTCACGATAATAGTCGCGGTTGAGGTGCGGTGCGTTCAGCCAATCTCGATTGCGCTCCTCGCCACCTATTCCGTCGGCGCTCTAAGCCTTTGTGCACATTCGACAGCACGACAGCATGGAACGCATTCGACAGCAAGATCATGATGTGCGTGAACGTGAAGTGGCACGTGGAAGAGAATGTTACGGAGCGAAGAATGGACACGTCGGTGCAGCCAAGCAATTTGTGCAGCGCGTCCGTGAGAATGTGTTCGGTGCTAGCTGTTCTGTGCGTGGTCGGTCAGGGTTTACGTGAGACACCGCACGACGCAACGTCACCTGGAATTTTCAGTCAATCACGACGCAATAACCCTGAAATGTCGCACCAGGTGACGCTGTCGATTCACATCACGTCGCGGGATCGTCCATGCAATTTTGGGGTCATTTACTTGGAATGTTTTATACAGAAGACGATCGCACCTGCGGTACGTGTACTTACATTCTCAGCATTCTTCTTAGTGCTTGGGTAATTTGGCAAAAGGTCTATTAAACGTTCCTATGTTTCTTACTGGGTTCTAGTTCTTGCAGCGATTTTTCTTGCATACATTGCTTCAGTTTGCCACATTTTGCCACATTGCACAATGACACATTTTGCCATGACATTTTGACATGACATTTTGCCACATTGCACATTGCGCAATGGCATTGCACACAATGCCACATTTTGAATTGCTGACTTTTTTAATGTACCGTATTTACTCGAACCTAATGCGCCCTCGATTGTAACGCGCACCCGTTTTTTGAAGTCCGAAAAAAAAAAATGCGATGACCTCGATTGTTACGCGCACCAGATTTAGTAGGTTCGATGCAGAAATGAAACCTTTTCTCACTTGGAACAACGAAGGTTTATTCCAAATGCTTCAATCTTGCGATGAAATAAACAGCGCTGTCTCTCGCCGGCAAGGTCGTCATCACGACGCCGGTCCGGGGCAGCGCCCGTGGAGCGATATGCATCACTCGTCGTCGCTGTCGGACGACATATTCTGCAAGCGGGTCTTCTATTTCGGGGAATCGGCCCTTCTTCGGTCCACTGAATCCCTTCCGCGTTGACTTGCTGGCCAAAATCCTTTCTTTCTGCTTGCGCCAGTCCCACACGCAAGTTTCTGGAACACTAAACGCACGTGATGCGGCTTGATTTCCATCGCTTTCTGCGCACAATATCACTTTTCTTTTGAATCCAGCATCATGGGGAACACGGCATGTCTTTGCAGTGGGAACTTCCATGTTGATACGAACGCAAGAAACACATGACTACTACGCTAAGCGCTGGCTACGCTCTAAGCCTTTCAGTCTCAGCGCGTAATGGAGTGGCCATTTTGAAATGTCGATGGCGATATGGTAGTGCAATTGTGGGTCGCACTCGATTGTAGTGCGCATGCGATTTTAGAGCGCAGCTCTTAGGCGCCCGTTTCCGGCTTGAGCGCCGTCGCCGTCGCCGTCGGCGTAACTGCGCAGTGCATGTTGGGACATGCACCGCGCGAGCCCCCCCCCCCCTGAGGTCACATACCCCCCCCCCCCCCCCCCCGAGGTCACGTGACCCCCCCCCCTTGGAGGAGATTGAAGGATGAGGGGAGGAGGAGAAGGAGGAGGATGAGGAGGGGTATACCCTCCCCTGAGTACCCTTCCCTCCTCCTCCTCAAGAGCTGCGTTCCAATTCGGCGTTACAGAGAGTTGTAAACGGCTTTCATTTTTTTTACCTATTTTCCCTTAAAAAAAGGTGCGCGTTAGATTCAAGTAAATACGGTAAGTAGAGCACCTTTGTTGTCCCCCGGTTCCTCTTCTCGGCAGCCGCAGCAGATCTTTTGCTCGTAATTATGGCTCATGAGCAGCCATTTCGGAATGCAGACGGCACTATTCGGTGCACCATTGCATGGCTGCAGTGGGCGGAACGATGAGACCAAATCGTCGCACCAGTTTTCCAATGCCAGTAATGTGTGCTGCAGCGAACGGATACGCAGTAGCTGCCTCGTGTAAAAACGCATCTTGTAAAACTGAGTTAATTATGAGCAGTCTGCCCCGTACCACATTGTTAAGACCGCTGTCCGAGGCTCGAGTTGCGGAAACAGGTTGCAGTTCATGCGGTTCACACGACGAAACTCGGTTTCGCAGGGTTGACCGTCCCGGAGATTCAGCAGCTGCTGGGGGATGCCGTCAACAACATAGTCAAGTACTTCTACAAGTCGGAGCGGGAGGTCAGTTTTGTTTTTTTTGCTGTGCCCAGTCTGCGCATGCGGTGCCCACTGACAATAGGAGGACGGTGGGCTTTTCGGAAGCATTAACTGGATGGTGGCACAGTTTGAGTTAATGTTCACCGAAGGGCCGAGAATGGCGGGGAGGTCCTCCGGTTGTCTTATCTCTGGTGTGAGCTTTCCACCTTCGAGAACGGTTTGGCGTCTCGCAAGCCACGATGGAAGGCAAGGAGCGCGCGTTGGAGCGTCCAAGCGAGACACCCGGACGTTCTCATTTTGCCGTTGACTGTGTGTGACAGCAGGGTGAACTCTGTCGCGTATTTGGTACAAAAAAGCTTTATCTCGTAAAATTGATCTTGCGAAGTCTTTTTTTTCTTTTTTTAAGTTTAAGATTTTTTATTTATCGATGATCTGAAGCCCGTAAATGAAACGATATACCATTGTCGTGTCTCGCTAGTACTGGACGCCTCCGCCTTCCCCAAATATCTTCCGTCGTCCGAGTCGTCCGTAACAATTATAGGACTTCAAAGATAAAGGTGGCTGTCAGTGTTTATCTTCTCGCTTCTTCGTGATTTGTGTTTGAGCATCCTCATCGGCTAATGCCACCATCTCAATGGCTGTAAAGCGGTAATAAGGTACACAACTCGCCATGCCCCACATTTCTGAAAGCTGTCGTGACTACAGTTTATCTATTCGACTCCCAAAGGCTGGTTCACATACACGTTTGAGTGCGATCGAGTGTGTGGTACTCTTTCGTAACCGCTTACGACGTGCAAACGGTCTTGCGCACCGGTGCCGTCTGCTGGGTAGTCCTGGAACACTTTCAATCCGCGTGTAACTGAAGGCTTTTTGGTATTTGCACAATTCAATCTATGCACCTTCTACGAGGAAACGGTCACGTATAACTCATCAGAATTATCTGGAGCGCACGAGGAAAGAACAATGCGTAAAATATGTGCAGATTGAAACTGTTTCTGGGCTACATAATAGATGGCGCCAGTGTACCCATATGTTCACTCGTCGTAAACGATGAAGAGCGAGCGCGGCGCACTCGTTCACGCATGGACGCAAATGTGCAAACTGTTCTTAATGTGGCCATAGCATCCGAGGCGAGTAACAAAACGTGCCCGCGCGGCTTTCCTTGCAGCGGGGCAACCTGACGATCCTGCTGTGTGGAGAGCTGGGTCTCGTGTACTGTCTGGAGCAGGTCTTCCTGTACGGCTTCAAGGACACGCGCTTCTTCAGGCACATCTACCTCTGGGAGTACTTTGGTACGCCCCAACCCCAACGATTCTATAGCGGTCCATCTTGACTCAAGAACTGATGTCCAGACGTGAATAGGCGGGGAAGAGGGACAGTGCACGATAACCATTCGGCCACGGATGCGCTTGCTTGGAGACATGCGTGGCAGTATTAACTGTCAAATAAAATTTTAGCATCATTTTTGTGTATTACTGTTTATGCACTGAAACCGAAGAGCTTGTGGCATCGTGAAACACTGGCTATTGTGCGACGACGTTTCGTATTTTAAATGGGTTGCAGAGTAGCAGAGTTTGGGAAGCACCGCATTGGCTGGTTCGACGGCACGTGTCGTTAGCGAGATGAATGCATGCGGGAGAGAAGGGTTATCTAATTCCCCGCCATCGGCTTCTATTTCACAGCTTTTTTTAAAACGTGGCCGCTGCTTCAGTTGCGTGCGACAGGATAGGGAGACAAAGTGGCAGAAGCGAAGCGGTTCAGAGGGTGACCGTGCAGTTCCGCTCTTGCGTTCCGCAGTGAAGGTGAAGGAGTTCTTTGAGTCGGTGCTGCAAGACGGCCCCGAGGAGGACGAGCGCCCCAACGAGGTGTGGCGCGGCTACTGCCGCCTGGCCAACAAGGTGGACCGGGCGTCCCACACCATGGGCAAGGACGGCAAGTTCCAGCTCTTCATCTGCCTGGCCGCACGGTGAGACCGCCGCTCCCTCACGCTCAGAGCAAGAGTTACCCACGGGTGTGCACTTCGTTCATCTCACACTCTTTTTGCTTTAAGCAAAAGGTGCAGTGAAGAACGCTTGAAAGTAGGTCATTTACCGGTTACCTTGCGGTACCCCTGATATTACCGGAAGGAGGGTGGAGGTCTTGTCATTAAAAGATACAAGCTGTCTTCTATTGGACAAACAAGAAGCTACCCAGTTAACTAATTGATATTTTGACAATATAGCAGAAAGCGTCAAGAGCAGTTCAGGGTGAGGTATGCGATCGAAAGCTTTCGATAAGACAAGAAAAATTAAGTCTGTCTGGCTCCTATTATTGACTCTACTTGAGATCTCATAAACTGACTCACTAAATGAATGCTCGTTGATAGAGATCTTCTAAGAATATTATGATCATCAAGATAGTTTATCATATGGTGAAAAGGTTTATATGTTCTAGCTGGCTTGTGACAGCAGGCTGTAGCGCCCGGCCGTAACAAGAAAACAACGGAAAAAATTGACCGCATCTCCACGTGGTGAATGATGTTGCTTGGGGCGAAGCTCTGGTGGTGCTTGTCTGCGTAGACGCCGAGCCGCAGCATGCCGAGCCTTTTCATTCATGTCAGTAGGAGAATGTGTGGTTTTCTTCTTTTTCTTTTTTTAAGCAGACAGATGGGATGGTATCTCAGAACCCCCTACTCTTTTTTTTTTCTTCTTTTTTTTTTTCATAATTTTTTTCATCTTTTTTTTTTCCAATTTTTTTTTTCCCCTACACGAGCAGGTGAGCATGTGCTCACGTGCTCGTGAGCATGTGATCTCACGAGCAGAAGCATGAGCACCCGACGCCGGGCCTACGGCGGACGGCGGACGGACATGGCTAGCCCCTAAGGAGCTTCGCCCCTAAAAAGCGTTATGCCCATAAACCCTGCACTTGACGAGCCCATCACTGTCTGGGAGCTGGAATACGAGTTGACCAAGATGAAGAAAACGGCGGCACCGGGCCCCGACTCTATCACGGCCAAACTGCTCTACAACATGGACGACGAATCCATCAAGAAACTAGTGGACCATTTCAACGACAACTACTGGTCTAAAGGCGAGTGCCCCAAGCCTTGGAAGGAGGCTGACGTCAGACTCATACCCAAGCCCAAAAAGGACCTAAGTTTCGACAACCTTCGACCAATATCTCTGACCTCGTGCCTTGGCAAAGCCTTCGAGTGCGTCATCAACTCGAGGCTGGTGGCGCACGTGGAGAAGCAAGGACTGCTGTCACACACGCAGTTTGGCTTTCGTCCGCACGTGTCCTCCGAAGACATACTACTGCGGCTCTACAAAGACCTTTTGGAGAGACCATCAAGGACGCAGACCAGAGCAGTCCTTGCCCTGAACCTCAAAGGCGCTTTCGACAACGTCACTCACGAGAGCGTCCTGCAAGGTCTGGAGAGCATCGACTGTGGCCAGAAGACCTACTACTACATCAAGAGCTTCTTGACGGACAGGACTGCCATCCTGAACATCAGGAGTCACACATCGGACCCATACCACCTAGGGCCCAGGGGGACTCCTCAGGGTGCAGTTCTGTCGCCACTACTCTTTAATCTCGCACTCAAGGGACTACCTGAGATCCTTAACAACATTCCCGGCATCGAACACGCCATCTACGCCGACGACATCACCATCTGGTGCAAGTCTGGAAGCGACGCCCAAGTCGAAGAAAGCCTCCAGAGGGCAGCGAATGCTGTGGCCTCGTACGCTAAAGACTGCGGCCTTCAATGCTCTCCCCAAAAGTCAGAACTGCTGGTGTTCAAGAACCCGTACAGCAGACAACCACCTGCGGACCTGAACATCTACATCGACGGACAAGAAGTACCCAAGCCCAAGGAAGTGAGGATCCTCGGCCAGATCCTCACCCATTCGGGAAGAAATCTTAGCACCATCAACAAGCTCACCACTTCCACGACGCACGTCGTCGGGATGCTGAGGAGAATCAGGAACCAGCGGTCCGGACTCAAAAGAGAAGGAGGCTATACAGCTGGTATATGCCTTTGTGATATCTCGGGTCATGTATGCCACCCCGTACCTGAGACTCACTCAGACCGAAGTCAACAAGCTCAATGTCATCATTCGAAGAGCTTTCAAGTGCGCCCTTGGACTACCAGAGTACGTGGCCACGGAGGACCTGCTCAGCATGGGCCTCTACAACACCATCGAGGAACTCTGGGAAGCCCAGTGGATATCACAAGTCAAGCGCCTCAGCGAAACACCGAACGGAAGATGGCTCCTGGAGCGGCTGCAATTGGCCACACCGGGTGGCATATTACACCAAGAGTCCAAACAAGAATTAACACCAACTGTACGAGGCAAGATCACGGTTGAGAAGATCCCAAGGAACATGAACTCGGAAAGGAAAGCCAACAGAAGAAGAGTTCGTTCACAGACCATATCCAGAATATGAAGCAAGAAGCCCGGAACCCTGTACGCCGACGCGGCCATCCTACCAAGAGGCAACACCGCCACCCTGGCCGTGGCCAATCCTCGTGGCAACGTGGTGAGGACGGCGTCGGTCTAAACGGACCCTCACAGAACACGCAGAAGAAGCCGCAATTGCTCTGGCTGCCACAGGTACCAAACAAGACCACATCACCGTCATCACAGACTCGCAACGGGCGTGCCGCAACTTTGCCAAGGGTGAAATAGGCGAACAGGCGGCGAGAATCCTCTCCAAGGCGCAGTTTACGAGCATGAAGATCGTCTGGGCACCAGGTCACGCGGGTGTCGAGGGAAACAAGGCGGCAAACGCCGCAGCCCAAGCCTTTCATTCGAACCGGGACTCGTCCGCACCTCAACCACACTCCCCTGACCCCAACATGAAGTACAACGAATACTTGAAGACAATCAGGGAAGCCAGGATGACTCTTCCAGCGCCACCTTCGAAGTTCACCAAGGAGGAGGAGCACCTCTATAGAAGACTGCAGACAGGAACCATGAAGACGCCAATGAAGCTCCATCATTGGTACCCCCTAACTCCATCCTTCACCAACTTGCTCCTTTTGCGGGTGGAAAGGGGGGACCTGTACCGCTTGATGTGGGTGTGCAAGCACATTAAAGGTTTGGATCCGATTCCGAACCTGACGAGGGACAGCTGGAACGCGGCCCTCCGCTGGAGCGATCCGGGAAGCCAACACTGGTTAGTACGGAGAGCGATGGTGGTGCAAGCCGCGATTGGAGCCCCGGACTAGGGGCACCCAGCCAGAAATGATTCCTCGATCAAGATCACCTATTTCTTTCTAGTACCCCTATCCCCTTCTTTTCATAAAATAAAAGATGTTTTCAACAACAACAACAACATAAAAACCATATAGAAAGACTTCAGTCTTTTGGCAGGAATTAAACTCACCACCTCGAGATTGTAAACTGAGTGCTTTGCCGACTGAGCTGTCCAGGGTCGGCATTCGGAGCACGAAAAAACTAAGTCATTTGCACGCGAGGGCGCGTTAACACACTTTGTGGCTTTTTCTGTCATGCTGTGCCATCTCACGGCATGTGTCAAAAATCAGTGCGAATCTTCGGTAGGCGATGCCGTTCAGATGCCCTTCTCTTCTTCCCTGGAAGGCCTATCACACATTCTGTGCTTACCAGTCTTTGTAATCATGAGCAAGCTTGTATAATTTTTTTCTTACTCGTGCTAAGATAAACGCTATAAAACATACGAGCTGCAGATTCTTTCGACGTTATAAACATTTTCTGTTCAAGGATACAGGATTTCCTAGTACTCTCGCATTCTTTTCTTTCCTCGAACCGTCGTGTCCTGAGATGTCTGTTCTTTGTGGGCATGTCTTCATTGGCCCCCAGGGAGCACCTGCTGCACCAGCTGCTGTTTGAGCTGGCAGCGTGCCCTGTGACGGCGAGCATGTACGAGGAGCGGTCGTTCCTGCGGGAGCCCGGCCTGGTTATGTTCCTTGTCCAGATCCTCGAGGCCCTAGCAGAGTTCGACATCACCCTCGAGGCCTCCATCACCAGGGGTGTCGACAACTGAGCGGGCACCAGGTGAGCCGGGCAGGTCTTAACCCTTGGATGGCCGTGTTATAAAGCAGAAGCTTTATAAGGCCATCCAACCTCAGGAGCCACGTAAACCTGAAATGTAAAGGTCAGTCAGTCCGTATCCGCCAAACAGTCTTGAAAAAAATGGCAACCGGTGCCATGGATTAAGCCCCGATCACCGGCATGGAAGCCGAGAGCGCTGCTGACTGAGATACAAGCATGCAGGAATGGGAGGAGCAGAAGCAGGTGGTGTGAGAAAGAGTGCGAAGCAGAAGGGCAAGAATTGTGCTTCCCCTCTCTTGGTGACCCAGAAAATTTAGCGCAAAAGCTTTGTGGTGGTGGTGCTAAAGGGAAGTGCGTGCAGCATCACAAAGAGAGAATGGTGTGACATTACCTGTTTCTATACAAAACCCTGTCTTAGGCACACCTGAACTAAGAGCACCACCCAACCCAGGCACTGAAAGACTAAGGGTCATACTGCCCTAGGCACCACTCAAATTGAGAGCAGCACCCACCTTATAAGGCTACTGCATTTAAACGTGTTTGGCAGAATGACCACATACAGCCAATTTTTTTTCTTTCCCAAAAGATGATTTCCAGTGGGTGGATTTTGTTTCCAAATGGAATAGTACAACAAAAAAAAAAAAATCAATACACTTTTTTTTTTATATACTAGCAGGAGCGTTTATTGTGATTGCAAGCTGTTCAGATTGAGAAGCATTGAATTTAAATATTGGAGGTTTCATTTTGGCGCATCCAATTTTGCAACATTCCGGCAGTTTCAAATTCCGAATCAGAGGTAGTACTTTACAAAGTTGCTCCATCGGAAGGTAAGTCTCATCCTCTGAATTCAATCCTAAGAGGCGTCAGAAGTCTGAATCAGAAGAGCTGGCGTTTCAATAGCCACTTCCATCGGACCAGCGGACGTGCGAAGTGCACGTATCATTTGCACGGAGCATCTAATTTCATAAATATGAAAAACCCCAGCAAAGCAAAACACTGCGAATATAATGTATGTAGGTTGCCAAAGACATTAGAAATACGGTAGGCTCTCTATAATTCAAACTCTGATATTTCATACTTGTGGTTAATTCAAACAAATTTCAAAATTTTGGTTGTCCCGCTATGTTTTCAATGAATTTATGTATTTATAAGCCTCTTAATTCAAAGGGCGTTTTCGTGTAATTCATACTTTTTGTTCTCGCGACCTCGTTGAGCATGCTTCTTACGGAGCATTGGTGTGCTATGGAAAACCCGCAGAACTCGCCTTTGTGGGCGTTGCTTCTCCACAGTGCACCGGTGCTCGGCAAGAAGTGCGCTCAATGGGGCTAACAGACAACTTTTTGCTGGATGAACAACTTTCTTGCTGGATGAACAAAATTAATTTTGTTTTAAGGTGTCATGTGCTGTCTAAACAGTCCATGATAGGCAACATTGTTTAGGGATAAATAAACATATCTCGTACATTTCACCAGTGTTTTGGTGTACCTGTTTATGATTGGTAAGTCCGTGTAGAGAAAATATCAGATATCTGCTTTGTATGTGTAGCCATCCATATAATAAATCATAATTTTATCTCGTGTCATATTTAGGTGAATTTTCGATAATCCAAACTCGCAATAATTCAAACAAAAATTTGTGGCTTCCTGGAGTTTGAATTAACGAGAGTCTAGCGTAGTGACACACCCCGTGGCACGCGTGGCTTTTTGCGTTTAGGCAAGCACTTTGAAATGTGTGGTCGCCGCCGTACACGTACGGCGATGACCATCAAAGGGTTCCACGACGCTTCTTAAAGACGCTGTGCAATGATATTCGTACAGTGCCCATGCATCGAAAGCGTTCCCGAAATGGCAACAAATGACATTGGATGTCGCAATCCTGGCGGCTGGCACCAGAAGTCCCGGCAAAAAATATGAGCGGAGGCGAGTGTCATCGTCGTCACGGAGCTCCAACTTCTGTCCGCCGAGGGTCCCGCTGATCGTCACATTAGAGAATGACCGCCAAGATCGCGGTTGGCGACAACGCGACACTTCTACGACGTCGTCGGGCAGAAATCGAGGGGTCACTTTTCAGGACGCGGTATGCACACCAGTCGGAGGCTCGTTGCGGGTTGCGTAATATTGGCTCGGAACGTTTCTCACTTTATGTGAGCTTGCTGGCACTGGCGTCACCCAAGCACGCTCGCTCGCAGCGCCACCGATCGTGAGGGTTCCTTTGCGCTGTGTAATTTTAAAGGGGCACTGACACCCCAAAGGTCGTATTTTTTTTATTGTCTAAAACGATGCACGTTGCAGTCATAGACACGCAAAAAAAAAAACGCATCGCAAAAAAAAATATTTTCTTACGCGCGCGCGCTCCTTTTTGTTTTTGGCGTTTTCCTATCCCGCTTTGTCGCCTCCTCGCTTCTTGTGATTCATGACGTCAAGAATCATGAAATTTAAAAGCTTTGTAGGCGACATTCCTATAACATTTAATAACGGCAGCCGTAAAACATGTTTTTTAATACAATTGCGAAGACACTACAGCCCTTCTTTTTGAAATACCAAAAATCGGAGTCCGTTGTGGTGTCGCCTTCTGGATTTTTATCCTCCTTCGGAAAACACGGCGGCGCTTGACGCATGTAGCAGAGGGTGATCGGTGAGTGGGGGGGAATGGGACAAAGTGGTCTTTTTTAGGTGCCCGACGACCTTTCAGACTTCGGAAAGGAAATCGTCAAACGGTCAACACAACTGGGTTTGGTGTCTGTGTATCGTAGTTTCAGTTGTGACACCGCCGGGGCACCGTCGTCTGCTCGAAGCGATAGGCAGCACGGCACTCACGCAGGCAGGAAACCGGTTTCCCGGTACGGTGGTTCCCGCGACGCTGGCGCCCTTCTCCCGCTCTCACCTCCTCGCCTTGGGTCGCGGAGACACGTTTCGGAGCGGAGGCGCGAAAGAAACTCGACTCCCAGGAGCCCTCAAAATTTGATGTCACTCCACTGGCGCAGATCGCGCGGGAACTTCAAATTCGGCATTTGGAAATTGTTTTTTTTACTTCACAAATACTAAATTCCAAAGTTTCGAATTTTTCAGTCCTTTTAAACAATGAGAAAAAATATGATTTTGATGTGTCAGTGCCTCTTTAAGGATAAAGGCAAACTTTTTCTTTTAGACTCTTTCACAAAACTCGATGTTGTAGCACACGGGGGTTGCAGTGTTGACAAATTCATATCCGGATTGCCCCGTAGCGACGATGTTCGAATGCAGCTCATAGATTGGACAGGAGCAGTGCACAAGCGCCCAATTTCGGCTCGGGACGATCAATGCTTCAACAAGTGTTTGGGTAGTAGCTCATGTCCAATTGCTGCGATGACGGGAATGGCCGAACCCTCACAAGGTCCAGAGCTCAACGCATGCTCTGCGCTTTGCCAATCCCAATGGGTGGCTACGATGAACATTGGCGATATATCATCGGCACCAGAACACATGACCACTTGTTCTGGCTGCAAGTTGAGAAGGTGAATGCTGCTCTTTTTCGTGTAATTTTTTCTACGGCTGCCATTGCAAGGAGAGAAAGACTAAGCTATGTTTCGTAGGTTATGAATGTCTAGGAATAAATCCGAGGGGTATTTACTGGACAATCCAAAAATCTTTGCACCGCCCCTTGAAGGCCGGAACAGGGAGCAGAAGTCCCGTTCTCAAGGCTGCCCTCGGCTTGAACTGTTTCTAAAAGGGAGGTTCAGCGAAATTTTGATTGTCGCTGATTTTCTTCAAAATTAGTTTGACACAACAATAGACACGGTAACATTAGGTAATGCGACAAAACGTCTTTGCTGTGTTGTGTATATTTGGTGGTGTGATATTTGTAGCCAGACATTTCTTTGTGGCTTGGAAGACATGGTGCATGTAGTCATGCTAGGCAAATGCTTTTGATACTGAAGTGTTGAAGCTACAGGAGGGTAGTGTACTGTTCTCCACCCCAGTTTAACACCTACTGCAGTTAACAGGCTGTCATTTTTATTGTTATCCAAACTAAAGAATTGGAATGACTCATCAAGTTGAAAATTGGGATGCCGAATTTCGGAAGCTCTCACGCATGTAGTAAGCTCTAGCAAACTGTAGCATTTGGAGGTAATTGCTGGTTCTTTTGCGCGTTTTGTTTTTCAGGCTTGTTCTTGACCAAGACTCAAGATTGGATTCTGGCTGGTTCTTTTGCGCGTTTTGTTTTTCAGGCTTGTTCTTGACCAAGACTCAAGATTGGATTCGTGTCAGCACAAAATGAAGGTGTCATCACAGTGCAGCCAACGAAACGGCTAACAGCACGCAAGTGGTGAACGGTGCTCCAATTAACTCTAACTACAAGCTCCGAAGACAGCGCCATCTCAGAAGCATCTTCCATCATCCGCAACGAGCCTGTTAGTCGTGGCGGCGTTCCTATGTCATAGACACGGACAGCACTGCACATGTGAGCATTTTGTCATCCCAGAAAGTGGACATTCTTTCATTAAGGACTTGACTTCGGCCGTGTGTCTACGTACGTTCGTGCAAGTAAGCGCAGTTCGTGGAGCACGAGCCATGAATCTCCGGAGGCCTTCATGAAGCCTCGCCGTGATAGCTCGTAACCACAAACGTGTGCCTGTCTGTAAAATAAGACGCGATCCCGTTTCCGTAAACTGACAAGACGCCATCCATAACCGGGTCCGTTGGAAGTGCGTCTGCTTTTCGTGGCAAGCATGTGCCGTCAGTCGTGTCTCAAAGTGCCATTGCAATTTTTTTGTAATTTGTTTTTGCCTGTCGAGTCAGTTTTTTTCGCGGCTTGTTATATTTTAAGGCCCGTGTTTTAATGCGTGTGTTTTTAGGAAGCTTGTTTGAGTGTCGTTAGTTCAAAGACGCCCGTGGGTTCCAAATTTGGGACATTCTAGGGATCCCAAAATGGCTGTGTCGCGCCACTAAACATTGCACAGATGTGTGCACACCTGAATGCGACATGTTTTGCTGCAATACTACTTGCATTTTGGATTGTTCTGCCCTGTAAAGTTCCTGTTAAAGTTTTGTGGTACTGTTTAATTGATGTATTTGCATTGCATTCATGTTCATCTTGCTGGTATGGTCTGAGCTTTGCTTGTTTGGAGAGAATCTTTGTAATTGACTCAGCCACTGCTGATGGAGTTGAGGTGTATATTTGCTGGTGTAGGTTTGGGATCCTTTTTTGACCCAAAAAGTTTTTAATTCTTTCCGTTCATTGCTTTATGTACAGGAGGTGTTTGGTTCCATAATATGAAGACATTGCAGTTGCTGTTTAGTAGTCAGACAGTTTGGCATCATTACCCATTGCTCTAGTTATTGCTCAATTTTCATTTCCATACAAGTTTCACTAGTGTGTAATGTTCAGTGTTCAGCAACTCAACTGTCACTTGATTGGCCGTAGTACTTAATTTAAATGGCTTTACTGCTGTATTATGTTGGTAAACAAGCTTAATGTTTACAGGTGTAAATGCTTAAGTTGTGTATTTAGCTTTCCTTTACTTCAATTTGTAAGCAGTCAAGGAAAGAACTCAGTCTTTGTTGAAAGTGGTCTAGATCTGAGACTTTATAAATGTTTAAACATTATTTGCATGTGCATGATGTTACTTTTAGTGCTTGGATATTTTATTTTAGCGACAAAACAATGTTCTGAGGATATGATTGATGACTTCATATCTGATAATTGCTTATCTTTTTTTAATCTGATGCATTTTTCCACTGGGGCTTCCCAGCTTGAAGGAGTTATTGGGACATTTTTTTTTTTTTTTACAAAGATTTGCTGGTCAATTTTTATCCCAAAAAACATTTACGGACTGTTTGGTGTGGGCAGTATTCTCATAATCTGTGACATTGAGTTTAAGCTTGTTCCCTTTTCTTCGTCATTTTTTTACTCTAGATGAGTTTGCTCAAGGAACAGCATTTTTGCCGCTACATAGTCGATAAAGCTATATCTATATAGAATGCATAGTGGGCGCACATTACCATGCTAGTCTTAAGGTCCACACCGCTAAAAGCAATGCCATGATGGTAGCTGGCAAGACAACTTCCTGCATAAGTTTATGTTGGTTGTATTCTGAAACAGATGTAAATACAGACTATTTCTTAAAATGAAGGCCACTTCTCATGTCGCTTGATGCAACTCTGAAATTTTATTTTCCTCTCTTTGCAATGTGTTTACATGTTTTGGTGCTTGCATATTTGCTAGATACTTAACAGCTGATGTGCACTCAGTGTGCCCTTTCCACGGCAGCCCTTAGTCCCTGCAAGGAGGAAGCTGGGACCTTCTGACTTGCTGAAGATCTCAATGCTCTTCTAGGATGCATGCCAACCTTTTAAGTTACTTTCAGCTCAAAATTGCATGTTTGACATCCTATGCCAGTCATGGCCAGGAAGCAGGGTGGAGGATAAAAATCAAGATTTTAAATCATGATTGAAATAGTGATGTAAATGATAAATCAGACTGTTTTTACTATGATGATTTAAATCAAATCTTTTCCACAAAAACAATCCCAAATTTTTTTTTATTATTTACCTTTTTTATCATTTTATGTGTCTTTGTTTTGTATTTAAATCGAGGAATCATCAAGCAAGAAATGTTTATATCAGGCTGAACACGAGCACAAAACAATGGTCTTCTGAAGAAATTGAAACAATAACCCATTCGCTACCGCGCGCTTTGCGCGCTGCCAGGCCATTCGTACCGCACATTTTTCCCCTAAAACAGAGCCACACTAGGCGTGACTGTTTTATTTCTATAATAAGCTTTTACGGTATAACTCGACGTAGAAAGCAAGGAAACATGTTTATTTACACGCTTAAGTGGTTCGTTCAAGTCTTTAAATCAATAGGCCCTCACAGATTCTTCCTCGTATGAAAGGTCTCGAAGCACTCCATCCTCGGTCGCTTAGGCGTCGCATAACCAGTGCGCTCTTGTCGTTATTCATACTCAAAAATGGTGTCGGAATCGCTCCCGTCGTCGACAGAAGGCTCCGAAAACTCGCTATCCTCACCAGACGTCCCGTCATCATCGCTGTCGAAGAGGACATATATGATTTCATTGTCAGAAAGGCCACACCGCACACTGGACACTGCCATCTTCTCCAAGCAGGCAGCCATCGAGCGGAAAAGACGACACACAAAAGAACAAGCTCGAACAAACACAGCGGGCAGAACGACCCTCGCCATCTGTTGGCAATGTATCTAGCTGCGCTACCCCGAGTCTACATTGCACGCCATCTATGATTGTCTCTTTAAAACAAATTCATGCAGACCGGCGAATCGCCGGCTTTGGCGATATGGCCCCTGACGGCACACCCGGCGATTTGCCGGCTTTGGTAGCGAATGGGTTAAGCTTTCTTTCTGCCATCCACTTCGTTCGTCAGTTACGTCCTACTGAAAGTAAATAAGAATGCAAAATAAAGAAACTAGCACTATAAAAGTAATGTTTTATTAAAAGAAAGTCAGAATGCGGAAAAAAGCAAATAAAGCTTTTTACTAACTAAAAAAATATTAACCTGTTTATGTTCTACTATTGCAGGGTTTACTCTATAAAAAGCTGTTAATTAAACTGTACTTCATAGTAATTCTTTCTTTCGCGTTGTTTTCAATGATCAGATGGAGTGATCAACCTATCTGTCATGTTTAAAAATACATCTAGTGATCGAGAAGCACTTTTTTGTAGCTACGTTGATTTAAATCAAGTTAATCAGATTTAATGCAAGGTACACCAAACAGTAAACAGCCCTGGGTTTATTCGCAGAGTCTGTACAGTTGATGTGTTTGTCCTTCTACATTAAGCAAGTTTGTTGAGACATCTTGGGTACATCTTAGGGTGGCATATTTTCTTGGGTCACCTTAGTTTTTGTAAGACTGGACAAAGTACAAAACTTTTTGTGTACATATAAATGCTTTTGGCTGTAACAGGCTGCTGCTACTAAAACTCCTTATGGAAACGCTTGGTTTTAGAGCTGAAACATTGTCAGGAACAGCAGGATGTTTAAGTATTGAGTTGGATAAACATCCCAAAAGCCATTCATGTTTCTTTATACAGGTGGCATGTGCACGTGCATGCTTGACTTGCCACTTGAACGCATCGGGGATCTGTCGTCTGCTGTAGATGTATTTATTCACCGTCAACAGCCCGCACGCAAATTAACTGCTTTTTCGAGCCTTGCGTGAAAAGTTTGCATGTGAAAAGCTCGTGCAATTCAGAAAAACATTACACCAGAGAACCTTTGCTGTCTGTTTGCAACCCTATTTTAGTTGCTGTTGCATGTTTTCTCGTTTTAAATTGTCTTATTGGCATCAAGGGTGCATCCATGGTTATTAAGGACAAAGTTGCATGTTGTTGGCACTTTTAAATTTGTTGCTCTTCCATACAGTTTTCTTAGCATGGAGCAGATTGGAGGTTTTGGCCTCTGGTCAGGGGTGTGTTCTGGGTTGTCATGCGCAGTATGGGGTGACCTAATGCGCAACGGAAACTCTAGTCGGCCATAACTAATCTGAGACTTGTGCATTTTTTTTTCATGCAATGATCTAACTAAATGAAGGTCAAGAAGTGAATTCAAAATATGGAGTTAATTCTTTTGCTTTTTTTTTTTGTTTTGTTTTTTAAGTGGAGTGCATGGCATTTTTAGGAACCACATGCCAGTGTAAGTTTTTGTAGGAAGTCATTCTTTTTTCTTTCTTTCTCTCTTTTGACTAAAGATTGGCGCCACGTGAGTTTTAAACTTAATGCAACTCATTAGTGCCTTGTTCTGATAATTGGGTACATGCAGTCTTCATTTGGCTCTTGCCTCAGAATTGTGTGAAGTCTCATATTTTGACTAAAAAGAGAGCACCTTTCCAAACTTGTAGTCTGGCCCTGACTCCTGCATATGCAATCTGCCATACTCCGTTTACCCTTAAGCCGAGACTAAAAGCTCCGCCTTCAGCGCGAGCTTTCTGCCCTTGCTAACACAAGTGTGAACGCTCATGCACGCGCAACCAAAGCACTGCGGAAGCCAGCGAGCTCGCGCTGAATGCGGAGCTTTCTCTCGGCGGAGTATACACGCCCACAGTCCTGGCACTGCCTGTTTTCGTGCAGATGGTACAACAGGGGCCCTATGTTGCGCTTTTTGGACTCCCACGGCGACTAAGGAGAAGGAATTGATGTCAACAATGCAGCAAACGGAGATTGGATGTTGATTCGTTCTCACAATCAACATCCAATCTGCGTTTGCTGCCTTGTTGACGTCACTTCCTTTACCGTAGTCGCCGTGGGAGTCCAAAAAGCGCAACATAGGGTCCCAGAACTTTAAAGAGAAAGGAATGGCAGCTAAAATTAAAACACTTAGTACAGGGATAATGTTCAGCAGGGTGGCGCAAATCGCCGCCCTATTCAAATGCGACCATCATCATGCATGCATCCACTCATGTCAATCGGTCTACTGCCACCGAACTTGCGCCTGTGCTGTTTTGGCCGCGCGCTCTACTTCTCCCGGCACGATATCCCGCTTACACTTTTGCAAGCACCTCAGTAGAGTGTTGCTTGCACTCGCACGAAACATGTTTTAAATTCTCCAGGGGATATTGACGTAAATACGTCAATATCCGTACGTAAATGTAATGCCGTCTTCTAATAAAAAAAAAAAAAAAACTTTTTACGCGGGTTAAATTGCTCCTGCGAGAAGTACGCATCATACTAAAAAAAAAAAAAAAAGGTAATGCCGTAATGATATCTGCCAAAGGGCCCATTTGGGAACGGAAACTAACTTTGTTAATTAGTGCACTACTTATAGGTATGGTTTCCATTAGAAACTTGCTGGGGATTATCAAAAACCACTAAATGAACGCATTCTAGAAATGTAGACACAGCATTTTACTGCGTTCTGAAAAAACATTCAACTTGGTCGCGTTTCTGGGTTTCGCTTTCTTATGCCCCCCGTGGCCAAGCGCTTCCTTTCCTCCTACCATAAAGGTGAAATGGCAGCTGCGCGCCTCGGCCCCGGAGCGCATGATAAAATTAAGACGTTGCGGCTATTTTGGCTTACAAAGATGTTAATTCACTTTTCAAATGACCTTAAGGGTATCTTACACAAGATATTCATTGTTTGTATGGCGTTGTTCGATATGCGTCGCTGCCCCTTTTTAAATCATAACATATCGGGCGTCTGTGAGGAAACAGAACCCTGTTTTTCGCACCGCAAAAGTAAACAAGTCGTCGCGGAGAGCTCACACTCCGTCAGAACGTAGCCCTAGCCGTTCGAGCAAGATGCCAAAGTTTCAGCACCAACCTTCATCTTATTCAAAAGTTATAAGCGATTTTCTGAAATTTTTATGGGGAAAATGAGACCCATTTTCGCCTCAGTTGGCCGCCATTTTTCCATTGAAATTTTCAGAAAATCGCTTACAACTTTTGAACAAGATAACGGTTGGTGCTGAAACTTTGGCATCTCGCTCGAACGACTGGGGCTACGTTCTGACAGGGTTTGAGCCCTTCGCGATGTCTTGTTTATGTTTGCGGTGCGAAAAACAGGGCTCAGTTTTCTCATGGACGCCTGGTAAATTTCAAATAAAATGATTTATTTAGGTACCTTTACAATGTCAAGTTTACCAAAACTTTCTCTCAAGCAACGTACAGTGCGACAGTTCTTGAAATTCGTCAGTGTACCATCGCTCGAAAATTGGTCGGAAGACGACACCTGCACCAATGAACTTGCCACGGCCAACGACGGCGCCGATGACAGTCGGCGTAGGTTTATGGCGGTTCAGTTTGACGCACTCTGTCAAAAGCAGACATGATGGCCTCCGAGATCCCGAAGCGCGCGACTTCGCGCGCGCGCTTCGGGATCTCGGAGATTATGAAGCAGATGACCTGCTCACTTTAGTTATCGAGAGATGGCGACACATGCGCCACAAGTCCAACCGTCGCTAACTCTGTCGTGGCAGACTTGTTGACCTCTTTTTTTTTTTTTTTATTGAAAGAGAGCTACGCCTTTAAATTTTACAGGGTAAAATGCATCCCTATAACACACCTTTGATGAAACTTTGAGATCACTGCATGCAGGCGTCGATTTTTCCGACCGATTTTTGAGCCAGTGTAAGCGCAGTAGAGGGATCGAACGAGAAAATAAAACCCGGTTTTTTGGCCTGCATAAACCTAGCATCGCAGAAAGCTATAGACCCGTTCACACACTTGCAACCGAGTACGACTGAGAGAGACTAGACCCGTTGAAACCTCTTAAAATTTCTTAGGACGAGAGAACACACTGGCACTCGGCGCCATCTATGCGGTGACCCTGGAACTGCACTTCACAAGAGCGAAGATTTTGCGGGATTTCCTAGGTCAAATGGGCATAATACCTATGAGAAAGGCTCGTTTATAACGTTGACAAAAGTTTTTCGAGTCAAGAAAAAAAGGATAATGCGCGAGAGAAATAGAAAATATGCCGAACTGCCAAGTTTACACTGCTACCCAATAAATGACGCTAGTGTGTCCTCTCGTAGTAAGAGATATTAGGAGGTTCCAAGGCACCCGGTTCTAAGAGGTCGCAAGTGTGTGAACGGGCCTTAAAGGGATACTACAACGAAATTTCGGCGCTCATTTTTTGGTCTATATGTGTTCAAAGGAGCAGTATCACATCGGACATACCAATATCTTTTTTAAAAAAGTCTCGAAAAGGAATTTTAAAACGAATTAAACAATTAGGAAAGAGCACCTGGTGGATGTCGCTAACGCCTCGCTTGTAATGCCCGTCTAGGAACCTTGACAGCTAGTGACGGTGAGTGTCTCGCCTCCGGCCACGACGAGAGAAGAGGGGAAGAAGGAACTCTTCTCTTCCCTAGAATGCCTTTTGTGTGTCGCAGAAGTCGCTATTGTCCCCCTACAAGATCATAGAAGATTAACCCGTCACTCAAAATTCATACAAAAGCAGCCGCCGCTTCGGTAGCTGGAACGACTAGGCCATCCTCTCGACGTCAGCCTCGCCGTAGCTTTGCTCGTCCCGAGACGACCTACGTCACGATTGCGTTGGATGTCACGTGGTCTCCGCTGGGCCTTCTCCTTCAGCGCTTGCCAGAGTGGGCCGTTTATAACGGAAAATACAGCCACCAGGCTCAAAATACAAACGTGCGATTGTCATTCACGGATATTGTGGATCATATTCAACCTATTTTTGAACACGACGGAAATATTTCAAATTTCGTTGAAGTATCCCTTTAAAGGGATACTGAACCGAAATTTCGAGCTCACTAAACAAGGCCGGGCGGATAGGCGAGAAGCTGCAAAACAAAAATATATCACTCATACGGCGATATATCTAACGGATCGCCGTATTTTTTGGAAAAGAAGTGCGCGATTGAACCCGGTCGACGAGGCCGACGAGACAAGGCACGTCACGATTCCCATTCTCTCTCCTCCTCGCTACGTCCCGTCAAGCTGGTGAACCGAAGCGAGGAGGAGAGAAGCGAGGCCGCTTCTCCTCATTCTCAAATTCTCCCGGAGGACAGTTACGTCAAAGAACTCGCTTGATCGCGCCCTTCTTTTCCAAAAGTACGGCCATCCGTTTGAGATATCGATGTACGAGTGGTGTTTTGGAGTTCGTAGCGTCCGGTTCAACACTTCTGCAGCCTTACTTTGCGAAATCCAAATTTTGGTTCAGTATCCCTTTAAGACTCCGTGAGGTAGTGACGATAGCGGTGGGGATAAAATGCGAAAGCGTGAGCACGTGACGTTACAATCAAAAGATACCAACGAAAAACAAAATTTATAAGTCGACGTCCACCTGTCTAATATTCATCAAACCAAAATTTGAGTTTGGGCGTCCATCCTCGCTTTTTTATCTTTTTTTTTTACTAAAAACGTTTTTAAGGGCATTTACAATATCAAATTTTGGTTTGATAAATTAGGCTTAGGTGGGCGTCGGCTCGTAGGGAAATTTTGTTTTTTGTATATTTTGATTCACGTAATGTCATGTGCTCAAATTTGCACGTTTTAACACCACCGCTAGCGTCACATTCTCAAGGAATGTCGGCTGTCTGCGATGCGTAGAAAGGGCCACTGCGGTCACGCTGGTAACGCGAAACAAATTCTGTATAATACTTTTTTTTTAATGGTAGCCGGACGCAAACAGGAAAAACCTGCCAACTCCGTTGACGCTACTCAGCGTGATGTAGGTGATGTGTAAATATGTACAGACACTTTTTATTACTCGACAAGACTTGCTGCACCACATCCTTAGGAAGTATGTTACATAAATCAGCGCCAGTACGGCGTTTCATGGTTTCCAATCTTCTGTGTCCTCAAAATATGCTGTCCACGTCATGGCGGGAGCGCTGATGCTGACGGCTTGCTTGCCTCTTGAACGGGGGCCTGCGTATGCGCCAACGTATGCGCGAACGAATAAATTACGTCACTTCCGGTGATTTCACTCCTGTGGTACCAACGTTACTTCTTGTCAACGTTAATAGATTACAGTGTATTAGAATATGGGGGGAGTGTTTGGACCGCCGCGACTCGACAGTGGGAACTCGCAGCGCTGCTAGGCCACTGTAGCGCTGCAGTCGACAGGGCAGCAGAAACTGAAAGTCGCTGCAGCCCGCACGTGCCGCCGCACGTGTATGTCACAGTGGTTCTCAAATGGGGGTCCGCGAAGGCATTCTAGGGGTACGCGAAGCCCAGCCTCATCAGTCAAGCCGGGCAATAAAAGTTGTCTTTTTCAGATTGGGAAGAAACGTTCCAATATTGGGGGTGAGTTTTCTCCTGTGTATGTCAATGAGAAAAGTCTGCTTAACACTAGCTCTTAGATATACTCATTTATTAAATCATTATCATAATTAACTTATACATTTCCCTTCCCCCCACCACGAACGGGGTCCTCCATCATCTCCGCCGATCCACAAGGGGTCCGTGAAACATCAATAGTTAAGAACCATTGTTCCAGTACACTGTACATAGATTACACCACTGACCGGAGGATGTCTGCTATGGTAACTGCCGTAGCTGCAGTGTAAGAGGAAGGGGGGGGGGGGGGGGGGGGGAGGTAGGTAGGTAGGTAGGTAGGTACTCCTTTTCGCGAGTGTTCCACAAAATTTCTAGTAACGTTGATCGAAGCATCTGCGCCCGCTCCGTTTCGGAGTTAGCGTCACTGACGTGATGTGGCGTCGGAAACATGATTGGTGTAGGAGTAGGTACTCGTGAAGTCTTTTTTGAAAGCTTGTTAATCTGGCCTGGTTTGATCTTCCGAATCGTCTTGCTTGCGTAGTTTCACTACTGTCCAGAGATTTTGGGAAGGGTCATATTTTTCGGTAAACGAGGGCCTGCGTTTATAGATGGAACAATTTACTTCATGAAAACGTATAATAAATTAAATTACGATTAACATTAGATAAGTAAACAAAACAAAAACCAGCGGAAGCTCTGGGACGCTGTGACGCGAAACTTGGTAGAAGGCACATGTCGTCTGACTCGTGAAAAAAAAAAAAAAGAAAAAGGAAACCTTTCGGATTTTTGATATGTTTGGTACTACAACATTCACCTTCTCGACACTGCATGTTTCGGATAGATTTAAAGCTCATTGTTTTTGTTGTCATCAACCAGGTATATTTTTTTTGTTATAAAAACAACAACAAAACACCCGCATAATGTTTTTGGGTGAGGTGAAAAGCTTTTTTCATACTTCTGTTTTACTGAGATGCAGATGTACTGGAGCTACATTATGGGTGCCGATTTCGCAAAATAATGCCGCAGAAGCTTTGAACGGGATGCTCGGAACTCATAAACATCACGCATACATCGATATCTCAAATGGAGGGCGCGATCAAGCGAGGACTGTGACGTCACGATCTCCTCCTGGAACAGTTGAGAATGAGGGGAAGCGGCCTTGCTTCTCTCCTCGCTTCGGCTCACCTGCTCGAGAAGACGAAGCGAAGGGGAGAGGGAATTAAGGCGCGTTCCCACCGGCGATGCGATCTAGTCGCGCGATAACTTTCATCGCAAAAGCGACGCGATTTGAGCAGTCGCTACTGGACCGGACTTTTTTGCGATGCGATCTAGTCTCAGAGCGGCTGAGCCAATCAACGGCGTTCGGAGCGAGAGTTTTCGAGAAACGACTCGCCAACGAAGGCGCTGGACTCGCTCATCGCGCACGCCGGTGTGACCATCTAATTTTTTTGCGATGCGATCTAGTCGCATCGCGCGACTGCTTACATCGCCGGTGGGAATGCGCCTTAAAGGGCAACACCGCTCAATTCCGAAAAATTTAGGCTTACATGCGATTCCATTTCACAAAGCACTACTAAACAGCTCTACGTCTTCGGATTCGCGAAATGTGGAATATTATTTGTGTAATCTTAATTTAAACATCAGCTGATACCGAAACCGAAACTTTGGTTGCGTCAAGCAACATTAGTCTCGTGTCGTCAGAGTCATGGCCACGTCACGTCGAACCACGTGGTCTTGTGACGTTCGTGGGGGCGAGGTACAGGACACGCGACGGGGGCAGGTCGCTTCGCATGGCGTGGACGGTGACGGCCCGGGGAGGGGGGGAAGGGGAGAAGACGAAAGGGGAGAGGGGGAGCGGAGAAACAGACCGATAAGCGCGCAGGGCAGCGCAAACTAGCGCATCCGCGTTACGGTGATCACGTGGACGCCGCTGAGCCAACACCGGGAGGAGAAACTCGTGACGTCATCGTTCAATTTCATTCTGAGAAGTAAAAACAAACAAAACGTGAGAATGACGTAGACATGCCTCTGACGTAGTGGCTCAACGTTGGCCGCTCCAAACTCCGTCGCATTGACTGCGCTGACGATTGCGCCTCGCGTCGCACGCTAGAGTTGGCAGATTTCGACGACTTGGCTCATTTGAAAGTTTGCTGGCCAGTTTATTAAATATATAGACGGAATTAGATCGTAATATTTGACATGGGGTCTTCCAAGATGATACTGATAGTTTTCTAAATATCAAAAATGAAGCGGAGTTGCCCTTTAAGAATCGCGACGTCGCATGTCTCGTCGGCCTCGCCGGCCGTGTTTAATCGCGCACTTCTCCAGAAATACGGCCAACCGTTAGAGATATTGCTGTCTGAGGGATGGTTTTGGTTTCAGAACTAGGCTGGAGCGATAGACGGGATGGGACGCCTAACGCTCTCGCCTTGTTTTGTGAGCTCCAAATTTCGGTTCAGCACCCCTTTACATAGCAAGATATATATATATATATATATATATATATATATATATATATATATATATATATATATATATATTATTTCTAACACAACCCAAATTGGGATTTTCTCTCGATAACACATTTTTAAACGAGTCCTATGTGTTTCCCGAAGCATCGTAACTTCGAAATATTGATAAGAAAATGCCGGGGGCGTCGGCAGCTCAACGCATCCTATTTCTGTAAAAACCAGAAGAAAATCAAACCATATTATGATTATCTGATTTCTATGTTTAAACATCGTCCCGTCCCGCTCAAGAAAACATTAGCTTCTTTTCGTTACAGAATAAGCCTTATGTTAGTGGGCCTATATTGAAGGAACGTGTAAATTTAAGCGGTTTGAAAATTATCCACGAATAATCTTATCTCGTAGCGAGGGAAAAAAACTCGCATTATCTTCTTTTTTTCGCCAGACTTACCTTTATTTCTTTTTTTCCACCGCGATGCGTTGGAGTTTTTTTGCTCAGCATCGTCTGCAAGATGCGCAAATCAGACATCGCATTCACCGCCAGCTGATCGGCAAACGTCCGCCAAGGCGAGCAAGGAAGCGTCGATGCCCAGACAGTGTAAGCTCGAATAGACCTAAGATAAACTGGGCTGTGTAGCTTGGCGACAGCCCCCGCAAGACAAATACCCCCCTCTTTCTAGCAGACGACACTGTCGCGGAAATGCTGCGCGAGAAGGCAGACGACGAGTGTCGCCTGATGTTTATCGCGATCGTATGCGCGACCGTCGCGGTCGCTATCGGCGTCCGTAGGATGGTCCTTGCGTTGGCTCGAGCCGCGGTCGCTGGAACAAGTTGTCGTCGTCGGCGCCTTTCGGATAAATACCTCGTGGTCTACAGGGCAGTGGACGGTAAGTGAATCGTCACTTGTCATTGTTCTTTTGCCGTAGGCAGCTAACCAAATATTGTTCATCGACGTCTTTCCTGCTGCAGCGTAGAGTTGATATACGCCGCTTTTGGTAAATGGAAATACTCTTCATGGTCGTAAAACAGCATTTATAAAGCAACGAGTGTTTTTTTTTTTTTTCTGCTTCTGACGCAAGCGTGTGCGTGTCTGTGATAAAATGAACACGTGATAGGAGCTGCGTGTTCAAGTTTTATGAAAACTTAAAAAAAAGAACAAAAAAAACATTCACAGTTTACGAATAAAGCTTCTGGTAATATCCATCGTAAACCGGAGACCCTTTCTTTCTGGTAATATGTTCCAACAAACTGCAATACTGTGATTGAAAAAACAAACAAACAGGGGTAGGTTATGTTATTATTTTGCTAAATGATTGAAAAACTAAATGCAGCTAGGAGCCGCAGCGACGCGTAATGTAATTTAATACAATCATTCATCGTAGCATCACGTCTGAGGTATGTGTTGGCCAGCTATTGTTTACGGAAATGAAGCTTGGCCTATTCCGTGCCTCGCGAGTATAATGCCGGTGAATGTAAAAGCGTAAACTAAATCTGTCACCGCTACTCTTTTTGTCTCTCTCTCTCTTTTTGTTTATGATGTTAAGCGGCGCAAGCTTATATGGCTTTTGAGCACCGAGACAAGAATCCCAAAAATATCCCTTGGTCTCGACGATATCAGGGGATATCGTCTTGCTGCTGATCGACTTGCTGCTGATATATTTTTTCTGATTCGTGAAAGTATGTGATTAGAAACTGAGGCAAAGGAGGGGATCAAAGTGCACGGGTACGTCGGATCGCCGAGCTCTGATTAGAAGGATTAATGGGTACACGCAAAGGCTAACCGCCTTCGTCTCTACTCATTTGAACAGTGAGTAGAGACAAAGGCAGCTATAGCCTTTTGCGTGTACGCAACTAACCCTTCTAATCAGTGCTCGGCGCTCCGATCCTCTTCTCCCTCAGCTTCTTCCCGTACTTTGTTGCGTGCCCGCCACGTGATGCTCATTTCATTAGATCCGTTTGGCGTCGTGATTCACTTGCCGTCGCTTGCTGCGTACACAGCGCGACACAAATAATAGCTATTTTCTTTCTTTTTTTTTTTCTTTTTTTTTTTTTTTTTTTTGGGGGGGGGGGGGGGGGGGTCGAGAAATTCATATTAAAACTACTAGTGTGATATATGGGAAAAATGCGGAAAAGCACCATTGTCGTGTTGGAGGTTAACAGTGTCGCGCAGTTTGCCTTAAAACCCACACGGCGACGGCGCCGTAGGGTTGTCTTCTCCGCGGTGCACACCTGCTTGCGGCGAAGCCAGCTCTACGTGGCGCTGGCTTTATTGTTATGTGCGTCCGTCTCATGCGGGCCAGCTAGCTCCCCTCTGTTAGATGGGTGTTGCTAATTAAGACACCTTGAGACCGGTCGACCCTCGTCTCCGTGCGTCACAAAGCGAACAAACGAAAAAAAAAAAAACGGCCTAAGTGGGGGTCGTCAAATTTTTAAAAACAAATGCGCGCGACCTCTGAGACGCACGCACACCGCATTGTCCGGTTTTTCGAGGAAATTGAACGGATCGTTTTTCCGAAAAAGGCGGAAATAAAAAAAAAAAAAAAAAATTCAAGGTTGGCAACAACAATTAAACGCGTTTTCTTTTTTTGTCGTCTGCAAGAAGTCTGTGTGTCGTCTGCGACAGTGCTCGCGGAGGTCGGTATTGTGAGGGTTTTTTTTTTTTTTTTTCCTACTAAAGGAAGATTGTGGTCGGACCATAGTACGAGGAAAAAAAAAACAAACAAGACAAACAAGAGAAGGAGGTGGCGATTTTCCACCCGCCTTCTTTCCCTCGTTCGTCGGGGGGGTGGGGACGGCGTTCGCACGCTCGTGCAGCAGCAGCAGTAGTGTGTGAAGCAACGTGAACGGATATACGCGGCGTCCCACAGGGAGTTTGAGAAAGTTTCGTGGGTGCGAAGGACAACTGCAAGAGTGCGCCGCTTGCTGGACGCGGAACCATGGACACCAGGACCGGTATGGCGACTTATGTTCCACCTTGAGACCACACTTTCGTTTTCGATTTTTCTTTTTTTTTTCTTCTTTTTTTTTTACCACAACGCCTGTTTGTTGTGGCTGCATAGGGGCACCATCGGGTTCATTAGGCCCCGAGTACTATATGTATATCACGTGGTCTGTACTTAAGAAATGTCGTTGGTATAAGTTTGGCGTTTTGCTGGCACAGCCGTGCAATTTGTTTAAAGTGGAGCTGAGTGTTTTAAAAAATATAATAATCAGTAGCGCCTAACCTTTTTTTTAAATACTTAAGTTTTTTTTTTCTCTCTCTCTTTCTCTCCTTTTTTTTTTAAAAAGGGGGGGATTTTGTTTTAATTTTGGCGCGATTTTTTTTTTTTGTGATTTGGGTTACGAATGTTTAACGCTGTTCCAAGTGGGCAGTGGGGATCTTTTTTTTTTCTTTTTTCTCTCTCTCGCTTTCTCTTTTTTACGTGACTTGTTTACGGTCGTATATCTTTTTCTCGGCACATCACGTCCGTGTAACCCTCCCGCTGAATATACGCTATTTTTGGCAACAGACAGTCGATTGACGCAAATCCCCAAGAGGAAATGCCCTGTGGGCCCCGATATTTATGTATCCACCTCGAAACAAGACGCAGTTAAACAACAATAATAGTAATAATAATAATAATAGAGCGACGCAAACGGGCGACTCACGCAACAGAAGCGTCTGAAAATCAACTTGAAAAGTCTTATACCGGGAGTAATAAGAACCGTGTTTTTTCCCACTGCAAAAATAAACTGCGCGTCGCCGAACGCTGGGTCTCTGCCCAAGTGTGGCGCTAGCGGTCCAAATCAGATGTCAGTTGCGGAACTAACCCTTATCTGACTCAAAAGTTATCCGCAATTTTGGGAAATTTTCTTCGAGGAAATGGAACGCGTTCCCGCGGTAGCGTTCGCCATTCGTCTCAATGTATTCGCGGGCTCCGTTTGTAGCCATTTACTCGTTAAAAAAAGAAAAAAAAAAAACATATAACTTTTTTTATATATATATAACGAAAAGTTCTGAAATTTCGCGTCCCAACCGCTAATACTCTCAAACACTCGGTATTTTTTTGTGCCGCGGCGGCCGTCTCAAACTAAGCACGGAAAATCGCCTGAGGGCCTCCAGACTTGGCAATGCTTTCGTTTGATATATCCTACAATAACGTGAACTCTATTGTAGCCCCCTGCCTAAGAGGGTACAGTTGTACTACGTTGAGTAATTTGGAGTAGCTTTCTTTAGCTTTCTTTTTTTTTCTCTCTTTTTTTCTGATGTGTGATTTGGTTGGTGGCGTGAGGTCGAGATGACGTGTTCCGGCTTTCCGGCTTTTTGTGCGTCGGAATCGGCCGCGGTAGTTTCTAGGACAGCCGCCTGGAAGTTCGCCAATCGCGCCATTCCCGCTCCGAGCAACCGCGGGGAGCGTGGGGAGGGGTAAATAAGCTCGTTGTTGTCGGTCGACTTGTAGCATGCTTGTGGGCATCTGGGATGAATTATCTATTCTTCCTCCTTTCGATGCCAAAGCGATCTGATTCTGCGGTTCTAATCTTCTAATATTTGTCTTCCATTCGCTTCGTATTTTTATTTTTTTTTTTAATAATGTCTCGTAATGTATCATAAGTCCTAATTTCCGTTTTCTTCCCCTCAAACTGAAAAAAAAAAAAAACTCCGCCGTTTGTTTTGTGGTTATTGATATGTCTTGCTCAACACAACTGTAGATTTATGTATTGCGTAAAAATGGTCAATTTTGCAGCGTTATTGAATCTTTTTTTTTTATCCTGACCATTTTTTTGTTTGTTTTTTTTACGAGCTGAAAGTTTTTACTGGCAACACTGGAAATGTGACGCCATCGCGTCACTTTTTCAGTGTTGGCAGATTGACACTGGGAACACATGGAAAGACACCGAATGAGGGTGTACAGGGGGACATGGGCAGGTCGTCTTTTGAAAGCAGGGAGGCAATTATGTAAGTTGAAATTCGAACAAAGGATGACCGAAATGAATGATACGTGGTGGGCACGGAAGGTATTCAAGTATTTATACATGAAACGTTTAAAAACTAAATGGACAAACCAAAGCCGATTGGAAATGGAGAGGTCCCTCGATACCACAGGACCAGGCGTTTTTTTAGGGGCGAAGCTCCTTAGGGGCTAGCCATGTCCGTCCGTCCATCTGGCGTCTGTCTGGCGTCCAGTGCTCATGTTTCTGCTCGTGAGCTCACGTGCTCGTGTAGGGCAAAAAAAAAAATGAAAAGATGAAAAAATTACGATACAAATGATGAAATGTTTTTTTTTGCGCAGTCGACAGGATTCGAACCTGTGCGGGAAAACCCCAATAGATTTCTAGTTCATCGCCTTACGGCGATGGACTAGACTGCGACTGCGGGACGAGTATGGGGCTCTGAGATGTGGTAGTAACTCAAGAGCTGGGGATGTCATGGATGAAACGTTGCATGTAGCCGCTCAACGTCTATACAGGAGAGGGCGCTGCGGTCAAATGCGTATATAATCGCGTTAAACTTTGCATTCATTGGCTCAACGTTTATAGTCGAGAGGGCGCTGCGGTCAAATGCTCAAATGCGTATATAACCACGTTCCATACCACACATTCTCTTTCTGACATGGATGAAAACGAACGAAAGGCTCGGCATGCTGCGACTCAGCGTCTACGCAGACAAGCACCACCAGAGCTTCGCCCCAATCAACATCATTCACCACGTAAAGATGCGGTCAATTTTTTTTTTTTTTTTTTGGTTGCGCACCATTCACTTAACTGTGTTTGGAGATTTGTATTTGTCCTTTGTCCCCCTTTTTCCCCTTCTCCAGGGAATATTATCATCACCGAATGCTTACATCTATGTACCTACACCCTAGTGATGGGGCTGGCTACCGTGGTTACAAATGGTACAGCCGTTAACAACCATCCATCCATCCATCGGCAGGCGCAGATTCACTCTTTGGGCAGTAAAACTTGTTCCCAAGTGATCGCAACAAGTTTGGTGGTGCGGAGGGAATGGTCTGGAAGCTCACTTCATCATTCGCGCAGCAGCAGGAATATAATGCGCAGGACACTTTGTTCTCTAGACTGCATGCTCGTGCCTGCCAATGACGTCACCTTCCACTGGAAAACGCGGCAATTTTTGAATGTTGGTTTTCGCAACTATACAGTCGTGTCTCGAAATTTCGGACCCTGTCAAAATTAACGTCGATGCGCGTCTACATAGACTACATTTTTGGGGACATACTGGGTAAATGCATGTATTTTTGTCTCGTTATTATAAAACGTCTCACATTATAAACGTGTTCTTTTTTCTTTTTCTTTTTTTTTTTTTTGGTGGGGGGGGGGGGGGGGGGAGGGGTCTATATTAGTGCAACATCACTGTACTACGTGCCGGGGACAGGGAATCCCGGGTATTTAGAAAATATAATAATGTTTGGTAGCTACAAAATCGGCGGAATAAACGGTGCCGTTTGGTTTGGCCATTAGGTTAAACATAATATAAAAAAAACGCAAAAAAAAAAACAACACAAGGACACGTAGAAGGACGACGTACACCACAGATGTGTTTATATTAGCGCTGTGTGGTGTACGTCGTTCTTCTACTTGTCCCTCGTGTGTTTTTTTTGTTTGTTTGTTTTTTTTTTGCTTTTTTTTATTTTTTACAATGTACAACTAACTCGTCCAAGTACTTACGCTTCCGCGGTTCTGGTTAGTTTGACGTGGCGGTTGTAATGTTCCTTTGAGGCGGCCTTTGGTTGTATGAGTGTTGGGCGACTTGTGCAACTAATTTTTTTTTTTTTTTTGTTGATGTTAGCGTTTGAGAGTTGTTCTAGAGGAGCACTTTCCACATGTCTAATTCGTTGCAAGTCCCAATCGCAACAGGGTAGGACTATTGACACTTGTTGTTTTCCGCGTTTGTTAGTTTCAAACTGATAATTGTTCGAGGGTGACGTAGACAGTAATGACTATGGGTGGCGATACACCGCAAAGCACAATAGGTTTTGTTTAGTTCCAGGGCACCGCCTTGCGACGGAGCATGGTGTATCGAAGCCTCGAAAGTTTGCTCCCCCCTCTGACAAACGCCGCGAGATGGCGCGGCATGGCAGGGGCTCGAGGAACCGTCATTATTCGCGCGCACGTTTTCACGGCCGCCCGATCACGTCTGCGCGCGGAGCCCCAGCCCGACAGTGCCCCTGCCGGGAGACGCGCAAAGCCCGAGTGGAATTTCGATTCCCTTTCTGGCTCTGTTCAGACACGCCTATTTTCTTCCTCCGTGGTCTAAGCCATATAGCCTCCTCTGTAGGATGTAGGAGCCTGTGGTCTAGGCTTTAGCGGGTTTAATATTATAACTTATAATATTACTAAAACTTGACAACGCGTAAAACGATAAGTGACCACTCATTCAGGTGTACACATCGCGACACTGTTAGCACGAACACAACGTAGGCGCATTTTCGCATTTTACTTCTAAATATTATTAGCGAGCATGAAATTTTATCGCTTACATTATAGAACTAGGTGAGCTCTTTCCGTAGCAATAATAACTTGGAAGACACCCCTTGGTTTCAAAGAGAAAAACTGGAAAAACCGGCGATGGCTTGTTCGCGCTAACAGTGTCGCGCTCTGTACAGCGAAATCTGGCGTGGCCTGCCGGCGGCATTGTGACACAGAGGAAAGGGGCTTGAATGTTCCCCGTTTGAGTTGCTAATGTCAGTGAGATGAAGACCTTACATTATTTTTTGCCCGAAATTTATTAAACAAAGGTGGTAAATATCTGTGATAGCTTTAAACATAGTCTCCATTCCGCTGAATGGAGGTTAGTAAATGTTTGAATTCCTGTAGAAAAAAAAAAAAAAACAAAAAAAAACAACAACAACAATTTAATGTTTCGGTCGTGTGAGTAGCCAATCACGCATTGCGCCCGTTGAACCTCTTCATCGGACCGACAATATTTTCCTTCCATTGCCTTCTTAAGTGGTACAAAACTGTTGTGATCCCATGGGGTGAGAACTATGGCGTTAGCAATCGTAATTATTTTATCCACCATCACTCGCCGTGGCTTTGATTACGATGTCTTCAACTGCTGCAAAGGACTCAGGCGGCGCCGCTCAGTTTGACTGACCGCGGTTGGTCGAGGAGAATCAGAACTCACGCCGTTTTGAAGCTTTTTCGTTCATTTGTACGCTTAGCTGGAGTGACAGACAAGCGTCACCATATATACTGCAACTTGACTCGACAGTGAATTTATGGGCAATTCCATCTCAAAGCGTACAAAAAAAAAAGTACAGGACCTAGAAAAAAAAAAAAAAAGGTCTGGAAAAAAAATATATGTTGGTGGAAAATGTGTGACTAGTCCCTTTTCAACTTAAGAAGGTAGGGCGAGGGTAAGGATGGCCGGGGAGGAGGAAGCAGACGGAACGCTGGAGAAGAGAGGGGGAATCCTCCTCCTCTCTTTAGCGTTCCGCCTGCTTCCTCCTCCCCGGCCCGTCTTAGATTAAATTACGGAATGTTTTTCTTTTTTTCGTTCTTGAGTTTTGGGCTTCGAAATGGCAGAAGGGAGGCCTTGCGATATTTGCAGTTTTCACGAGTGACAAATTTTGGAGTCTCGCAACGTGTAAATCATCTTTTTCACAACACTATAAAAAAATAAAATTACTGCTTTAAACGGGCACTAAATTCAATTTTTGGAAAAGGTCGTTTTTGATCTTATATTGTTTAAAATGTGTTAGATCTCATATTTACCAAGTTCTATGTTACAAAACCGCCTATTCATCTCAGGGCAAGCGAAAAACATGTGGACTCTTTTTTTCTCGTGGACTACACTGTGTGGATCAATGAAATTAAGCCCTACAATACGCGCAGATTCCGAATGATTTTATTATAACCCATTTCGAAGAGAGTCTGATAAGTGCACATTCAGATAAGACTCCTCTTTTTCACCGCGGGCGAAGCCATCGCTTGCAACTCGCCGACAAGCGCCCTTCGTCGACCACTTCACTCGGAAGAAAATTCTTCCCAAAAAGGGCGTGTCGCGATCTTTGTACACGCTTTTAACGAGGAAATAAGCTAGGCACGATTGTAATTTCCGGTTTGTTGGGATGCTTAGAGAATTTAGATTGAGTTGTCACCACAAAAGGACGATCTCAAAATCGACGTCAGTGCCCCTTTAATACTTCGTATAGGCGTGTTTTTTTAAATTTTATTTTATAAAATAAGAATACTTGAATCTTGCACCCAGTGACAATAGTAAGCCAAGTTTGAATCGAGCTGGCTTTCGATGTGCAAGAAATATATCAAATGAAAGCTTGTATCTAAGCCTATATATTTAAAAGTTATATTGATAGTTTATAGTTTATTTAGAAGAAACAACACTGTAAACATGAGAAGAAAAGCTAAAAGTACAAACTTCAACGTCATTTTAAGAAAATACGTATTTTTCTTTTTTTTTAGAAAATATTTTTTTCTGCTCTTATAAATGCAATGGAATTTCTCTGACATATATGGTTTCGTCATATTAAAGGGATACTGAACGAAAGAATTTAGTGTCCATAATAAGTGGCGCACGTCCTTTCCACGAGCCAACAGCCGCCGGTGTGCGCGAGCACACGCAACGAAAATGACGTCGAAGACCTCCATTCGCGCTTAAGAGGACAGTGAAATGCATGGACTTCGGGCCAAAGGAGAATAAATACAGGTTTTTCATCTCTACAAGTGAAAGCTACGTGCTTGTTAGACCAATTAAACGCTTACCTTTTACACCAGACACCACTGTGTAGATGAAAAACTTGTCTTTATTCTCTTTTGGCCCGAAGCCCATACATTTCACTGTCATCTTAACCGCGAATGGAGATCTTTGACGTCATTTTTGTTGCGTGTGCTCGCGCACACCGGCGGCTGCTGGCTCGTGGAAAGAACGTGCGCCACTTATTATGGACACTAAATTCCTTGGTTCAGTATCCCTTTAAGCGGTGCGTTTGAAAAGGATACATATTTGTACCTAGCAAAATGGACAAAATGTTCATCATAACGATAAGTTATGATGAACATATTTGTACCTCTATTCTACGACGCATATTTCTGTCATTTCGTTTTTCACTTAAATATTAGTTTTTTTTGTAACATGATCATAGTCTTTATTGGTTCTTCAGTCCACACACAGTTCGGCAAAACTTATACATCGATAGTATAATATGGTAAGGGGTTCTTCCGCACGTTCAGTTTGCTTACTTAGTAAACTACAGAAATCTAAACCGCCTTAAGTAATGTTTAAGCGTAATCATATTAGATTAACAAACATATATAGGACGTTCTGAAAGTTTTCCGTGAGTTAATAGAGCACTTGTGGGGAAAAAACTTTTCAAAACCCGCCGAGCACGTCAATAAGCGTGCATGAATTTCTCTTCAAACAACCTCCTTTACACGATAGCTAGGCTAGGCTTGTTGAAACCCTTCCTATCTCTGTCTTTACTACTGGCACTTCTATGTTTGCGATATCAAACGTACGTTCCAAACCTCGAATGATATGGGGTGAAATTATCACTTCTGATAGCATCGCGCCGCTTCGGCGCTTGCTTTCGCTTTTCTGCAATGCGCGCATGTTCCCTAATTTATCTTTTTTTATATTTTCTTTTTTCTAGTTGAGATATAACTACCTTCAAGGTTTTCGTAAGCTACTTTGGCTATTTTTGCTTCGACAGAAAGTGAGAACGAAAAGGCAATCCACGGGCCAAGCGGCACATAGACATGCCGCCAGCCTTTTAGCTCTATTAATGAGTGTCGCATCCCCTTTTTAGATAGCTGTCGTGATTCTTTATTTAGTACAGGCAGGGTTACTATGAGCATTAGAAACGACAACCATACCATTAACCATGCACGTGATATAAAGGAAGAAGCTGCAGGCAACCTGTGATTACAAGAAGGCGATACCAGAGCTAAAGCTCATGTGCCGCCGCCTCTGAGAGCGGCAGCCTTTCCCTTTCGTTTTGCTTCGCTGGCAGGTTCTATGCTGTCCACATATCTGGCATCTAGTTGCTTAGACACGGTTAATCACAACCAAAAGAAAGAGCAAGTACTCTTTGCCTGTCAGCAATATGAAACGTGGGCGACCAAGAATTCAGTCTTGAAGAGATACTTTGCCTGTGTGCTGACCCAACTAAGGAGTGCGGTTTGCTGACTTGTATACGTTGTGTCCAAAACGAGATGATTTAACCCTGGAATAGTTGCAAGGAAGAAGAAGAAATCGAAGTAACTTTGTGGGAATCTAGCGACCTGCTTCAGAAAACAAATGGGAAGTAACGCATTTTGCAATGAGCTCAGAAAGGGCGTTACAAATACTTCTCCAATTAATTCATCCGACATGCTCAGCGGCTTGCTATAAGCTCGGATAATTCGCATCTCAAAGCTCGCACCATCGTATTGCATTTTGATTTTGCGGAAAACTGGAGCGTCGTTCTTCCGCAAGCGGTACAATGCTTTCATTGGAAGAACCAAATCGTGTATCTTCACCTGCTTCGGAGTTGTCAGCGACGACATCGTGCACAATAAAGCGCACGCACTGTTCGCTCTGCGCACAGTTGAAGAGTGGCTGGAAGAAAACTTTCCGATAGTTACAAAACTTGCCCACATCTCCGACAGGGAAAGCTAGTCATTAAAAAAAAAAAAAAAAAAAAGGTTTCAACTGCACGAGATAGCGAAAAGGTGACAAAATTGAATTTTTAAGCTACGGGACACGGAAAAAGTGTGCGTAGTGGCGTGGGGAGAGTCCTCAACCATCAAGCTTCCTTGCACAAGCTCAGGTATAGTCAGAACCGGAAACCATTTGAAGTGCCTGATGATTTTTCTCGTGTAGTAATTCCAAAAGTGCCTGGAATTGTACTCCTCAAAAGTGAAGCAGTATGCCTCCCTCAATACCGTGACACAGTGAAAAAAGAATGGAACTTTTTTAGTATTGTGAAATACATTCAATCCTGCAACTTGTGAATGTAGGCTCAAAATAGAGACGGGTCTTTCAGGGTTGCGATAAAAAATAAAGAAAGCGAATCGTCAGGAGTAATGCTAACCTTACTTAAAATCTCTTTTTCTTTTATCGCCATAAACGTTACTGTGAGCTTATAATACTAAAAATGATATCTACTGTTATGAATTTTCCCCGTTTATCTGTATTCTTTGTTACTGCTTTATATAAAAAGAAAGGCAAGAAGTGTTGAACGAGCCTTGCCAGTATACATGGAAATGCGACCGCATGAAAGAAGCAAATTTTCTCACTCGGCCCGCTAGGTTACTGAAAATAATTTATCTCGCCCCTTCATTGCCTGACATTGAGGTCTGTGAAAATTAATTTTTATGATTGTTAAATAAAGGCGTTTCAATAAGTTTATTTAAAGAAAAGTTTTGAATCTTAAGATTTTATAAGTGAAGTGGACATGTGCATGAACTTTTTTAAAATCATAACATAGTCATGCCTTATTTTTACTAAATGGTACATGAGGTATACTAGTATCGAAATAATATGGTCCCGTTATAAGCATATATATAATAATTACGTAAAATATCAAGTTGGCAACGGCCCATGTCGTTTCATACTAAAATGGAGGTAAAATATATGTCTCCTTTTCAAATGCATTGCTTAATATGACGAAACCATATATGTCAAAGAACGTTTATTGCATATATAAAAATACAAAGAAAACTTTTCATGTAAAAATATATATATACGTATTTTTAATGACGTTGAACTTTTTTAGCATTTCTTTTTAAGATAACAGTGTTGTTTCTTCTTTTTCAACTATACCTAAATTATCGATATTATACTTTTTAAATTGGCTTAGATACAAGCTTTCATTTGATATGTTTCGTATGCCTTATGTACATCGAAAGCTAGCTCGATTTAAACTTGGCCTTTTATTGTCAAAGGAAAGGTTCAAAAATTTTTATTTCATAGAATAAAATTAAAAACACACTTCTAGAGAACTTTAAGCCTTCTATACAGTCTTAAAGCAGTAAAAAAAAGTTATAATAGTTGTGAAAAAAATAATCTAAAAGTTTCGATACTCCAGGGTACGTCTTACCATTTTTACAATTTTCACGAATGACACACTCGTGAAAACTGCAAAAATGGTAGGACGTACCTTCTGCCATTTCGAAGCCCAAACATCAAGAACAAAAAGATGTTCCGGAGTCTAATTTGCAGTTTTGTTTAAGTCACACATTTTCCTCCAAAATTTTTTTATACTTTTTTGTGGACCCATCATTTTTTTTCATGAGCGATTTGAGATGAAAACACCCTTATATAGCTCTCACTGGTTCGCTGCTTAAAAATAGCGTTTACGGTTATCTGCATTGTACTAACTTCTGTTCAACAGGTTTCTAAATATTTCTTTATGAAGGCTGCCCACTCGCAGAAGAATGACACCATACTTCAAAATGTTATTGCAAAATTAAGGCTTTCATTTGACTAACCCTCGTATTGTGAACACGTCTAAACATCAATAAAACTTTGGTTGGGGCTAGTCGGTACATATCGATTAAAAGGTTAAAAGGCGCGAACTGAAACAGGAAGAAAAAATACACGTACGACACGGACATGCGACTCAGACAATTTTTAGTCTAAACATCATGCAACAAAATCGAGGGAAAAATTTTCTGGTCCAACTCGAAGCCTTTACTTCGGTCTGATGATGGTTAAAATTCCAAGAACGAATTTTCCACAAGATGGCGTCTTTGCCTTGAGGAGATGACGTGAGAGAGATACTGATCTGGTAATAACCAGTTAACAACGAGAACCGGCTTCTTTCTAGAGCTTGTATGGGGGAATTCCGCCTGTTTTCATCTAACGCATATTTTGCGGGGTATACATCTTTGTTTTTTTATACATATTACTGTAAAACATTTGAGCAGGGCTTTTTTTTCTCTTTTTTACGGCCCGGGGGCGCTCATTTTGCATGAACCGATGATCGTTCATACTGCCGGGAGTTGATCAGCCACGATGGGCGTCTGGTGTCTCAGCTGTAGACGAGAAATTTAAGAAAATTGTGGAACTATATCCGTTTTCACCTCAAGAATCGTAGTAAAATTAGTCCGGCTCCTCGTGGAGGATTACTAATTTTCCCCTTTATGTGTGTGTATATGTTTATCTATAGGTGAATTTTACATTAGACATATGTTATCTTATCAAAACGTGCTCGTTCCAAACGCATCGCATTTTCCTCTGACAACCAAATCTCGTAAGAACTATACTTCACGTCGCGTATGAACAGTGCGCGAAACTTGCTTTTTTTCTTGAGGTGAAAACGGGTATAGGCGGTTCTCCAACCTTCTTGAATGTTCTACTTACAAAAAGGAGATAAAAGGACGTCCAGTGCCGGGAATCGAACTCCGAGCCACATGCGTGCGAGGACAGCGCGCTGCCGACTCTGCAACGTAAGCGGGCGGCATTAGGCCCCCTTTTAAAAAGCGCCCCGATGCCGCAGAAAACAAAGCAGGGCAAATTAATTGAACGGTAAACTAAAGAGTCATCATGAGCACCAAAAGTCCACAGTCCTATCGAGTGTAGAATATGGCTTGAGTCGAACAGCGTGAGCCATCTCGGGTCGTGGTCGGCGTCGTGATGATGCTTGCATTCCGTCGGGCACCATTTCGTAGTTGAGCTCCCCGAGGCATCGAAGTCCCTTGTACGGTCCGAAGTACCTTTTCAACAGTTTCTCGCTGAGGCTGCTGCGACGAATGGGTGTCCACGTTAACACCCGGTCCCCGGGCTGGAAGTAAACGTCCCAACGACGAAGGTTGTAGCGGCCAGCGTCGACACGTTGCTGGTCTTGAATCCGGAGTCGGGCGGGCAGGCGGGCTTCTTCGACCCGATAAGCAGCCCCCTGAACGTCTAGAGGACTAAAAAACGCAAAAAAAAAAAAACACGGACGAAGAAGAGACACATACAACACAAACTGGCGCAGTCCGTGTTGTGTGTGTCTCTTCTTCGTCCGTGTTTTTTGCGTTTTTTAGTCCTCTAGATCACAATGAACCAACTAGCCCAATCCAAAGTTTTAACCATGAGCGTCGTTGCCATCGTCAGCTGGCTCGTGGGGCGGCATCATTATTACCTGCCGACCATGTAGCAGCTGGAAAGGAATAACTCCAGCGGTTTCTTGAACCGCAGTGTTGCAAACGAACATGACGTAGGGTAAGAACTCGTCCCACGTTTTGTGCTCTACTTGGACATACATGGAGATCATGTCAGCGATTGTTTTGGTAAATCACTCCGTCAGCACGTTGGTCTGCGGGTGGTACCAACACATGGTACGCCGTGGTGCGAAGATGGCTAGTGCGCGCCGTTTCCCCCCTCTCACCGTCTCGCAAGTTCGTCTGCTTCTTGCACAGGCGTCGCGATGATGTCAGAACGCCGAGCTGTTATTGGCTGATAGAAACAAAATAGTGGGTAGACCTCAAGGCATCTAGCATTGAGGTCTACCATGCCCACTATCCTTTCAATCAAAGCCAATCAGATCTCGGCGTCGTTCTGACGTCACCGCGGAACTCGTGCGCAAGAAGCAGACGAGTTGCTCTCTCGCGTAGCCTGGGGCCCTTCAACGTTCGCCACGCAGTAATGATACACGACCGCAGGCCGATACGATGCTCATTCAGGTCGAAGCGGACAGGGGTGGGGATTGCACCCAGGATCCCTGGAAGCTGAAACCAAGTACGGGGAGTTCCCAAGAAACAAGAATCGCGTGTTTTTCGGCCCGCGTAAATAAACTACGCTTCGCAGGAAGCTTAAACTACGTGTGAATGCGACGCTAGCGGTTGGGATGAAACGGGAAAGTTTGAGTACATGACGTTACCTGGATCAAAAGATATCTGAAAAAAAAAAAAAAGAACTTCTCTATAAGCCGACGACCACCTACGCCTAATGCCGTCAAAACAATAAATGACATCGTGGGCTTCTGTGGCATCTAATACAGTGAAACAACTTGTCGTCGAGAAAGAAAACAATATTCTCTTTCTCGGTGACATAGCGTTGCTGAGGTGGACGGCGGCTGATGGAGAAATTTCGTTTTCCCTGATTTATCCTTTGATCGAGGTGACACCACGTTCTCAAACTTTCGCGTTCTATCCCAACCGCTAGCTTCTCATTCGCGCCGAGTTTGAGTTTTCTATGATGCGTAGTTCATTTATCCGGGTCGAGAAACCCGATCCGAGCGATGTCGACGATCCGACGGAGTCCATCAAGCGATGCCAAAAAGTGCGTCGAAACTAGAGATGCCGCGAACTTTTTGCGAACCTGAGGTTCGAAGATCGAACCGAGGAGTCAAAGGGTTCGCAAAGTATCGAAACGTCGAACTTATTAAAAAAATAATTTCGACGATTTTCGAACTTCCGAACTTTTGGCGTGAGATATTCGATTGTTTCCGAACTTCCGATTTTTCGAGCTATGAAATTCGACATTTTAGAACTTATTACGCTAAGAAATTCGAAAATTTTCGAACTTTAGACCTGCTCAGTTCAAAAGTTCGACGAACTTTGAACTTTCGAACAGAAGTTTGACAAAGTTCACCCGTATAGGTTCGAGGCAACAAATATAAATAACACTTGTCAAGGTGTGAAGTGGAGTTGAAATTGCATTCAGAGCCTTGTCGTCAGCTGATCGCGCCACAAACGAAGCACTTGTAAAGCCCTGAATGATCGCTTTGGGGTGGCCTCGGCCTCGTACCTCACACCTTTCTCTTTCGACTTCCGCACAGAGTCCTCTCCCGTGGTTGCCCCGAGGTAACCCGTAGGCCAACAGATCCCTGATCTGCAGTCTTGAAATTCAACCGAAGCGCTTCGCTGGGAGCGTCTCTCATAGCATTAGTTGTTTTTGAACACAAGCCCCTTGATTTCCTCGCGTCAAGGAAGGGTGCGCGGAGGGCGACGCCGATGCGCTACAGCGAACGCTGAATCGGCGCTTACTTCATTAGGGAGTTTTCGTAGATCGTTTTCGCCGTCACGCAACGCTCTCCGTAGATAACCGGAACTCTACAGCCAAGGCTATCGGCGCGCAGGCGCAGTAGCGGCTTCTTCGTTGCGTAAGGCTTAGCGGAGAGGGAAACCCGGTCTACGAAAACTCCCTATTATCATTAGTAACGGGCTGCATTTTAGAGCGGCCAATATCTCTATTTGTTGAAGAAGAAAAGTTCCAGGCAGCGGCAATATGGTTAGCCCAATAACAACCGGTCGTGACCTGTTCAGCTGTGTTAGGCCGGGTCTCCTCAACTCTGACTTGTGTCGGGTGCTGTGCCTGTGTCCAGTTGTTTCTCCATCCCACGGGTCATCCTGCCGAAAATAAACGCCCTGAGCAGCTAAAAATTTTCGGGAAGCCTGGATGCCTTTATGTGAATGCGTTGTCCTGCATATTTAGTGGTCTTATGCCAGCATTGCATTTAGGCGACGTTTGATCGTATTGCTACTAGTCTTCAAATAAGTTGGAAGTACGTTCACCTGACCGCCTCAGGGCATTTCAATGAACCGTTCAACCAGTTCAACGCTTGTTTCATAAGTTACGACAAATAACGAGTAATACAGGTAGTACCGTCAGTACCACAGCTTAACGAACAAAACGCGAGGACGCAAGTGAGCTAGTCTCGGGCAATTCTACAATCATGAAGGAACGTATTCACGACGTAAGAGAAATGGGAAAGGTTTTTAGTACACTTTGTAGCACATTTCGCAATTTTTTTAGTTGAATTCTTGAAAACTTAGTATGAGACTGCGGAATTTGATTTCCATCTGTGAAATTAAACTTAAAATCGTAACTTTCGAACTGTGTGTAAAAAAATCGAATATTCGAATTGAATTCCATATTTGAATTTTAAATAAATCCGAAATGTTCGAACACATCGACCTATCTGTCAAAAGATTCGATATCTTTGAACTCCAACTTTCAGAAAGCTTAACATTTTTTTTTTTAATTAATCGAATTGGAATTTCAGCGGGGTTCTAAAGTTGCGAAGTTTACAAATTCGAACCTTAGCGAGGTTCAAAAATTTCGAACTTTTCGAACCTGAACTTCGGGAGGTTCGCGGCATCCCTAGTCATAACGGCACTCGTTGTTTTGGGAAGTGCAACCTGATCCTGTGCTTTTGTGCGAGTGTGTATGTGCCTTATGATGTGGCATGCCGTTCGCCGCCGCCCCCCCCCCCCCCCCCCCCCCCCTTGTTCGCCATTTGTTTTCTAGTTTTCGGTAACTCAAAATAAACAACCAACATTGTTCAGCGGTGCCGATCGGCACGGGATTAAATACCACCTCCTCAATAACAAGCCCTATATAATGTTGGCGTTTCTACGTCACCATCCGAGGCCAGTGTGAGGCACAAATTTGACTGCAGTGCTGCGTCAGTGTTCCACATGCCGGCCTCCAATACGTGACGTCGAAACACCAGCAGTACGGCCTTTGATGGGGATCAAATCTGACAGCGTCGAAAGCGCACCATCATGACGTGTTAGTCATGTTTCTGTATCGTGTTTTATTGTCACCCTAACCAATCATACACAGAAAGGGTGCATTGTGGATCCCATGACCTCGTAGCGTCGACTGCGTCTGGACTGAAACGGAAGTGTCTCGTTCGATGGCTCGAAGATCGACAAGCGGAGTCCAAACGGTTGGCCTCCAAAAATGACGTAATGGTCTGGCAATGTGTCCAGTTGACCATTTGCCCCCTCCCCTCTCACCGACCCTGACCAATGGCGGGCACTTCGGCGCCATTCGTGCGACGCCCACAACGATCAAGGATCATTAAGCAAGGAGCTCCGTGAGGAGTAATAATAACGGTAATAATATAAGAGACAGCTAGGATAAGAGTGGACGAGGTCTTGTCACGGGCCGGCCGTGGCTCGCTGACCCAAATTCAGTCAGCCCTCGGCGTTTTCAATCCCGTCAGTGTGGTTCGGAATTGGAAAGCGGCTGGCTGCAGACGCAGATCTGTGTCGGTCGGGCAGTCGTCGGGGAGATGAGTCGGAGAAAGAGAATCCTGGACGCGCCCGAAATGAAATTCGGTGCGGCACATCCGCCTGGCCGTCGACTGAAGAAGCGGAAAACGCATTCAGGCATGTGGATTGTTATCGTACTTCTTCTTGTGAGCTTCGCGCACCGCTATCCAGGACACGTGCAACGTGATTCCTCTGGACGCCGAGATGTTTCGGTGGCGCCCTCTTATGGTTTCTCTCCGTGACGTCACGACTGGGATTTGCCTCGCCGTGATGTCACCAGTTGTTATTCTGGCTACTTACCATCTGGGGCGACGACGAGTTCGATGGTATGTTTAAAAAGCACAGTAGAAGCTAGGAGCAATCGCAATCCGAAACTAACACCGTCAAGGTTGACAATCTGACAGTCCTCATAAGCCCATGGTTTGGCCAATCGTGGAAAGCTGACCACAGCGACGCTTTTGTCCGCGCTCTCGGGGCTAATAGGCTCCCTACGGGAGCCAGAGTTGCGCGTTCACGCAGGGCATGTGGATCCAGCTCCTCACGTGACTGAATTCGGCGAATAGCAGCGCCGCGCCTTCGCGCGCTCCAAGGCCGGGGAATGTACGCCGGGGCGCGTGCAACGTCTACTTTGCTGCACGACACTTGATACGGCTCCTCACGTGATCGGCTCTCGGCGAATAGCGGCGAGGGCGGCACGCGACACGTTGAATCAAACGCGCAACTCTGGCTCCCGTAGGGAGCCTATAGACCTTTCCAATGTTTACAAAATCACAGTCCAGCGTGCGGTCTTCACAGCCCAGCACGTACGTCTTCGTCGCTTCGGAAAGCGAGCAAAGCACGCGCCATACGCACGAACGCTCAAAATGGCACCGGCCACAAGCTCGTTTTTGGAAAGGTCTATACAGGAACTCTATATTGAGGAAAACAGAAGCGCCCCTAGCGAGCTTCTCACCGCGATCATCACACAAAAAAAAAAGACAGTCTGTATCCAGATTCGAACCCGAGTCACCTCGAGATCCGTGCTTCGAATGCCGCGTGGCAATGAGTTCAGGAAGGAAACTTGGCTCACGGCATTCGAACCACGGACATGGCAATGACTTCTGTTTGCAGACTGTCTTTTGCATGATGTATGAATAGCGAAACATCAACTTGACTGATAGCGAAACCCCTTATTGACCAGCATCGTATAGTGGGTTGCCTGATCCAACACTAAAATAAAAGAACAAGAAAAAATTCAAATGCTAGAATGTCCAATGTAGCTGGACTGGCGTCCCTTTCAAAGTGGAAACGATCCTCTGTCGTCTACCAGCGGAGCCGCCATGTTGCCTCCCACTCGTATGTAAGCCGTTTATGAGCTGTTTACGCATGTATTTAGCGTTACTTGTGTACTGACGCGAGACAACTAAGAACATTTAACGTCACCCATTCCGTGAAGTATGCGTTTGTTTTCAGCGCATCGTATAACGATAGTGCGGTAACATTGTACAGATGACTGCATTTGCGACGCTTCTGATATCGCGTTAGCGAGTCGAAGAAGCCTCTTCTTGGAGCGGTTTATCACGACCTCAGCTTGTGGAGAGGAGGACGAGACGGCTGAGCACTTGATACTCTACTGTAAAGGGCTTCACGTCCTATGCCTACCGAAGACACCATAGATTTAATAAGGTCATTGGGTTTTAGAGACAGCGAAGGAAAAGTGGATTTCAAGACAGTAGAGATTACCAAGCAAAGATTAAGTGAATGGCGGCAGAAAGCGAGAGAAAACTAGGTATTTTCTTATTAACTGATGGCAAGGGGGTTTTATAGCTTCACTTTCTTTTCAGTACGGAGTGAATATAGTTTTTATATTTAAATATTCTAAGCTTAAATGGTAAGACAAAATGGCTAGGTGGCGTAAGCTACCGCCCGATCCAAAGGGCTCAGCCGGATTCATCCATCCATCCATCCAGCGTGTACTACACATAATTGGGCATTTTCACAGGCACGACGGGCACAATGCCGATCCATCGGTCACATGTATACGAGGCCAACGTATCTCGGGACGCATAGTGATGGCCGCGGCCGAAAAGCCGGCATTCGGTCTCCCAAAGAATGCCACCACTCTAGCAAGGATCAGCCACCAAAACGCTGGTGCATGTGCAGCTGTGAACAATGCCGCGTTTGTATGTAACAATGTCACCAAAAAACTCTCGCGGGATTCGTTTGGTGGCCATTTGGACATTCGAAATTGCCGAAGATCGCTTATAACTTTTGAATCGCGTGACGGTAAGTTCTGAAACTTGTCTGTGAACTTGGCGGAGGCTGAACGTTCCAAATCAATGCATTGTTACTGTAAACAAAATAGGTTCTTTTTTTTTTTTTTACTGGTTTTTAGCGTAATGCGTACTAAGGGGACGTATGGGCGCCTTCATGTGCGGCCCCCTAATGTTACTGACTGAACCATCGAAATGGAACACATTTATCGTTTAGAACACACCTGTTTGGAGCACCTGGTGTCGCTTAGTGAGATATCGAAAGACCATGCGCTTGCGGTCTCAACACCACTGTTCTCAACACTCGCCCTGTGGCATGCTAGAAAATAGAAGTTTCTAGTCGGTGTGACTGGATAAGAGTTCGGGGGAAGCACTTTCCACTTTAACAGAGCGAACGTTGGAGAGGAGGTGACAGTGGCGTCACAAGGGGGGGGCGGACCGCCCCGGGTGCAGGGCTCAGGGGGGTGTCGCGGCGGGCCACGAGAGCGGGTGGGGGGGGGGGGGGGGGGTAGTCGCGGCGGGCCACGCGAGAGCGGGGGGGGGGGGGGGGGAGTCGCGGTTGGCCACGCGAGAGCAAGGGGAGGGGGGGGGTGTTGCGGCGGGCTACCGCCTTGGGTGCCGCTGACCCTCGTGACGCCACTGGGAGGTGACCTCTTCAGCGTTCACTCTGCTAAAGTGGAAAGTGGGCGGAGCTTCCCCTGAACTCTTAACATGTCACCGACTACAGGTTCCCGTTATTATTTCCCTTCCAATGCATTCTCTGTAGGAAACTTTTGAAACCACGAGACCTCCAAACATATAGTATTCGATTTCTTCCAACTTTCTTTCAATTAAAAAAAAAAAAAAAAAGCTAGAAGGGAGCAAGGGGCTCCGTCAAGCTGTTCTCACAGCTTTTTTTCCCTTGTTTCCTCCATTATGAATCGAAATGGAAAATCTTTAATGATCTTGTATTACGTAAATTGTTTCATTTTATCGTTTATAAAAGCTTAAAGAGATACTACAACGAAATTTCGGTGCCTACTTCTTGGTTGATACCTGTTCAAGGGAGCATTAGCACATCAGACACACCAATCTCTCGTTGAAAAAGACACGAAACGGACTTTTTAAAACGAACTATACTTCGCTTCACCTTATATGCGAGCGAAGGCAAAACTGGAAGCGCGAGCACGAAAGCTCCGTGCGTTCAGGGTTTGCTCGAGCGCGCGAGCTGGGGAGAAATGCAAAAAGCGCTGGTCTCGCGCTTCTAGCTTTGGCTTCGCTCGCAGATAAAGTAAAACGAAGTATAGGCTACTAGCAAATGGCACCTGGTGGATGTCGCTAAAGCCTCGTTTGTTACGTTCGTCTGGGAACACTGACCGGTAGTGACGATGCCTGTTGCAAGCACGTGCAGCGTGCGCGTGAACGTAGCTTTGGCAAGCTTGTGATTGCACCCACTTGCCCGCACGAGCAGAGACGTGGCGCCGGCCAGATGCACTGCCTGCAATCGCCTTGTTGACGTCAGCCCATTTCTGAACACGACGGGTATGTTTCAGATTTCGTTGAAGTATCCCTTTAATTTTCTGAGTCAAATTCGAATATATACTTCTTTTTTTTTAAAGGGGTTAGCTTACTTTGGATCTTCAGGCCACTTTGAGGTACGTTTCTGGCCGTTTATTTTCCCCACCATATTTAGCGGAGAAAATGACGTCACGTGACTTGATGTCACGTGACCTGTGTTCAAATTCAGTTTCCCCGCTAAATTTAGCGGGGAAAATGACGTAAGATTATTTAATGTTACGTGACGTTCACACAACTTCAGTTCCCTCACATGGCTTAATGTCACGTGACCTACACACAAATTCAGTTTACTCACTAAATTTAACGGGAAAATTGACACGTGACCGGCCGCGGCTCTTTCTCATTATGTATGCAGTTGATCGCTTAATTGAACAACAACATAGTTGGTTCTGGGGCTGCCCGAATTTGTTTATTCAGCTTTCATTCGTTCGTTCGAATTAAAAAGAAAAAAATATTCATTTATATTTAAGTAAAAAGAGCCGTATTTTTTGTCCACAATGTGCGAAGAAACGAAAGCGATAATAGCTGTGGCACGGTCGCGAAACGCGGGTGGAATGGTGCCTTCACGTACCTGAGGACGGAGGTGCGACGTGATTAATTCTCATAGCCATACTGGTTGGCGTTAACGACCGCCGCCAGCGCTCGGTGATAGTGAAGTGGGTAAGCGCGGTGGAAGTTTCTAAAACCATCCCACATTACGCGTAGCAACTGGATACTGCCAAATTGGGATTTCGCATAACGCGAGTAATGTTTGAAAACAAGTCTTTCAAGCAGACGTCACGAAAGTTCGAAGGAAATCGCTTAGCTGTTATGCGGAGAGCAAGTCGTCTGCTTTTTGCGCAGGAGTTGTGGTGACGTCAGAACGACGCCGAGCTCTGATTGGCTTTGATTGAAAGGACAGTGGGTAGACCTCAAGGCTAGATGCCTTGAGACCCACTATTTTGTTTTCAATCAGCCAATAAGAGCTGGCGTTCGGACATCATTGCAACCCCCGTGCAAGAAGCAGACGAACTTGCGCTTCGCATTGAAGTCCATCCGATAAAACGTCATGCTCGCCCAAAACTCCATTGCAGGGTTTGGGACAGCGTCGACTGGCACCACGGGCTATTCTGGTAACACACAACAGCTAATCGCTATCAAAGCAGTCAGTTTGTTTCCTCGTGGGGAGCAAATTGTGGCCCTCTAATGTTCTCGCAGCGAAGCAAAGTATAGTACATTTCGGGTTTACTACGGTTGAATGAATGCCCTTTCGTCGAAGCACGTTTGAGAGAACGGGCACGTTTGATCGAATCACGGTTTAGGGAAAGCAGAGCCTCGGTTTAGAGAAATGCCGTTTATCAAAAAGGGGACGCTATTTAAAAAAGGCTTTTCTACTTCGCGCGTGTATCACTGGTGCGCGTGTTAACCCAAGCTCCCCGCTGCGCTCCCGCCGCTTCGCGGCGGCAGTCTGCGGTGGCTCATTACAAAAATGTTAACTCACCTGACTTATGCGTACACGCCGCTTCGCGGCGGCGGTATTCGCTAAAAGGAGGCTCATCGCCATTTTCTCTCAACTGGGTTTCTAATTCAATAAAATGGGGTCGGTAAAACGGCGTTCGCTAAAACGAGCTTCTCTAAACCGTATGACTCCGGTACATTTCGTTCTTTTTATGTATACTGAGATAATCTTACGTACTTCATTGGAAATAAATGCTGGAGGTAAACGCTTTTTCTCTCTCTCTCTCTCTCTCTCTCTCTCTACGTTCATACTTTTGCGCTGTGTGGAGCTGTAATAGTCGTCTTTATGTCGCACTACATCTATCGTACACATTTTCGGACCACGTGAAGTTACGCTTTAGTTGTTTTCTTCATCGAAATCCATTCATTACACGTAGGTGGTGGCGTTCCTGTTTGTTGCTCGCGTGCGTCATTCGTGGCCTCATCGATCAGGCCGCTTTTCGTGGCGCAATAAGCTTCATCGCCGTTTTACCTTCCTCGAATTCGGATGGTTCAGCGCTCTATACGAATAGAAACCGAGAGAGAGGAAAATATGAGAGCATGTGATGACGTCAGAGCGCATATACGCTCCCATCTCCTCTTCTCTCACTTTCTATCTGTCCACTCGGGGTCCACCTCTTCGTGCCCACAGTGCTGCAGCCCAGCCATAGCCTCCTCTATACTCACAAAGCCTGACAGTTCGATGACGGAGCCATAGAATGCCCGGTCGGATATTTGGAGCGCGACGATCTGGTACAGCACGAAGCACCAAAGAGCCATTTCTCGAAGAACCTGGACGTCAGCGCACAGCTTTTGCAGCGGCGAGGACCCGAAACACACTTGTTTGCTCGGGAGAAGTGTGTTTCGGCGTCTCGCCGCAGCGGGCGCCTGTCACCTGACTCTCCTCTCTTCCGTTGTCTGCCGCTCCACCTTTTCCATATCGGCGGCCGCTTCTCGTGGCGATCTGCTAGGCTTTGTCAGTATATAGGAGGCTATGCCACAGTGCTTCACCCCAGCACTGCAGCGCGAGCGCGAGGCTTCGTCTTGCGTCTCATTCCCACGCGCTTTCGTGCGAAAGAGACGCCCACCGAAGTCACGTGCTCGCGCAGCAGTACGGGGCTGAAGCACTGTGGAAGTTACTTACGATAACGATAGCCTTATCAGCATGAAAGGTAGACGCCGAATGCAGTGATCTACTATCTGGAGAAAGCCTCAATTGTCGCTCGTATATATTATCCCTTTCCCTAGCAATTGAGTAAATCTTCGTATAATTGTATATACCCAAACGCAAAAAAAAAGAAAAAAAAATTATACGGTGAAAAAGGAAAAAAAAAAGTGAAGCACGGAGGTTGTACAGCTTATCACACTGTGCTGCTTAGGAGTCTATATATAAACATTTATACACGTGCGCTCGAAGACGTCGATGAAACAGGTTTTGCTCGAGCCGGTGTTGCAAGAGGAAATCGCTTCACAGTTGAGTCTTATTTGTATACCGGTGACCGAGGCTCTTGAAACTAGTAGCCAGAGATACTGTGTCCTTAGGCTGTGCAGGATTACGCTACCACCGATTAATCGAAAAAGTGACCGCGTAACGCGCTTCCGTTCGCACGTGAAAGGATATCCCTTCATTGCCCGATCCATGTGAGTGTTGTACGCGCGTTGATTTCTGCTTTGTGTGCGTATGTTATTGCTGGTTAGGTTTAAGGCAATCCTTCGACGATGGGAACGTTTCGATCGGTAACGAAGTTAAAGGGGTCGAGCAAAGATATTGGTTCGAAGCGCTTCTCACTTGACACAAGCTTACTAGCACTCTACTGTGGCGGAGGCTTATTGCGGAAAGGGCCACCTGGAGAACCGAGATTTCGGTTGCACTTCAAAAGATCCCAAGGCGGTCGAAATTAATCCTCAGTACACCTCTAGGGCGTACCAAATGCCCTTCGTTGGTTTGCCACGTAAAAACCCCAAATTTGACGTTTGACCCATGTACAGCGTGCCCCCCCCCCCCCCCCCCCCGCCAAAAAAAAAATAGTGTGTTTTTGTGTTTTTTTTTTTTTAATTGCAAAAATAACTTACGTAATGACAAACTCCGCGTCTAGTGCTAGCTGTCCGGACCACATGCAATATTTTTAGAACTAACCAATTATCTCATTTAAAGCTTGTAACTGATTTTCTGAAAGTTTTATCAGGAAAATGGTGCTCGCGTCTCGGTAGTTTGCCCCATTCAGCCCCATGTATTCGTGGGATTCGTCGGCCATCGTTTTACCATTATTTTTTTTTTTTTTTTCAAAAATGGCGCTTATAAATTTTGCATAAGATAACTTTTCGTTCTGAAACCTTGGCATCTGATCCGGACCGCTAGCGCTACATTGGGCCGGAAACTGAGCGTTCGACGGTGCGTAATTTATTTGTGCAAATAAAGAAACACTTTTCTTTTTCTTTCATCTTTTCTTTTTTGCTGACTTTTTGTTGCGGCGTAATTTCAAGGCTAAAAGCTGACTTTTCCATCAATCTTTTCTTCGTAAATCTCGATAGTAACGGGCATCGCATTTTTTTCACAGTCACGGGGTTTTTCTCATCATGACGATATTCAAATGCATCTCATATATATATATATATATATATATATATATATATATATTGAACACGAGCACCGCGTGTAATTTGGGTTCGTGCAGCCTGGCAGTTCGACGACGGAGCCATAAAGTGCCCTCCACTGATCTCTATTGTAGTAGGCTGGATCGCGGATCGGGAGCCCGTCGGTGTCGCCACCGACGGCCATTGCTTGACACCAGGCAATACACGCAAGTCTATGGGAGAAACGCACAAAAGTAAGAAGATTGAAGCATGTACGCTGTGCTCGGAGGCGAGTATTTTATGGTGTGCTGCGAGCCTTATGTCGGGTGTTTGGCGATCGAATCGGTATTTGTCAAAACGTTCGAACGCCGAGTAAAAAAATCAAACGTACCGGAGCACCTGCGGCTGAGCTGGCAAGCTTGCTCTCGTAGTGGAGTAAACAAAGGAACTTGCCGTCAATAAGGCCGTCCTCGGGGAAGCCCAGAAGTTGTTGAATGACAAAGAAGCTCCATCTCGACAGCGGCTTTCCGGGAGTGAGCGAATTCTGCGTAGCAAAGCCTTCGAGCTTGTCGTCTGCTAAACTCAACTCAACGTTACTAGAATACTCAGTTGGGAAACTCGCCGTCGAACCTGGGCCGCTGGCGTCCACCGAGACCGAGCTAAATGCGATAACAGCGCCACTCTTTAGCATTTGTCTGTACTGTGGTCACCTTGAGCTTTTATAAAGCATGTTTTTGCGTAAAAACAAACGAAAAATATTTTTTTTGTATGATATTTATTAGAGATTAGTACAAAATGAAGGGCGCGTGATGTTTTTAAAATATTTAGTTTGCAAGGTTTTGCGGCATATTTAATATTGTTTTTATACGACCATGCCTCAGCGGCGCTTTCAGGTAGCACGTCCCGACCTAGGTGCATTTTAACTTCGGTTATTAAGACGCGGCGCGTCCGCTGGGGCGATGGGGGTGGCACCCCTGTAACCTCTTCCACTGTATCTGTTCTGGCCGATTATATTCAAATGGAAGTAACGTGCGGTTCCTCGAGTGGCCGCTGCGGGAGAAATGGCGGCGTCGTGTTCGCCATTAGCTCGGTTCGCGTGCCCTCTCGCAGATTTGGAGCGCGAGGATCTGGTAGCACAGAGCATTTCTCGGGGAACCTCGACGTCAGCGCACAGCTTTTGCAGCGGCGAGGACCCGAAACACACTAGTTCGCTCGGGAGAAGTGTGTTTCGGCGTCTCGCCGCAGCGGGGCGCCAGTCACGTGGCTCTTCTCTCGTCCGTTGTCTGCCGCTCCACCTTTTCCATTTCGGCGGCCGCTTCTCGTGGCGATCTGCCAGGCTTTGTCACTATATATGAGGTTCGTGACAATCAATGCCTCAACGAGGATTCGCGGGTAGTGAATGGCTCGTGTCAAATCGCTGCAATAGCCGAACCCATAGCAATGTCCGGCGCTCAGTTCATGCATGTGCTTTGCCTAAGTTTTGCCAACCCGAGCGCGTGGCTATGATGAACCCTGGCGACGTGTAATCGGCACCCGATCGCGTGGTAACTTGTTTAGTCTGCGAGTTGAGCGAGCGATACGCTGCTCATTTTTCTCTGTATTGTTTTTTCGTGACTTCCTTCGCATAGAGAGACAAATTACTGCGTCTTTCCTAGAATACAATTGTAGTTCATTGTGAAGGAAAGTGTCTCGAGGTAATAGCCATTCGGAGAAAAAAGTTCTACAGGATGAACGCGTCTACCGGTATCGAGCGAGTATCCCTGCAGTGGTCGGTGACGTCATCATCGGGTGTATATAAGGAGCGAGACAATGAAATTAGCGGCGTTTGAGACGTTCTCCCACTATTGTTTGTTCCGATTCGACTTGAAAGTTTCTTAATTTTTTCCGTACCACAGTGTCGGGTGTTACGTTGTGACTTTATGACTTTACGAAGTGATGAGAGGGGGCTTTCAGCAAACCGTTGCCGTGTTCCGCGTACCACACTGTACATAACTGCCTTTGAAGCATGCTTTTAAGCGCGCGCTTTCAAAGGCTCCAGTACGCGAAACACGGTAACGGTCTGCTAAAAGTGACAAAAATTATGCCTGGAGGAGGGGAACAAGGGGGACAAAGGACAAACACAAATCTCCAAACACAGCTTGGTGACTGGTGCGCGACCGAAAAAATCCTCCGAAAAAAGTTTCGGTCGCGCACCAGTCACCTAGCTGTGTTTGGAGATTTGTTTGTCATATCCCCCTTGTTCCCCTTCTCCGGGGATTATTTTCGTCATTCTTGTCCAGCTCGCTTGGACCTTTGCACGAATTGCATTATAATCATAACCTAAAAATGCCAATCGTTTACCCTTGTTGGTGTTTGACTGGTGGCAGCTGATAAAACCCGTTTGCTCTATTCACGTCTAACTCCTGGTTAGCTGAGCTGGAGCTCTGAACTGGAAATGGAGAGGTCCCTGGTTCGATACCAGGACCAGGCGGATTTTTTTTTTTGTCACGCACCAGTCACCTAGCTGCGTTTGTCCTTTGTCCCCCTTGTTCCCCTTCTCCAAGGATTATTTTCGTCACTTTTGTCCAGCTCGCTTGCACCTTTGCAATTAATTGCATTATAATTGCTAAAAGTCCCTAATGAAATGCTCGGGTTTCGGCACGCCCTAAAAATGTCAGATTAAATTGCACAGTGACCAAAACAATCTGTCACGCGTGTCCTTCCCCGGGCTCGTATGCGCCAATATTCGTCTCAGCCACGCGTTTTTTGCTAATGCTCAGAACACGTGATGCGGTGCTAACAGCGTTATTGCCAGTCGGCATCAGCCAGGCGGCGCCAGCAGAGTGAGAGCCCACGGTTATGCACTGTCTCGTTGTGAATTTGGCAAAGGGTGAACGATAAGCCACACATTGAGTGACGACGGCTTCGATAGGCGCTACGTATACGAGCGAAACGCACACATAATGGAGCATGACGCAGCGAAAAGCTGGATACTTCTTCGCAGTAAAAGCGCACTCCGGTGATACTTAGTCACATTCTGATTGGCCCGCGAGGGTCATAGCTTTTGCCGTATACTGGCGTCTTGTAGGATCGCGGCTTCCTGGTGTACCCAGTATTTCTTGCTGCAGATACTAGGGGCTCCACCAGAGTAATAGCTAACGTTTGAGCAATGCAGCGCGCCGCTCCCAGGCATACCCAATATTTCTTGCTTCAGTCGCTAGATAGCGCCAAACCAAACAGCATTGCAGGTTGCTTATGGGGTTCTGCAATTTTACGCAACCTCACTAATTGAGCATGAACGCGCAAATCCGGATGTTCGCCGCGACGGCTCGATCGTTGCCGATGGCAAGCCGACCGGTTCCTTATACGCGTGCCTAATCTGTGAGACTTATTCGGTCGTTACGCGTACCCGGCACCTTTTTTCTTCTTTTTTTAATTTGACGGATTACGATAAAATCGGCTATAGCTTTTCCAAAGAGCGAAAAAAAAAACATAGTTCTTATTTTTAAAATTTTCACAACAGAAAAAAAAAATCGTATCTGATTACTTGTTGTTACGTGGTAGTCCTATTGTGCCCCACGTCATATGCACTAAGTAAAATTCAAACCAAATATCGTGTCATAGTTCTTTTAGTAAACGTAGTTTTTGTTGAAAGTTTGTGCACGAACTCTCGATCGATCTTTTTGTCAGTAAAAGCCACTAAAAATATATGTTTGCTTTTTTGTGCTTATCTACGAAGGAATTTTCCAAACAGGCGTTTGGCGTTTCAGAATAATACATTGATCCGAATGATTTACTGTAAGTACACTGCAAACAAGCAATCGCCGTTTTTTTGTTTTTGTTTTTGTATTCAAGGGTTATCATTAAAACTACTATAGTGTGATTAAAAGTGTTAGTTAAGGACTCTATAGCCTACGTGCTGAAAGTTAATGGTCTCCAATATTCTTTCAAAGTACTACTTCGAAAACTGCGTTATTTTGAAATTTGTGGATATCTCGGGCACGGAGGTGTGTTTAGTGATGCCATGTCGTATTAAACAGACACCCATAAAAAATTAAAAAAGAAGAGCTAGTTATGTTGGGTACAGTGGGCAGCGGCGCCACCTTGAAAGATGTTCCCCGTTTGTTTATGTCGTCCCCAGTGCGAGTTTCGTGGTGTGTGTTGAGGAGGTCGTGGGTGAAATTCAACTGGCGTATCTTTATCAAGCGCTGAGAAATTCTTGCTTTTTTTTATTTTTTTCGGCTCAGGGTAAAAACAATTGACGGGGTAGTAGCAGTGGCGTAGCCTTTAACTTTTCTCGGAAAAAAAAAAGAAATAAAAGGGGGGGGGGGGGGGCTATGCTTTTCGCCTGGCTACGCCACTGAGTGGTACAGTGAATTCATTAAAAGCGAGAGTGGGTGTACGTTCCCTGGACGTTGTTTGTATGTTTCGGTGATGTGCTCGCGTCCACATGGTTGTGAAAGATAAGTGTTCGTAGCTACACGAGTTGAAAGGCTTCCGGTTGTATCGTCCTGTCATTCGAGGGTCTATTCCCCGTTGGTCGCGAGCTTATGTCACACGCGGTACAGTTATTGGCGATCCGCGATGACGGGCTCACCGGTTGTCATGCGCCGCGCTCGAAAGTCCTGGTTGCCAAACACATTAGCAGATTGCAGACAGCATGAGAGAGCAGTGTCTCTTTCCGTTTGCTTGGACGGCACGTCATCTGCGTAGGCTGATCGTGTAAAATCGAAATTTGACTCTATCGCAATTCTCACTGGGCTGCTTTTAAGTTCTGCCAGATTCTAACATTTGCACGCACATTCACACACACACAACGGATATACCTCAAACTCTGTCGCGCGAACTTAATTTCCATTTATCGTTCAATGTCGTATTCACCGCCGCATATTATTCTCGCTCCTTGTCAAACCTAGTTGCTATATGGTCAATATTTTCAAAACAATTATTAGCAACTATAAACATGTTGTGAGCTATAACATCACTTTGAATTGCATTTAGCAGTCTGAACGCTGTAACTAATCAGCTGTTAAAATATGCCAAGTGAGCGCGCGAGGCCGTCTTACATATCTTCCGCGTCTACGAACGCAACTTTCCACACGAGTAAAGTCTTATTAAAAACCCAAAGCCGCGCACTTTTCATAAATAACATAGTATACACTACGTATATGTAGTTTATCACCGCACTTGCAAATCTCCTCATCAAACGGGCCTCGCCTCGTCGAATGGGCATGCCGTCACCCCGATCGTGGCTGGTTTGTAGTCTGGACATCACGACAGAACAACACAAATAGCCCTTCTGCACTAATTGGGGCAACAACTCTCTCTCTGACTTTGCACAACAAAATACAAAAGTATTGTGTGATTTGTACTGCAGCGTTTAAGCGTGCACAGACCGGCACGAGCGACGCGGAACCCTTCAAAATGGCGTTGGGGGCTAGTTGCCTTTCCGTGCGACAGATGGCCTTCTTTTATATAAAGGGAATTTATGTTGAGTAGAAAGGGAGCTGTGCCAAAGAGAGAACACGCCGAACATCACCTGCATGCTGTTCGACGTTCAACACTGGAGGGCAATGGTTCCGTTGCAGCCATTGTCCTCCAATGGAACTGGAGGTTGTTTCAGTGCAACCATTGTCCTCCGAACTGGGGGTTTTGTTTCCTTTCCAATGGAATCATTGACTGCGTTCCCAGCAAACGACACAGTAGCAAAACAAATTCATAAATGATTCGCTCGACTGTTTCCACGGGGACGAAAGCCGAGCGGACTGAAGCGCATTACTAATGAGGAGTGGAAAAACACAGTCGGGGCTCTCACTGCCGGCCTTGACCTCTTTCTCCTGGGGTCTTCCAGAGCAGCCACGCTCTTTTCACATGGGAACAAGGTCGAGGAGAAAGCGGAACAGTCCGAGACGCACATCTTCGACGGAAAGAGGTAACAAAAACAACAAAGCAAAAGGCGGCTTTATTCGCCTCGGGGTAACGATGTCGTCGTGTGAACGGTGCGCTAGAAACTTCCGCTAGAAACTTCCGACTTTACATGGCGCGGTATTTTCCAATTTCTAAAGTTGGAATCGAACGCTGTGTGATCACCGTCGTGTTCACACGGAGGGAACTTGATAGGACAAGCCCCTCCCAAGGCTTTCAGATCGCCGTGATTGGTGGTTTCTCTACTCGCCTCCCTTCAGGTGTTTCCACTGCTAAAGTAGAAAGAGTGGAGGGCCTTATGTGAAGATCTTAATAATATCCCGCTATCCCTAACCTATACCACACACTGTAACTGTGTCGCACATCTTTTTTTTTTCTTTTTCGTGGCATTTGGGATTAAATTGAAATAGTTTCGCGTAATTAACTTTCTTCATTAGTAAAAAAAAAACATATATAGCAGTTAGTGATAGGCTAAGAGTCCAGGGGAAGCTCCTCCCACCTCTTTCCACTTTAGCAGAGCGAAGGCTGGAGAGGAGGCGCCCTACTCTCCAGGATTTGCTCTGCTAAAGTGGAAAGAGGTGGGAGGAGCTTCGGCGATTGCGGTGGCGCTGCCCTCGACGCGGCGCATGAGCAGACGTATCACTTGACGTGGGCTTTCCCGCACACGCGCAGTGCCTCCCCCCCGTGGCGTGGGCAAACGCGGACCTGTTTTTCAACAGCACTTGTCAACTGAGACGCTTCAAACACACACGCCAGGTTACAGCCGCCATTCCTGACCTTCTCTCGTCTTACCTGGTCTTACCGGGGTACCGAGCCACTGAAACGAAGGGCGTTGACGAGCTTCCACAAGGACCAATGCTGGGGAGAAGGATACAATAGAATCTAAAATGGCAATAACCTGGCCTGCTATATACGGCAATGGTGAGGTGAAATAAGCGGAATTAGAGGAAACAAAAACTGAAGGTCGGTTAGGGCGGTGCCTATGCAGAGATGTTGCAAAGCGTCCGACGATATCGTAGTGCAACTGTTGGCGGAAACCCCGAGTTATTCATGTTTGTATTTTCCTATCTCTCAGTCTCTTTCAGTCCGGCACCCGACGTGCTCGACGTCTATAGCGTGCATGCACGTAACCGTCCGTTCGCTGTCAAAAAAAAAAAAAAAAAAAAACATATTTGTCACACATTCGTGCCTCATAAATGTTTCTCTCGTCAATTTTTTTTTTGTCTTTTAGATAGCGTGTTGAAACGAAGACAGGTTTTATGGGTTTAATGTTCCTACACTGCGATTTCATTGTGACCCTGTATAGATCTTTGCAAAAATCTCCTTCTGCGCGCTGCCATCTTTGTCTGCTGGGCTGTGGAACCCCTTCTGAGCATGCGCTGCTACTCCGCTGCGCGGTATATCGGACGCTGCGCATGCGTCCACAGCTCAATGACTCAGCATTTTTGTCGCTTGCTCACGTTTTCTTACGTTACGATGAGTCAAGTACCGGAACATCCATGCGTATGGCACGTGACAAGTATTCGCCTCGAGATTCGATTGATACGGCTCATGTGGTGAAAAGCAGAACTACGCTTTGTTTTACACTTACTTGGAGCAAAACGAATGCTACGCACGAGAGGCCGAAGCCATGGGAGGCGCCAATGCAGCGCTCGCGCTCTGGAATCAACTGCTAAGAGATTGTGCTCTGTACCGTTGCCCGCGCTCCGTGCTGTTAGTGTGAATGCTTTGTCTCCACCCGCATTGTGGACAGATGAAATCAGCACGTGCCTCATAGATAATCATGAATAAACAAAAGCACGCTTCCACACAATTCAATCTGGGTCTCGAGGCCAAAAGACCAGTGTCCGAAATCCTAACCCTCAGCGACAAAAACGGGAAGTAATAATCTCGCAGGCTCTTGTGATAATAAACGCAGGCTCTTGTGAAGAGAGGGCTGTGCATAAAACAAGGCTTTTGCTTTTTACAGCACTCTTGCCATCGGTGTCGTTCTTGGAGCTTCGTGACTGCATTTGTGACGTTCTTGCACTACGATGTGTGGGAAGATTTCGAAAAAAACGAACAGTCTCGCAAAAAGCGCTGCCCCCTTACTGTGTCGCGACGTCACCATAAACAAACATGACGGCACCCATGGAACAGATCAGACATTGGTCTGACTCTTTACATACTTTTGAATTGGCTGCCACGCTTCACACGAAGCAGGGATATGTCGGGGGGCGAGGTCATCGCGCGTACGGTTTATCTGAAGCATAGCAGCTCTGGTAAACTGCAGGACCGATGTCATCCTCCTTTGTGATAGATCGTAAGCGAACGAATCTGCATTAAACTAATAATAAAAAAAAAAAAAAAAAATCTACGTGCAATGAGTTGTGAAATGAAAAAAAAAAAAAATCCCAGGGAAAATGATGTCTCACTTATGACACGCACCAGTTTAACTTTTTGGAAAACTAAATAGCTTCGAGACACCGAAGACATTATTTTTTTTTTTTTTCTTAAAGGCCCTCGTGCCCGCCGTCAAAGCGGTCAAACCCTTCTTGTGTCCTTCTTGGCGGAAGCGGAATCATATTACACAACCTCCCAGCAGCGTTTGACGGTCACTCTGGCGAAAAAAATGCCGAGTCACCGAGCTGTGTGAACGCAAGCGCGGTGGCTGATATTCGTTTTCGGTTTCCGGCAGCGCTCGCAGTGGGATTCGGATTCATGATTGACCAGACGAACAGCCGCGATCTACTCCTTTCGTCGTTGATGGACGTGTACCATCGGGCGACAGGCTGCGAAATATAAACGACCGCCATTGTCTCTCCCCCCTCGATTTGAGCGACAAACTGCGGAGCAAGAGAACGGTATCACTGCATGGTGTCACTATATACACATGGCGTTCCTCGAAGGCCGTTGAACGAGAAAAGCTCTTCGTCGATGCTTCACCGTGTCACCAGCGGCGATGCTGGACGATATGGACAAAGACACGTCAGCCGCGCAGCCCCGCGAGGTAAACTGCAGAGGAACACGATGAGCACGATCACAACACGATTTTAAACTAACGTTGGCTACTTACGTAGCTACTTGCATCGCGGCTCCACGGCGTGGCTGCAGGCAGCCCTCCGCGGTAATGGCGGCAGCACACTGTGGACGAGAGTAGGGACGTGCGCGGAGAACTACTGGGAAAAAAGGTCCGTTATCGGCAGATGCGACTCACCCATAATCGAGGCACGTTTGCTTCTTATTCGACCGTGTCTAAAAACAATATTTTTATTAATTATTAATGTGACAAGACCGTTAGGCAAGAAAGAAATTAAAAAGAAAAACGCCTTATACGATGTATGCAGACTTTCTGTTATGAGATGTATTAGGGGTGCGACTGCGGTTTTAGGTTGGCAGTGTCTGTGTGTGTGTGTGTGTGCGGGAATTTTCATGGTCGGCAAATTTGTCCATTCACTGCGTCCTCCCTCTCAGGAAGAACTAAACAAAATACAAAGAGAAGATGAGCGTTGCTCATCTCAAAGTGATCCACTTTTAGAGTTGCGATGCGAGGATACGAGGATACGAAATTATGTGCCAGTGAGTTGGAGCGCATTTATTTCTCCCGGAGAGTGTTTTAGAGCTTGGGGAAGAAAACCCGTAAAAAAAAAAAAAAAAAGAGACAGTCATTCGATAACTCCAATCTGTTTAAGAGAGATGTGCCTCTGACAGGGTTTTCAATGGACCATTTTCCAGTAAGCTTCTGCGCATGTGTACACTCTCTCCCTAGGCCTATCTTCCCGCTGTCGCCATTTTCGCAGGGCACCGTCCCGCACGATCAACGTTGTCAGCATCTATCTTCGCGCGTATTTAGTCCATTTTGACGCTTCGTTTTTTTTTAGTATCGATAGTATGGGGTATAAAAAAATGAAAGCCATTTACAACTCCCTGTAACGCCGAATTAGAGCGCAGCTCTTGAGGAGGAGGGGAAGGCACGGGATGGGGGGGGGGGTCACGTGACCAGGGGGTCAGATGACCTCGGGGGGGGGGGGGGGGGGGTCACGTGTCCTCAAGGGGGGGGGGGGGGCGGAGAAAATTGTCCGCTAAATTTAACGGGCAAAAGTTTCCGCTAGATTCAGCGGGAAAATTTTGCCGCTAAATTTAGCGGGAAAAATTTTCCGCTAAATTTAGCGGTGAAAATTTTCCGCTAAATTTAGCGGGGAGAATTTTCTGCTAGATTTAGCGGGGAAAATTATCCGCTAGATTTAGCGGGAAAATTTTCCGCTAAATTTAGCGGTGAAACTTTTCGCTAAATTTAGTGGGGAAATTTACCCATCATGCACCACGCGGTTACGCCGACGGCGACGGCGACGCCGCTCAAGTCGGAAACGGGCGCCTAAGAGCTGCGCTCTAAAACCACTTAAAACCGATACAAAATTTACTAATATACCCTCCGTGGCGCTGGGGACAGCATTAGCCACAGGTCGAGCCCTTGACCGGTACTTGTTTTTTAGTGCCCCGACGAACGAGAAGACTGACTCACAATCGACATGAGAACGCTGGGAAATTCCCACTGGAACATTTCCAGCGTATGTGGCCTCCGTGCAAGTAAACTCGAGCGTATTACAATTGGAAAACTTTCGCATTTGGCTTTGACTCGTATGTGCTCTCGAGCCGAACATTTTGAAATTCACCTCATTTTGCAAGACCGAGTATCGAGCTCGTCTGAGGCCGGGCCCATGGCCAATCCTTGGTCTTTTCAATTTTCTATCAGCTTAACGAACCCAACGAACCTTTCTTTTTTTCCCGCGGACTAGTGTTATTCCTGTGCTTACGTTTTTAGCAGTGAGGCTCAAGTAACGCTTCACGGCCCCGTGAGCCAATCAGAAGGACGGAACGAAGCGTGTGACCGTAGCTCTTGCTTTTCGCGAAGTTATGGGCACTGACAATAAGTTCCTCTTATTCTATTGGCTTCGCTTCTCCACTATCGTAACAGGCAAGGTCATTGGTCTTCTACGCCACACGCTGTCCTTGTTCACAGTGCAGGCATTTTTACAGTTTTGGGAAGTATACTTCAAGTACATTTTACTTAAAGTACTTCTTCAAGTAAGTCTAAAAGACTATACATTACTTTACTTGAAGTACATTATCTGAGTATGTACTTGAACTTTACTTAAAGTACAGTGTTGGCGAAATGAATACAACGCACTTTAAACTGACCGCATAAATCGGTTTCTTAGCTTATCGCGCTGGGATTTACTACAAAGGTTCCTGAAGTTGGTAGAAGCTTTCGCTAAAGTTGAGGAAAGATTGGCTCACCTGAGTAAATCAAGAAAAATGAAAAAAAAAAATCTATGTTTTTCCTATATACTTTGCATGTACACTAAAAAAAAAGTGTTACTGTGGCACAAATTTGGACCAAACGAAGTGAAGAATAGGTAAGCCAATTCTACTCTCTTTCCATTTTACCAATTTTTCAATCGTAGTAAACGCCAGAATAGCCCACAACGATTTTCTGGTGATTTTGAGATAAAAGGCTTAGCGATAATTTTTCCATAGACAAAACCAGTTTTTATTTTCTTTCTTTTGATTCCGGAGGTTTCATGTACTTATACTCTCAATTAATGAATGCACCATGCTTCGCGTATCTCTGTAATAAATCCCAGCGCGATAAGTTAAAAAACCGATTTATGTGCCGTTCAATCCATTTCGCCCACGCTGCATATTACTGCGACAGCAGTTAGTGGGACACTTGGCGGGTTTCGCGCCGTCGACTGCGCTCCATATCGACGCGGTCCATTTTCGGCACTCCGCCAAAAGATTCCACGTTGACGTCACAGGCCGCTCGACACGACTCGTGGCGCCGCGCATCACGTCCCCTGTTACCTGGTGTCAGCTGGCACCATGACTTGGCATTGTCATGTCAAGTCACGTTGCACACTGACGCCATGCAACCTAATGACGTCAGGTGACACCGTGAGCCACGTGATGTCATGACGTCACGTGACAATATGTCGTCAGGTGGCACCATGACGGCCCGTATAGAAAGGTAAACATGCGACTAATGATAATGGGAACAATAAAAACAAGGCGTTTTCGCTAATTAGCCAGGAAGGTTCTCGGACGATAGAAACCACGGGCGTGAAATTAAGTGGAGCTACAATGCTTGAAACTTGAGAGCGCTGCTTTTCGAAGTGTTCTTCAGTGGCCACAAGGTGGTGTTAGTTTGTATCCAATAACATGAGACGTTCAGGCAGCCACACCGACGACAGGGAACGGTTCATGCATACGCATGCATGCAGTTTCGTCGTTCCCTGGATTTCAAACTTGGGCGCGCGATTTTCGAAGTCACGGAGCGTTCCACGCATGCGTGGCGCGCCATAACTGTGGTTCACAGGGGACAGGCGCCAGTGCACGAGACGACTCGTGTCGCCTCGTGCTCGGCTCGCGCAGTGCTCCAACGGGGTTCTCGCGCGTGCAGAAGGACCATACAGTTCCCATGATTCATGCATGCCGGCAGTGGTAGCGTAAAGGCCGATTCAGACACTTGCGTTTGAGTGCGTTGCGTCGAGAACCGAAAGCGAGTCAGCGGCACATCTGTGCATCGTATGAAGCGTGAAATCCAATTCAATCATCTTGGCACGCGATATAAGCAGCAGGGATGTCCTGGTTTCTATCAGCCGCAACGCAGTCAAACGTAACTGTCTGAACCGCTGCAGGCTTAACGGTGAGGTCGGTCTTCCTAGTTTAAAAATGTTTAACGGGTTCACGAAATGCTGTCTACTTAATGCACCCTCGTTCGTTCGTCCAACGAGGGAGCATTGTTCGTCCGGTGCGTTACTCGGTTTAATACGAAACGCCTATGCGGACTCTATATGTGGTTATTTACCATGTTGGAACTTAACCCGAGACTGGGGTAGAAAAAGGAAACTTGAGACGTTCTCTTCTTCATTTGTCTCTGTCCCTTCTACTTTCAAGTTTCCTTTTTCTACCCCAGTCTCGGGTTAAGTTCCAACATGGTAAATATCCCGTTCATTCAGTCCATCTTAGCTTCGAAATGACACCTTAAATAGCGGCTCCGACCTTACACCTCAGCTGTAGCAGAGTTTCACCTTATGGGTAGCGTAAGTGCTTAGCAATTTCTTATATAAGGCCGCTTATATAGTTTCTGAAGGCCGTCCGACGGCACTTCCATGGTGTCTGCTCCAAGCCGCAGAAAGAGGGGCGTGTCACGATCTATGATTATACATCTTTAATAGGAAAATAGGCCTGCCCAAAAATTTTTTTTTTTTTATTATGCAGTGTTTTGAGATTGACTTAGAGATTAGATTATTTTTATATTACTTTATCGAGGCGTACACGTTTCTAACGCTAAGTTTCTTCCTTCGACAACGGAATCTCGTAAGAACTGTTTCGCGTAACGCACGAATGCCGCCCAAAACTCTTGTTTCTTGAGGTAACAACGAGCATCGTATTTCTTGTATTTAAATGTTTTTTTTTTTTTGTTTATGTATTTAGTATTTTCTCGTTTATTTCCGTCGGAAGAATGAGTGGGTAGGCGCAAAGCTAAATGGACCAACTCAACTCATTGACGTCACTTCACTGCGGTGGCGCTGCGGTCGGTACTGCGCATGCGCAAACGCTTCACTCCTCCGGAATTCGGTCTCTGCGCACGCGCAGTGCCCACACCTGGTGCGGGCAAAGCGGGCTTTGTTTGGAAACACTGTGTTGGTGTATAGCTGCCTTTGTCTCTATTCGCCGTTCGAACGCTTTCGTCCGGCGTTCGTCGCCCGACCGCTTTCGAACGGCGAGCAGAGACAAAGGCAGCTAACTCGGCGTCTGCCCACTAACCATTGCTCGTCGTTCTGGGGCGCTAATCTACACGGCGGGACCAAGGGACAGGGGGCATCGCCGCTTGCTGCGATTGGTCAGCGCTGGCGATCTTTTGGCAGTTTGATACTTTAGACCCATGTTACAGATAAAAAAAAAACAGGACGCGGGATGGCCAAAAAAACATGCTTTTCGTGTAAGGCTCGTCAAATTATGAGGCGCTGGAGAAATGCAGCCTTCTGCGTTAAGTCCTTATTTCGAACTCTTTTTGTTCGCCTTCCGCCCATTGAAAAGCATGCGGGAGGGGCCTTAGAACGCACCTGGTATCGCTGCGCCGCAGCGTTCTTCCGCAACATAAAGTTCGTCTGCGTTCCTCGCCGTCACCATGGCAACGAACGCCGAATGAATGGAAGCACGCACGGTACCGCCGCGTGAAGCCAGCAACAGCTGACGCCATTTTACGAACGCCGTCTGCTAGCCAAAGCCGAACGCGGTATGTCAGATCAACCGCCTCCGCCGGTGCTCGATCGACGGCGATCGAGCACCGGCGGAGGCGGGGCAATGTTCCGGTCCCTTATGGGTCCCGCCGTGTTGATGAGGGGCCCCTGAAGCCCCCGCGCACTCTCGTCTCCTCCCCTCTCGGGTCCTTCTCTCTCTCTCTCTCTCTCTCTCTCAATTTCGACAGTCGCCGACATTATTGTGTTCACGCTTCTACCTTCGTGGTTGGTTCTGCGGTGTTCGTATCGGTTGATGGCGCGGTCAGGATTTTATTTCGGGGGGGGGGGGGGGGGGGGTCCAATAGCATGAATCCCCCCCCCCCCCAATGACGAAGCAGGGTGAGTTCGGGGGTACGCACGATCACGAAAAGATTAGCGAGGGGCGGGTAAGGTTGCATTGTCATTTTTGAAGACGGAGCAGGCTTCATTTACAAGAATACGGGCGCGGTGGCTCACTGTTCTACTGTCGTCGTAGTTGCGGCCCACCAACTTTAAAAGCTTCCTCACAGCACACAACTCCCCCCGCTTTTTGAGGTAGCACTGCATTACCTACGCGTGATGGCCAGACAAAACACAAGGATCGCAATTGTCCAATGTCTGCTCTGTTCCATAGGCGCCGCCATGCTTGTGCTGACGCAATGACAGGATTGGGGGGGGGGGGGGGGGGGGAGGGGGGGGGGCTGCGTTTTTTGGAGACTCCGTTTTTTTTTTTCTAGAAACCTTCGCACATATCGTAGTGCAAGAACGTCGGAAAGGCATAGTCACGAAGCTCCACAAACAACACCAATGCCAAGAGTGCTGTAAAGAGCAAAAACCTTGTTTTATGCGCAGCCCCTCACTTCAGAAGAGCCTGCGCTTGAAATTATTATTTCACATTTTTATCGCTGGGGGCTACGATTTCGGGCACGGGTCTATGTGCAATCTGCAATGCTGGTTGGTTTGCCGCTATCTAGCGAATGAAGCAAGAAACATTGGGTATGCCCGAGAGTGGCAGCTGCATTGTTCAAACGTGAGCTATTACTCTGGTGGCGCCGGCCTATAATGTCTGAAGCAAAAAAATACTGGGTGGGCCAGGAAGCCGTGATCGCATAACATGCAAGTATAGCGTATCACCGGAGTGCGCTTTTACTGCGATGAAGTGTCAGGCTTTCCGCTGCGTTAAGGCCTGTTCACACATGCAGCGGAGCGCTACAAGCATAGCGCTAACCTCGCGCTAAGCGCGTGCTGACCGGAGCGTTCACCAGCTTTGTATCGCACCGCCAAAACTGTTGCTCGTGGCAGGCGATAAGTAGCTGACGGCACGTGAGGACATCAGCGCTTCGCTGCATGTGAGAACCGGCCTTTATGCTCCAATATGTGTGCGTTGCGCCTCGTATACGTGGCGGATATCGAAGCCGTCGGCACGCAATGTGGGGCTTATCGTTCACCCTTTGCCAAGTTACACCAAGGCAGGGTCTAACCTTGGCCTCTCACTCTACTGGCGCCGCCTGGCTGTTAACGGCAGGCTACACTGTCACAAAAAATTAAGCAGCAAACCAAAAAAAAAAAAAAAAAAATCTCGACGCTGATAAATCAGAGCAACCGTTTTTGCACAAACACTAGGGGAGGGTAATTCTGAACAATTGCAAAATCAAAATCTGTTATCTATATTATAGGTTTAACAAATTTGTGCTACAGAACAAGATGCCGAAGGAAAGAGAGTCTTATTTTTGCTAGGCCGCTTTAACTTGCAGTGTGGTCCAAAGGCCGCAGCGGCATATTTTCGGTGCGATGAGAAGTCGTCAGTCCGAATTCGTCGTTCCGTCACTCAAAGAAATGCCATCACACCACACACAAACACGCAAACCACACGCGAACGTGGAAACGAATTTGAATACCCTTCCGCCTAAGCGTAGTGAGAATATGAATAGGCTCTTCGGAGTTTCTGATGTTTCGTGCAACGAAAAGATGAATCTAATAACGAATTACATCGGACGCCACCTCGACATGCAAAGCAGAAAGCAAGACGGAAATTTCACGAAGTGAGGGAAACACCCCCAAAAATAGGGACATTTTAGGCGTCCAATGAAAGAGGGAGAAACGTGAAACGCCCGTCGCGTCTGCGCTACAGGCGGTCGCCCTCTGTCCGGGGGCTCTATGCCCGAACGTCTATCGTCTCCTCAAGATCCTAGCGACTCTGCGCGTATACAACGGCGGAAGCTGAGCGCTCGTTCACTTCACTACGACGGTTGAAAACATACCTGAGGGCGCCCACTTAGAATGAGCGACTGCTCGGTCTAGTGCTTTTGAATGTTCACCACGACATTGAAGTTCAAGTGGAGGACGTCCTGGATATTCTTTATCGTGAACGCAGGCTTCTGCATGCGCTTGGCATAAATGAAATGACCAAGAGAGCCTGTAAATTGCTTTCTGAAATAACTAGTCACAGTTACTTTTTTATTCGCGGTAATTTCCAGTCGAGAGCACGTGATTCTGATCGGTACACAAGGTGTGCGTGAGCGCAGCGGCACCCGTTGTTTACAGTGCAACTGTTTTTACAATTCATTTGTTTCTTTTACATCACTGACGTTGTTTTATATAATCACCATGTGTGTATTTCATCCTTCACCCCACAAATGTTTCGAAATATCCGTTCTCTATATATCTAAGATCAAGTTCCGCATCCCATAAAATAAGCATGAATGAAGAAATATTGACTATTTTATTCATTTGAGCATTTTCTACCCCACAAACCTTCCTCCCAAAGCATATAAGTTGGAAATAGTCCGCGCTCCCCCTTTGCTCCGTGCCCCGTACAAGACCGATTGCGTGAGCAGGATAGCGAGCGGGCCCAATGCGGGTATCGGGGGGGGGGGGGGGGGGGGTAGCTTCGACATATTGGGGGGTTTCGACCCCCGAACCCCCCCCCCCCCCCCTCCTTTTCTGCCTACGCCACTGGGCGCGGTCTTATTGGCTGCGGGGAGATGGTAAGATGCTCGCTCTAATCTGGCCAAGCCAAGTCATCATCTTGTCCGGTTCTACAGATCACAGGCACATATTCTCGTTTTCACGTCAAAAACTGAATAAAAAAAGAAAAAGTCGGGCTTGCTTGCTTTTTTTTTTTTTTTTACTTGAACAGGAGGTCGATGGAACGGGCTATCTTTCGGTGTCTAAAAACAAAATTAGCGAGTTGATCCAAAAATATAGGTGGGATATCTGTCGGAGATGGGACATCTCTCGGGATATCGCGGTAGCTGCATTTTATATTAGATACATGTTATCTTATCAAGACGTACACGTATCAAATGCCAACAGCATCGCTTCTTCCTCCGACAACCATTTTTTTTTTTTTCCTTAAGAATTATTTTGCGCGTTGTATTAACAATCCGCAAAACTTTTTTTTTTTTTCACTTTTTTTTTTATAGGTGAAAGCGAGTTTTGCAATTTGAGGCTGGGTCCGGCCATTCCGTGTCGCGAGCCCACAGCTAGCCGAAGGGACTTTCCGCCACCAGCACGTCTCGCCTGACGTCACGCCGAGACGTCAGACCGTGCCCCTCTGACGCCAGCGGCCGAGGGGCATCGCGCCATCTCGCCCCTCAAAGACGATCACCTTGTACGCCTCCTCGGACGAGCCTCGCGGCGGTCGGCGCACTTTCCTAGAGAGCCGAGATTTCAAAGAGAGGGAACAACGCAAACCACGGGGAGCCTTTGCAGCCTCTGATGGCGGACGCTTCCCGCACCGATTAATCGCAGCTGGGCATGCGCGGCGTGGCGACGAGGAAAGCGGCGGAGAGGCTAGGTGGCGTAACCTACCGCCCGTTACAGAGGGTGTAGGAGGGCGTTTGGCTTTCGCATCGCGTTCGACGAGTACAATGGAGACATACGCAGCCTTTGTCCCCACTGCACTCGTCGAGCATGTTAGAACGTCGGCGTCTGGCATTTGGCTCTCACATTCGAACGCGTTCCACGACTGCAGTGGAGACAAAGAGAGCTAGCTTTAGGTCTAGCCACTTTCTCGTCTTCCTCCTCTCCCTCCGTTTCTCGGGGCGTTGCGAACGCGGTCCACGTGGTCCACGAACCACGTGACCCTGATGGAGCCGTCGGAAAGGCTCCCAAATCTCGGCTCTCTACACTTTCCTCTTGGTCGCTGCCGCCGGAGTGGTGGACCACGCGACGTCCTTGGGCCCGACGACGTAACGTCCGAGGGGTCACGTGGCGTGCCTGGCAGGCGGCGCGGAAAAGTCGCAGCCAGCGCGGTGCACGGCTTTCCACCCACCTTGGGGGTGGTGGTGGTCCCTTGGAGATGCATCAGTGATAATGGTCCACCGGCACGGGGAGAGCCCGAAATAACGTGTCGTGAAATGCTCTTGGTTTTATTTTTTCTGATGTCGTTACGGGGCGGCGTCTAACACGTGGTTCGGGAATGTCTTTTCTTGGTTTGATCGTCTCTCCCAGACTTTCCCGGTTTGGAGGAGGTCGTGGTCAGCACTTTTATAAACGAAAGCCGCAGTTACCTGCTCGTAATACATCGCACAAAACACGAGGAGTTTCTTTGCAGACACGATGGCAGAATTATATCTGCGCACACGTCTCGGGTATCTCCGAAACGTGTTTGGTTACACGTACGCTTCAGAGGTGCCTACAGAGTTTTCTTAGCCGTGTGTGACCGCTGGTTAAAAGAGCCGCTGCAGCGTAACAACATTTCAGCCATCCTTGGTGTTTTGAAATGGGGGTTCCCAGTTGTATGAAGTTTAAGTCAAATCAAAATGTTTTTTTTTTTTTTTTAATTTTCAAACACTGTGTTAGTCGATACGATATTTGTTCAGGCAGGGGCCCAAAGTTCCTCGAAGAAAACTGTCGAAGGAACTCCTTGGCAATAAAGGATAAGTTGGCGATCAAACGTTAACCCAGAATTTAACATCAATAAAAAAAGAACATTGTAAATAAACGAGAACAGAGTTACACCATGTAAAGGAGCAGTTGTGATACATACACGATAAGAACAAAAATAGATGAAACCGAGTGAATAAGCGAGAAAAAAAAAAGCATAAAACAATTTCAATAAAAAGAAAAGCCTATAAATTATAAAGATTTACCCGGAAATCGCAGGAAATGATTTTCCGTTCTTCAGAAATATTAAAGCAGTTCGCGACAAAGCAATCATTATAATAATAACTGGATTCTTTATTTCAGTTAAAAAGTAGAACAAAAGTTAATAAAAACCCGGGAGCAAGCCGGGGACACATCCGGCCGCCTGACGTGAACGCGCACTCAAAGAAACTCGGAGACACACACACAAAGGGCAGTGTTGGGTCTAAAAACTACTCGAACTAAAGTACGAGGTAAGTTAGAGGTTATGTGCTTCAAGCAAAGTAGTAAGTACACCGGTGACCGGGCACAACGTGCTTGAAGTAAAGTACCATAAATACAACGTACTTTCAAAGTAAAGTTCCAGGAATCTTCATCTATGAGGCCCTTTCAGGGGTCTCCAAACTCATTCGAGTGTGGGGGCAAGATAGGCCACCCCCGAAATGTAGAAAGCCAAGGGCGAGGGAAGGGGGGGGGGGGGGGGGGGCGGTTGGAGAGAGAGTTAATATATTTTAGGACAGGAAACAAACAACAAACAGTAATGGTGTTCCACGTTGCAAAGCAGCCAATCTTTTCAGTGACACCCAGAGATTTCCTAAAGGGATTTCGTTCTAATACCCAGCTTGCCAGTACCGTCTTTAACTTTGATTTGTTTATACAGCTACTTTGGGTTTGTACCAAGAGCGATTAAAAGATTTAAAACACCACCACCACCACCAAAACACCACATAATGTTGTTGTTGTTTTTTTTTTTTAAAGAACTAGAGACCAAGCACACACTCGTTACTCTGTCGCTCACATCACTCTGGATTTATCCGAGTTCAATGTGTCTCGAAAGAAAATCTTTTCATACGGGTTTTTTTGGTTTCTTGACGATTTGTCTAGAAGAAGTATAAGAAAATATTTGTGTCTAAGACGACACAATCATCGACCTAAAATAAAGGCAGATGAGCACCAAATTTGTTGAAATGAGATCAGAGCAAAGCTATATGTTTCCGGTGAAAATGAATGGACGACAAGAGGTAATTATATTTATGACGCATACAGCGCTCGAGGCATACGAACTGGTGTTCGCAGCAACCGGGCACTTGCTGACCACATCCCACAGAGTCGCAGGCTGCGTGTTTGAGAAGAAAAAAAAAATATTGAGGTGTGTGTATGTTTATACAGCCTAGAACTTCGTCTGCCTCAACGGGTCAGTGCAGTACAATTCGCCTTTTGCAAGATCCGACTGCGCGTGCGCCGTCTGCACTTGGAGGCCAACCATATTGTTTCTCATCACGCCCGTGAGATGGCGCCACAGCGCAACGCAAAAGGCGAATTGCTAGCCTGGGGTCCCAGCACGTCATCCGAGAATGCAGAAGACGCGGAGCCACGACGTGCAGAACCATCCAACGCCTTTTCCACACGGAAAATGCGTTTCTGTATCTATTCCGTGCTCACGAAACAAAGGTGTGTATACCCGATGGATCCCGGGACATACGGCCATCCACGGCAACGAGGCGGCGCATGACGCGGCCGCGAGGGAGCAAAACTGTCCTCACCCTTCGCGTGGCACCAGAGAATCCGACCCCTCATCGACTAACAGTGAAACTGCCGATACAACGTACGCGACCCGGTTGAAGCTATGCGGATGCGCAAAAAAAAGAATGGAAAGCACCGACTAAAGGAATCCTGGAACCCCGTACCAAGTCCCATTCCACCGAACCACTTCAAACGCAAGGAAATGGTGATATTACGACGAATTCGTATACGGGTGGCGCAACAACGCCATACACGACTCAAAAATTTGGGACCACCAAGAAAAGAAAGCTGAACCCTGACTACGAACCCCTCGACCAAAGATGTCAAATATGCGAAGGAGACGGCACACTCCCAAAACTTTACCACCTGATTTGGGAATGTGAGGCTCTCGCCACACACAGGAGCGATGCATGGGCCCAGCTGGGCCAAGACACTCCTAGCCCCTACGAGGAGTGGATCAGACCTGCTGGCGACTCTGAAACACGAGTTAAGATCTTATGGACCCTGCTCGATTGGGCGACCTCCGTCAGAACATTTAGAAAGCAGGCTTTCTGAGGGGAAAGTCTCGTGAAAGAAGTCACGCGCGAATGCGACCACTTCTTTTTTTTCTTCTTTTTTCTCATTAAACGAGTACACACACATTATAGAATGCCCAGGAACAACCAGGTCATTGGTGCCTGCACACTTGTGGACACTATAAATGCATAAAACATAAAAAATGCAGAAAGGTAATGCACTTTACACTATATACTTGAGAATAAAACAATATAAGGTCAATTTTTATGTACAGTACTAGGCAGTACGTGTATAAAAAGTAGAATAAAAAATTAGTGGGCATTAACAGCAAACAAGAAACACAAGACAGTAGAAAAACCGAGGCCCCCACCAAAATACACGTTCGATTCGAAGTAGACGAGATTCAGACGTACCAGATCCATTCAGCAGTGTTCAACTTGTCTTGCACGAGCAAGTTTTTAATACAAAGAACCAATTTCTTCCTGTAGCATGGGTGGGAAATATCGTGGTTGAAACACTTAGTCATTCTAACGATTATATTCCAACTGCGACCTGGATAACACAGTACAACGTGGACAGCCAACATGCACAATGACGAGTTAACCAGCTACCTACGCGATCAGAAAAACGCAAGCTAGGATCAATCATGACTCCCAGACCTTTCATTACAGCCACTCGAGACAAAGTCACCTCATGACTGTCATGGTCTTGGTTTTGGGCGGATTCAAAAGAAGGTCGTTGGCAGAGCACCATCGGTAGAAAGAACATGCATCTTCCTGGAGCTTAGCGCAATCGTCTGGAGTAAATATTTCTCTATTAATTTTTATATCATCATCATATTGCAGGAATGAGGAATTTAAGATAGCGTGCATGAAAGACGTCATTTACGAAAATTGTGAACAGAAGAGATCCCTGAGGAACGCCAGAACTTGCCCTCTACGACGAAGAGTTCATATTGTTGACTCGGACGTACGCCTCTCTATTTGACAAGTAACTTTTCAAACAGTCGTGTACACCGTAGGCGGAAAGTTTGGATAATAGAATCGTGTGATCGACTACGTCAAAAGCCCTGCTTAAGTCAAAGTAGACAAAATATCTGACTGGCCCCTTTTTACATACCACACGAGATGCGGTAGACATAAAACATACAAGATTTAAAGCAAGTAGGCAGGCGAGCTGGTTAAGGATAGACAAAGTAACCCTGGAGCGAGAAAAAAAAAAAAGGACGGACAGACACGAAATTGCGAACGCAGCTAAAGATTTATTTTTCAGAACACCTTCTTAATAGGCCACAAACCCACAAGAAGACACACTTTGCTCAAAATCACACAACCGCGGCAGAAAAGACCAAGGAACAAAAGACAAGACCCCGCCGACCGACAAGAGGACACTAGTTTTCGGGTCTTGTCCCTACACACTGTGTCCTCTTGTCGGTCGCCGGGGTCTTTTGTCTTTTGTTCCTTGGTCTTTCCTTTCACGGTTGTGTGACCTTGGGCAACGTACACATGGCTTGCACTTGACGTCATCCAAAGAGCGTTCCGATAGCCACCAAAGAAGAGGGGAAGAAGGAGCTTTCCTCTTACCAGGATCCTCTTTTGTGTCTCCCAGATTTTGAGACATCGCTATTCTCATCCCAGAAGAATATAGAGGATTAACCCGCCACTCAAAATTCTTAAAAAAGCAGCTTCCTTCTCTCCCTCTTACAAAGCCAGAAAAAGTCAAAAGTACGCGATGTGACGTCGGTGCAAGCCATGTATGTCTTCTTGTGGATTTGTGGGCATATTTAAAAAGCGATACTCAACCGAAATTTGGATTTGGCAAAATAAGGCCGCAGGAGCGTTGAACGAAACGCTACGAACTCCAAAACATCACTCATACATCGATATCTGAAACGGATGGCCGTACTTTTGGAAAAGAAGGGCGCGATCAAGTGAAGGCGATGACGTCATTGTCCCCCTGGAAACTTTTGAGAGTGAGGGGACGCGGCCTCGCTTCTCTCCTCCTCGCTTCGGTTCACCAGCTCGATATGACGTAGCGAGGAGGAGAGGGAATGTGAATCGTGACGTCACATGTCTCGTCGCCCTCGTCGACCGTGTTCAGTCGCGCACTTCATTTCCAAAAATACGGCGATCCGTTAAAGATATCGCAATACAAGTGATCTTTTTAAGTTTTGCAGCGTCCCGCCTATCCGTCAAGCCTTGTTTTGTAAGCCCGAAATTTCAGTTCAGTGGAGGTGTTCTGAAAAATAAATCTTTAGCTGCGCTCGGAGTTTCGTGTCTGCCCGTCCTTGTTTTGTCCCCTCGCTCCAGGGTTACTATGTCTAAGATTTGTAGTCGTTGATTTGCCGCTCATTAAGCCATGCTAATTGGGAATTGTTAAGTTTCGAAATTTGAAAGACAGGCATTGATGGATGACCGTTTCAAAGAGCTTGGAGAATGTAGCGAAAATATAAATCTGTCAATACTTACGAACATCATCTTTTTTCCCGACTTGAGGACTGGAACGAAAGCAGCGACTTTCCACATTTCAGGAAATGTTCGTAACCATAAAAGAGCATACTTCGGCAAACCTCACTCATGAGGGCCCTCACTCACCCTACTCACCCTCGTCTTCACAGGTGAGGTGAGGGTGAATGAGTTTCTGAAGCCCGAAAATTCTTAAGTGTGAGGGTGAGTGAGGATCGTGGGGTCGTGAGGAGTGTGAGGGCCGTGAGGGCTGTGAGGACCGTGAGTGCGTTAGGGGCGTGAAGGCGGTGAGAGCGTGAAGAGCATAAGTGCGTGAGGGCCGTGAGAGGTGTGAAGACCGTGACTGGCGTGAGGGGTGTGAGGCTAGTGAGTGCGTGGGGTGTGTGAGGACCGTGAGTGTGTGAGGGGTGTCAGGGCGGTGAAGGGCATCAGTTCGTGAGGGATCTAAGCTCAAATGAAGCGCTTGCAGGGGCTGAGGATGAGTGTAGCTGTGAGGGTGAGTGGGAACTGAGGTGAGTGTGGCTATGAGTTAGAGGGTGAGTGAGGGCGACTTAAAGTGCCGACCTCTGTAAAAGAGTTGTTAAATACTGAGCACACACAGTACCGGCGTGAATATGTAGCGATAAGTTTTGGGGATCGCGGAGGGAATGCCGTCGGGCCCAGTTGATCATGTTGCTCTCATTTTCTTAATACATAGCTGTACACATTCTTCATCGACATTCATGCAACTTAGCAACTCACCTAACCCATTTAAGTGGTGCAGCGCAGCGGAGAAACGCTGGCTACTACTGTATCCTTGTAGGTTGACCTAAGGCACGCATTTCAAATCGCTTTCATGATTATCCATGACAATTTTCGACTCGATATGCCCCCCAGAAGGTGATTTAGTGTACCCCAAAAAAAATGTTTTTGCTTTCTTCAACTCTTGAATTCTATCTCCCAATTTGGGAGGCCACCTTTTATAAACTTCCTGTGTAAGAAGTCCTTTTTTTTTCAGCAGTGTTTTTAGCTCACTGGAAAACCAGTTAAGAAAGCGAGATTTAGTAACTGTTCACAAAGCAATAAAAATATTTCTGGCCCCCCGAATGATTCGCGTGAAAAGCATGACCTGGTCGTTTACACCATGAGATTCCAACATCGATGCTCAATCAAAGCTTGAGAAGTGATGATACATTTCGACGTAGTCCTCTGCCGAAAGATTCAGATGAGGTGTGCTGCGGGGAACCACCAAATTTAGCAGGGACAGAGGAGTTTCCACAAGAAAGCACTACATCAAGTGTTGGATGATATGTGTGTCGTGAGGAACCATCGGGAATTCGCCCTGTGCTTTGCATACACTGTCCATATGCCATAAACGTAAATCTAGAGAATTAAATTGGCGATTCAGAACATCGTTGTGTTGTGTGGGATTTAAGAAAGAAGCAAAGTTTAAGAGTAATTCAAGTGTGCACTTCTGCTTGCAGTAGAAGTTGTCCGCAAAAACATAAAACTCCGGGCAGTTAATTTATGCAAACAAGACAACAATAAAATTCATCTGCTGGTGTCTGGGGAGGGAGGTAAAATAAACCGATTAAAACGCGTACTCTATTTGCGCACTTAATCTCGACCATACTCTCAAAAAATCTCTCTTCGCGTCTCCTTGGTCGGTAGCGCCTGTCAACTGCGACCAAACCTCCGCTTCCTGTCCTATAATAATAAAAATAAACTTGAAAGCTGCTTACGTTGTGAGAACATCTCGCGCCTTCAACAGAAATTTCCACTTTTCATTGCAGCACACGAAATTGTTCATTTAAAATTTTCTTTCTAATGAAAAAAAAAAAAAACTAATTAACAGGGGTGTGCGAATAGTGAAATTTTTATTCGAATCAAACTTTAATCGTATAGTGCCGAATAGAGACCAAAAAGTATAATTGAATACGAATACCAAAGATGTTATTCACAAGATTCACAAAACAAAAGAAGCAAAAACAAAACCCGCATAGATTAGTAAAAAGAAGTTTAACGTGCTCATTAATTTCCAAAACACGCACAAACACAAAGAAAAAAAAAACGGTGTCAAAAATCAAACATGGAGGTTTTACGTGCAAAACTAACTGCAGGATCTGCAGTCCTCCGCCCGAGCGGAGGACTGCAGATCTCGTTCTCCGCAAGAAGCCTCGGTCAGATTGCGGGCACCTCGGCCGGGACAAAAGCGCTGTTAATACGAAAAACGTAAAAGCACAGCCGTGCTGACGCATGTGTCCATCCATCCGCGTGTGGACACGCAGCGTTCTTGATGAATGAATGGACGGATGTGGCTGAACCGCGCCTTTATCGAGTGATATCATCCCTTGCATCACCTCGGTCGACGCAACGGGGAGCGACGGGTTAGCCGAAGATTTCGGTTCCGTTATCGCTTTTATTTTTATATTGATAATAATTTGTTATAGTATGGACGCAACAACCGAGAATAGGTTTATAGTGCAGAGAGCCGCGGCAGCAGGCGACGTAAGATACTTGAATTTCATAATGATGACACGCGTGACTCATGGGATTTCGTCGAGCGGGTCCAAGACTACTTCGCTCGATGAACACGGGAAGAAAGAAACTACTTTCGGTCGAAAGGATTCGGTGTTCAAAGCTCCCGAATGCAGGCTCGACCGAGATCCAACACAGGCCTGTGTGAACTATTTCACCATGTGAACCATGTGACCAGCGGTACAGATATTCGATGTATCGAACTATTCGAAAACTCGAATATTAGGAATTCGAAAGTCACCGATGTCACCAAGCGAACTGCGAGGCGCGCGCATTCCGGAAGTGGTGCCGCCGCCATGTTAATTGTAGTCATCGCTTTCCGGCTTCCCGGCTACATAGGGCTGCGCGTACATCGTAGATTATCGTTTGGAACGCCCCAGTATCAGCTTGGATTCTCCTGCATGTCTGTACTTTGTAAAATTGTGTTGGTTGTGATGTCTTAAAGGCCGGTTCTCACATGGAGCGAAGCGCTGATGTAGCGCTCCTCACGTGCCGTCAGCTGCTTATCGCCTGCCACGAGCAACAGTTTTGGCGGTGCGATACAAAGCTGGTGAACGCTCCGGTCAGCACGCGCTTAGCGCGAGGTTAGCGCTATGCTTGTAGCGCTCCGCTGCATGTGTGAACAGGCCTTAATTTGTCAGCAAGCGCAGAAAAGCAGTTACAGTTGTCTTATCGCTTTAGAATTGCTTTGTCGTCTGCTTCGGCGTCGTCTGCTTCTTCGTCTTCGTGAACGCGTGAGCACACTGCCGTTCACGCAGTGGTCCCACTGCGGCCGCAGGAAAAAAACAACGACGCCACTACTCAAGCTTTCCGGCTGCTCGGATGTCTCAATTAACTTGGAAACTGGACATCTAGTTGAAATTCAAAGAACAAGAAAATTCGAGGCTCCATCGGCTTTGTGTAGCACCATGGAACAGCGTCAAATGTGTTGGTGAAAAGCTGAGCTTGGTAGTTTTCAGTCTTGTGCATAACGTTTAGTCAGCAATGAAGTAAGAGGAGCTAAATAGACTTTCTTGGTGAGCGATAGTTTTCTAAAAGTTGTTTCATTCTGGTTGACAGCCTGTGCGACAGGATACAGATGAACTGCGGGGAGAAGCCTTCACACAGAGAAGAAATGATCTACAGAAAGGCCATGCCTGATGCGCCGTAACAATTATCATCTCTCAAAAAGAAGCAACCATGCAAGATACCTGAAAACTTGGGGTGGAGATAATTTTTCGTGTACAGTTTCTATTCAGTTTCGTTTTGTTTGCGCAAGTTCCGAACGCTAAGAGTCGCCCGACGTTGGAAGCTTTTTTCTGGATCAGTAGCGCCAGCCTAATAGACCACCACAAAATAGGTTAGGCTCGTTTGTTACATTTCTGCCGGTAAGTGTTGCACTTCAAAATTGCATTATGTAGTGTTTTTTTACGTTTTGTATGAAAAAAAAAATGAAAAGCGCTCCCGAAAATTTTGAGTGATTGTCCTGATATTTGGAAGCACAGTTGTGCTTAAAACATGTCGTCACATTAACAGTTATAACCACCAAAATTCATTGAGCAAAAAGTGTATTCAAAACGGCCTCACCAAACTTAGTGGATATAGACCAAGGGATAGACCACTACGGAGCGAATGCTCAGAGAGATTCCAACGTATGGAACACTTCGGCACGCTGTGTGTCTCGTGCCCTTGACACTTTTTAGCTGACGTGCAATAGGTGGATATAAATTATGAAGCAAATCGCGAAACAAAATGAAAAACGCTATTTTTTCTGCCGCTCTGTCCGGCTCTGTTTACCTTTCTTTGCCGTGCTGCTTTCTTTCGGGAAGACATAATATCCGAGGCCTTTTTGCCTGGTGCTGTTATTGTAGCACCGTGGCATACAACGGGTGAAGCCACCCATTGAAAACCATGAGTAAACAGCCGGCTAAACGTCTCGTGCTAACCCGAAAATTTCCAAACGCCGGGCGGGCGTACAATGCGCATTGACGCGGCCGGAAAACTGGGGAGAACTACAGGTACCAGCATGCTCCGCGGCAGAGGTGGCGTCGCGCAACTCCTGGTGAGATCGGTCTAACTCGGGTAACCATTATTCGATTCGATTTCGCAACTCAAATATTAGCACACCCTAAAAAAGAAAAAAAAAAAGTTATGTCTATTGTACGGATTATTAGACAGCGGGAAGGCGTCTGCATCGTGCAGACGTGCATCACGATGCCAATACCTCTTCTTTTATACATATATATTCGTTCTCGGTTAATAAAAGAGTTATTTCTTATATGACACGCACTTTGAACGAAGAGAGAGAGTAAGAGAGAAAGAAAAATTAGAGGGAAAGGATCTAGTTTCGATGGCATCGAGTCAGACAAAAGTGACCAGGAAAGAGTCAAAGAGACACAGGAAAATCACACACACAAAAGGAATATTGCCTTGAGTAGTTGGAGGCTGAGAAGACGTTGAAGGTAAAACGATCAGCCGGCTTTGATTGCGTCTCACGAAGAAGCATCCGTGTTTTCCTCCTCCAAGCACGCAGACTCACGGGCGAACAATACACTGCGACCCACGACTCGCGAAAAGAAATGCTGTCAAACATTTCCTCCTAAGAAAAAAAAAAAAACAAAAAAACGAGGAAAATGTAATTGCAATTTCAAAAGGAGAATGAAAGATGAAAGAATTATCTAGTACTACAAAAACACCATGTCGTTTTTTTTTTTTTTTTTTTTTTGAGTCTGGATGCCGCGAACCTCCAGAAGTTTGAGTTCGAAAGGTTTCGAAAAGTTCCAACATCGCTAAGGTTCGACTTTGAAAAGTTCGCAACTTTACAACCCCCCTGAGGTTCGAATTCGAATAATTCGAAAGTAAAGGTTTCTGAAATTTCGAGTTCGAAGATTTCAAAATTTCTGACAGATCGATCGAAGAATTCGTACATTTCGAATTCATTGAAGATTGAAGTTTGCGAATATTCGAAGATTTTCGATTTTTTCAAGGTATAGGGTTCGAAAAGTTCGGAAGCTTTGATTTTAAGTTCGAAGTAGGAATTTCACGAACGGAGATCGAACTCCGCAGTTTCAAACTAAGTTTTTATGAATTAATCTAAAACAATCGCGAAATCTGCTACAAATTTTACTGAAATCTTGCCCATTTCTCTTATACCGTGAATATATCCTTCCTTCTCAGTGCTGTGGTTACTGGATGGTGCTGCCTGTTTTATTCGTTATTCGTCGTAACTTACGAAACAAGACTTGAACTGCTTGAACGGTTCATCAAAAAGCCCTGAGGTGGTCAGGTGAACGTACTTTCTACTTGTTTGCAACCTATACTCGCGTTCACCTCAAGAAAAAAACGAAGTTTTGCGCATTGTTCATACGCCGCTCGAAGTAGTTCTTTACAAGATTTGGCTGTCAGAGGAAGGAGGGGCGCTTTTGGCGTTTGAAACGTGTGTCTCTATAAGATAACATATATCTAATCTAAAATGCGCCTACATTCATCTTAATTCTGTACATATAAGCGGAAAATAGTGATGCTCCACGAGGAGCCAGACTTTTTTTTTTTTTTTTTTTACTACAGTTCTTGAGGTAAACACAAATGTAGTAGCAGTCCGATCAGAGCATAGGGAGAAACTTTATATGCTGTATATAACGAGGTTTTTCAATGTATCACACTTTTTTGCCAGATTGCTATGCTTGTTTTGCTTTAGGGCCCCAGACCCAGTCAAGTTATCATATGGTAGCTTTTTGTCTGGAGGCCCGCCAGAGTAAATTTCTGGAAATAAAGATTTCATTTCGTTTCAAATATGCAGGACAACGCATGCACATAAAGACATCCAGGCCTCCCGAATATTTTTAGTTGCTCAGGGCATTTATTTTCGGCGGGATGACCCGTAAGATGGACAAAAAAAAAAAGAACAAAAGAACACTGGCCACAGGCACAGAACCCGACACAACTGAAGGTTGAGGAGAACGCAACAAGACTAATTAGGGGACCCGGCCCCCGAAAATACAGCTGATCAGGTCACGACCGGTTGTCATCGGGCTAACCATATTTCCGCTGTCTGGAGCATTTCTTCTTCGATGAATGGAGATATTGGCCACTCTAAAATGCACCCAGTTTCTATAATGGTAATGAAGTAAGAACAGATCCAGCGTTCGCTGATCGACGTGCCTTTCCCCGACCAGCCGCTTACCCGAGGAAATCGCGGGGCTATGAAAGACTCCCCAGAGAGGTGTCTAGGTTGAACTTGAATCCTGAGAATCAGGGATCTGATGGCCCGCAGGTTACCTCGAGGCAACCGACAGAAGAAGCTTTGTGCGGAAACAGAAAAAAAAAAAAGAAAAAAAGAGCAGTTTCGCGTTAATTCAGTGTACACATTCAAAGCGATAGCTGCGACAGGTCACGGCGAAGTTTTTGGGCATCATCGGCGTCGCGTTCAAGCACCGTGGAGTGCGTGATCAAAAGCGTTTGGAACAAAAATAGACATCTGACCTAGGGTGCCTCAATGTCCTTTTTCTACAGGAGAGAATGTACACTTAGTTACGCGCAGTTTCAGGCCAGCTCCGAACTAAGTACAAAGGCACATGTATATTAGAGCGAGGAATTTTGATAACTTATTTTTGCAAGATTGCCGCCTACATCACGGTGCTGAATGCAAACGATGTTTATTAGGAAAACAGGGGTAACCGGACAAAAGCTCACCGGACAGAAGCTCACCGGACAAAGGCTCACCGGACAAAAGCTCACCCGTTTTTTCACAGACCCGGCCCAAAGCTCACCTCATTGTTTTTTTTTGCTACCCGGGCGAAACACGGACTGGGATAAAGTGCGGACGCAATGGACATTGCACCTAGGAGAACTGGCATGGGCGTATCAACCGAGGGGGGGGGCAAGGGGGGCGTTTGCCCCCCCAGTTCTCAGAGTGGGGGGGGGGGGGGGGGGGGCAAGGCATGTGTTTTGCCCCCCCTCCGAAACAGCCGCCACTGGGCAGGGCAAACACTGGCCAGCGGCGCCCAAGGAATACCAAGGGCACCGCCCCCCGACCCGCGCAGGGCATACAAACCCTAGCAACGGCGCTCACGCCGGATTGGCTGGTTCGTGGAGATAGGCGCTGCCGCCGTCAACATAGGCAGGGGTTACAATGCGAGTTTCCGAAGCGGTAGCGTAACTTAGTTGTAAGATGTCTGCCTCATACGTAGCAGACCCGGGTTCTATCCACGGTGTGGGCTTACTTCTGTTTTTTTCCTCGAGCATTTTGTTTTGTCGAGGCATTTGGCGATATTTACATTTCTTTTTTACAATTAACACTGAAAAAAAAAACAAATGTTGTCGACGAAACATCGCTGAACTAAATCGTATGGGACTTTATTTACGGATGTGCATGGGGGACAGCGGGGCTTGGGTTGCCGGCTGCAAAGCGGCTTGTACGGGGGTAGAAGGAGGGGGGGGGGGGGGGGGGGGGCTAAATGGGTTAATAGTTTTGTAATTAGTAGCCGCACACTGTCGGCGCGAAGCGGCGTGAACGCAGGCCGTAAGGGGGGGGGGGGGGGGGGGGGGGGGGTTAACGCGCTTCGAGGGACACACGAGCCGTCCGAATCCGAAATTTAAGTTCCCGGGCGTTGCGTAGCATCCAATCCGGCGTGAGCGTCGTTGCTAGGGGGTCTATCACCTGCGCCGTAAACGTTAGTGATGGACCGAATCTGCCGAACTTCAGATTCAGCAAAGTTCCACACATGCCGAAATTTAGAAGGAAAGTTCGGCAAAGATTCGGCGAAAATTCGGCAAATTTCTGCGCACGCGCACGAACGCGACGGACCATGGATCGCAAATGGACGCCGCGCAGTCGCGCGGTTACCATCGTACAGTTCAGTACAATCAGCGGTTTCGGCGAGGTGTGGAGTAGGCGACACGGTAACTGTGCGTTTGTGAGCTTTTGCGAGTGTGGCTCTCTTCAATATTTCCTGCCTCAAGAAGAGAAGATCGACCAGTAATTTACGCAATCCACTGCGCAAGTGACTGAATGATGCGGTGCATTCTGGATAACGTGATTTTCATTTGACATTTTCATTGATGAAACGAGGTAGTTGAAACATTGACTGACAACTGACAATTACGCTCAGTGTTCGCAGCCCACTGCCGTCAAACGGGGCAGAGCCACGAGAGCTTGCCAGAATGTATGGGATGCAGCTGGCATCCTCGTCATAATGTGATACATGTTTTCCCTCTTATTTTCTTTCTTTTTTACGCACTCTCTGTAGTGTGTATATTCTGTACATTTATATATCGGTATTGTTTTTTTCACATATGGTAGCGGGCTGGCAGGCGCCCTGCGTAAGGGTTTTCACCAATCTGTTTAGCCCCGCACACCACCACATGGGCCCCTTCCAGTTTGAGCAAATAAAATTATTTTATTATTATTATTATAACAATTGTATTTTCGGCTCACAAGTAGTTTGTGCCAAAAAAAAATAACATTGCTTTTTAGTTCGCGTTATTTCGCGATTTTCATGTATCTGCATAAAACTAAACACATAACTATCTATCATGCTCGACGTTGCACATCCGACATTCCTAACTTTCCCCATCTTCCTAAACGCCCGTGTGCGTCCTAACACCAGAAACCGGTATTTTAAAGGTTAAAAACGGAACGTTGAGAATATGGAACGCGCACTTTCATGCAAAGCTGACGTCAAGTGACTCAAATTGAAAAAAAAAAAAACACACATATTTACAATATTGTTATCTCTTCTGGTGAAGGCTCAGCAACCGTTGCATTTGTTTTCGCGCACGAAACGGCGACTCCCAGAGAATGTAAGAACGCAGTGATTGCCTTTATTTTAACAATGTAAACACACTTGCATGCGTGCGCTGGTGAAGTCTCAAAATCAAAACTCTCGTAGCGTGATTCGTGACTAATTGCAAGTTAAAACACAAAAGCGACATCAATACAATTATCTTGCAGAATATCTCCTTATTTAGTAATAACCGTGTCAATAGGCACTACATGTTGTATTTACGTTAAGAAAAAAAAAAACATAAACCTTTTTTTGTGAGAAAAAACTAAATATCAATGTTAAGTCTGGTAACAGTGTATTTTTGCCGAATCGGCCCAAAGTCTCAACCCTGTCTCCCAGTGGGTCCGGTGCGGGGGTAACGCCGACAAGGTCTGACCAGAGGAAAATTGGCGACTCCCTCGCCAGGGGGAAGAGGCGGGGGGTGATGTTTTTAGTTTTTTTGCCCGATCCCCCAAAGGTCATCCTGGTGATATCCCACACTACCTGGTGATAGTTAGGGGGTAGAAAAGTGGCTTAGAAGGGCGCGAGAAATCAAATGTTTGTCTTTCTTAGACTTAGGCTAGGTGGCGCAAGCTACCGCCCGCTACAAAGGGTATAGCCAGTAACATCCATCCATCCATCCATCCATCCTTTAGAAAAGTTCTGCAAAAGTTCGGCTCCGCCGAATCCGAAGATTCGGCAAAAGTTCGGCCCATCACTAGTAAAGATATACGACCCGGGGGGGGGGGGGGGGGGGGGTGCGTGCGTTGGTTTGCCCCCCCCCCCCACACACACGCACACACACACACTCAGAAACAAGTTGATACGCCACTGAGAACTGGCATCCCATCCCATGGAAAGGTGTCGACAGATAAACCATAACAGGCAGAGAAGCAACGATTTGGGACCAAAATTTAGGTCACTGAAACTGAGTGGAGCTGATAAGATAAAGCTTGCTTGACTCAAGGTATGACGGAGCACCCTTGTGCCACGCCCAAGAAACTTCGTGCACCGAAGTTTTTGAACCCGAAGAGTGACCGAAGAAGCGAAGTCACCCTTCGGTGACCTCGCTTTGTCATTGTACTTATGTCACGCTAAACGCGCACATAAAGGTTCGGCACAATATCTTTTCATTACTAATGCATGGGTTTTCTTGGGGTTCAGGGTAATATTTGAAGTGAATAAACTTGTTTCTACTCTAATCAACAAACCATGCGCCTGTCAGATTTAATTTATCGTTGCATTTTAGTGTCGCACGCATGCGCCTAAGTTGTCCGCACTCGTGTTAAGACCAACATGAAATTTTCTCTGGTGAGCTTTTGTCCGGTGAGCTTTTGTGCGGTGAGCTTCTGTCCGGTGAGCTTTTGTCCGGAGAGCTTTTGTCCTGGATTCGAAAACAGGTGGTGTCATTGCCGATGAGTGTTTCTATACAAAATGACTGAAACTACTTGTCCCAAAAGTTTGACGGACTTTACAAAGTATACTTTTATCTTGCGTATACGGTCATGGAACATATTTCTTTAAATCTATTTACAATGCATATGCCGACGAAGTGCGCGTGTCATAATTTCATTTACCGTATAAATGCTTTATGTGAAAAGCACAACCCTGATTTAAATATTAAGATGAGGAGAATATAATTAGAAAGGGGAAAAGAAATTCATCAATTATGAAGCTCAAGGCGCTATGGAACTATAATAGACATGAAGTGGTCAGAGGTATATGGAAAGGAGTGATGGTGCCAGGGCTGTCTTTTGGCAATGCAGTGCTGTGCATGAAATCGGACGTTCAATCGGGATTAGAAATTCGACAAAGAAGTGTAGGCAGGTTGGCACTGGGAGCACATGGAAAAACACCAAATGAGGGAGTACAGGGGGACATGGGATGGTCGTCCTTTGAGAGCAGGGAGGCAGAAATTTGAACAAAGGTTGACCGAAATGGATGATACGCGGTGGGCACGGAAGGTATTCAAGTATTTATACATGAAAAGTTTAAACACAAAATGGACAAACCGAACCCGAAAGCTTACATTTAAATATTTACACACTGGTGATGGGGCTGAACAGACTACTTCAGTGAAAAAGGGGGTGAAAGAGGCAGAGAGGAAAATGTGGGAGGGAAGAATGCAGGATAAATCAGCTCTAACAGTGTACAGGTCACGAAAGCAGGACATAAGAAAGGAAAGTTCTTTGCTGTTCGAGGCGAGAACGGGAGCTTTGAGGACATTATGCGCTGCCTGCCATAACGAGAGTGAGACACTTGAGCACTTGGTATTAAAGTGCACGGGGCTTCGTCCTGCCCTCCCTGAAGGGGTAACAGATCTGGCCGGGGCCCTGGGGTTTGCTGGCGACGATGGAGGGACGGAGGAGAAGAGGATTACAGTCACAAAAAGGCGATTAGAAGATTGGTGGAAATTATCTAGGGAAGATTGAATGATGCAGAACTATGTAGCACAGCTGGGGACAGGCGGGACAGAGGAAAATTGGGACTCCCACCCGCGTGGCTCCGGCCCAAAGTCTCAACCCTGGCCCCCAGTGGGTCCGGTGCAGGGGTAACGCCGACAAGGTCTGACCAGAGGAAAATTGGCGACTCCCTCGCCAGGGGGAAGAGGCGGGGGGTGATGTTTTTAGTTTTTTTGCCCGATCCCCCAAAGGTCATCCTGGTGATATCCCACACCACCTGGTGATAGTTAGGGGGTAGAGAATTGGCTTAGAAGGGCGCGAGAAATCAAATGTTTGTCTTTCTTAGACTTAGGCTTGGTGGCACAAGCTACCGCCCGCTGCAAAGGGTATAGCCAGTAACATCCATCCATCCACCCAACTGTGACACTAAGCTGCAGCAATCACTGGAATAAGGGGAATAAGTGACTAACCTCACTTTGTAACAGTTATTCTATTCAGATAAGAGGCTACTTGGGTAAAAAATTTAGTTGTATAAATACTAAGATTTTATTCTAGCCTAGTTCCTAGACTGCAGCGTCTAAGTAGAAAAAAAATCAATTTCTTGTTTTTCTTACTTTATAATGCGAGTGAATTGTACAAACCATAAAAAATAAAATCGACTTTTTTGACTGCAGAAGCTTGCATTCAGCACATTGCATTGTTGCATTTAACACATTGACAAAAAAAAATCGAAAATATATTTAATTTTTAACGTTTAAAATCGGAACAGAATCGCAAGCCGTGAACCCAAGCCCGAACCGATAAAAATTTCGGTTCGACACCTTGCCCAGGACCGGATTTCCAAAAGTCAAACTCTATCCACCCTATCACCCAAAACCAAGCACCGGTCAGCCGCCAGCCATTTCTTTTTTTTTTTTTTTTTTAATGGCAGCACAAACAGTTCTTTATCGCTGTGACCTTGCACCAAGAAACAACTTCAAATTACGCCGTACAAAAACAAACAGCAGATAGCTGGCAAGCATGTACAAAAAGAAAATACCGATAGGGAAAGGTGCTTATAGGAAAGCGCGTACTTGCACCCCCCCCCCCCCCCACACACACACACACACACACACACAATCGACGTTGTCTCTCTCCTTTCTCCGCCGTTTGCCGTCTAAAATATTAATCATTTCCGCGTAGTGCGGTTGGAATTTATCGTGTGCAGCATATTTGAATACAGATCGTACAGTATTCACTAATTAAAGAAAAAAAAAAGTCTTCGTCAAAACAGGAGTGTATCTTGAATAAGAGAAATATCGATTCGTTCATGTGTTCATGAAAGTTCTCATGTATCCAAAGTTTTTACTATGAGAGCGCACCACGAAAAATCCGCAAAGTATATTTCGTCCGACCCCTACCTCGATTATGGCAACTCAAAACGAACACAGAAACGTGTTCATTCTCGGAAACGACCACGTGCTCCAAGCGCGCGCTCTCGAATCTTCGCGCCATATGGTTTCCAACAGAGATCTGTATGTCCGCTAAAGCTTCCACCGAAGACAAATTACGTCGTTGGGGATTCCGCGTGACGTGAACGACGCGAGCGAACGCTCCTTCGCTGCTTTCGCTTCGCGCAATAGCTTCTTTTCGAAGCGGTAGCGCCGCGCGGCCTCCGATGGCTCATTAGTGAGCTGTCGCATCGCACCGTAGAGCCGTAGATTTTGTTTTTCCCCTCGGCCGAACGACTGCACCTGCCTCATCGGCGTGCGAGTGTGGTTCTTTGTGTACGACGTCGGTGCGGTCCGAAAAGAGAACCGAAACGGGCAACCCCTCACGCCACCACCACAAACGGCCATCGTCACCATCGTACGATGTCTGATGATATCGGCAGTGCGCTGCCACTGCTGCTGCGGTCCGGTCAGGCTACATTATTCGCCGCTTGGGGAACAACACCGCCATCCTCGCTGCCGCAAGAGAAGCCCCACGCCGAGGCGATGTACGGACCACTGTCACGTCGAACCAGGGTAAATCGAAGCCCATTTTATCGCTAAATGTACCGCGTAGTCTTCCTCCACAAAACAGGCGAAAACTCGGTTACGCTAAGTCGTGAACCGATCGGAACGATAGTGAGGTCGGGAGCAGACGACATGTCGGTCGTCTGCGAATGAATGGACGCAACGCTGTGACCACGGTGGCTGTGACGAGCTTATTTCGATGACCCGTGCCTTTTGTATCTGTACTGTAGCGCACGGATTTGAAGATTAGTGCTTCGGTTATTTAGTCTGCGGGGGCTAGCGTTTTGACGGCGTCAGGAATTTGAGCGTGAGCGCGTCATGGAAATCGCGCAGCAACTCCGGCGTCCCCCTGTTTTCTTTGCTTTACCGATTCGCCCGGAGAAGATTAGGCTTAGTTGACTTCCTCCTTTTGGTCGGTCGGTCGTTCGTTCGTTCGCTGCGGCTAGACGAGTACACGATTGTCAATTTCCCTGTGTAAATGACACGCGCGCAACACGTCCCTTGGTTGTCGACGCCGTCACGATGTCGCGTTCGGACTTCGAACTCGACAGCCGACTTGACGAACGCGTTGACCTCCCTCGACTCGCCGGTTCAAACTGGAAAAGAAGAAAGAAAGAAAACAAGTTCACACATTCAAACCGAAGGAAATAAACGAGAAAAAGACGGGTAGGAATTCTTCTCCCGCTCGCTCTCTCGCATGCCACCTTCTCGCGTGTTCCCAGCCTGTTGGGTTTTCCGTGTTTTGGCCTTGAATTGTTCTATGCTCTTCTCTGGCGTCACGCTAAAAAGCTGTTCTTCTGGCTCCCCTGAGGCGGAGGGAAAGCTTCCAACAACGTAGGTTTCTCTCTTAATATCTGCGTTGGTATTATATTCGCCCCCTTCTTTCCACGCGGAGTAGAAGCGTTGCGTTACTTCGGGTTACGCCGCCGAAAGACGATGCATCCTTGTCGTCGACTTTGGGCACGGACTTTTTGCTAGAAAGTTAGTGTGGAGGTCTACAGTATCGCCCCACTCGCCCCTCAAAATGCTGTCAAGGCTCTTTAACAAGCTGTCAAGTGAGTGGGATTGTCCGTTTTTTGCTCAAATGTATCTCCGGCTCTGTCAAGTCCTGGGTCAATAGACGATATCGCGTCTAATAGCTCAAAGTGTGCTGCGACGTAGAGTGCGCACGTTGTGCAGCGTAGCTTGGCGCTGGCATAAACATGATTTTAATCTGATCGCGAACTACGCATATTTCTGATTGTGCCCTGTCCCGAGTTCTGCTGCGATTGGAAAATTGGTCTCCTTTGTAAAATTTATTGAATGGGTAGTAGCTAGAACAGTCCCCTCCCCATATGATAGAATGGTTACTAAGATTGTTTACACAAGGTGTCAGCTTTTGCAGGATGCTTGGCATATCTTTTTCTTCTGATCCGCATCTTTGTCATTACATCCGACAATATATATCGGGCATCATAATTGATTCATTTGTAGTCCAGGGGGGCTATGTTCGACAAATGTTTCATTTCTCCTAAAAAGAAACGGACGTGACGGAACTGAGGATATCGCGTCTGATTGGTTAGAGGTTCAAATGATGAAAGTTCCCTCTTTTGTCATTTGAGCCCCTAGCCAATCAGACGCGATATTGTCAGTTCCGTCACTTCCGTTTCTTTTTAGGAGAAACGAAACATTTGTCGAACATAGCCCTCCAGCTCTCGGAGTGCTAACAAAGATACACCATCGTCCACAGAAGACGCTCCAATGGAGCAGTCTTTTTAGCCTGATTTTCATCACAGGTGCCTCATTCTGCTTCAATTGCTGACTTGGCATACCGATTGTATCGGTTTTACGCGAGCTGATGGTACCCCCTCTTTTGTCGGTCGATGTTTCCATTCATTTCCGGCGTGATGAGGCCGAGATTCATTGTTGTAGGAAGATTTTCTGGGAGTGAAGCAACGCCCACAAGTGAACCGGGGAAAGTTAGTGCTGACACTCTAAGCGAAGCGTGTTTAGTGGCTCTAGTCTGCATATCCGAATGGCAAGGGTCCTTGAAGGTCGTCGAGTTTGCGTTAAAAGGGCGCTAATAAGTGAGCACGTGTTCATTCTAGGCGAGAGCAACACTTTCCTCGTGTTTTTTTCCTCCCTTGACCTTGAGAGCATTGCAGAGCTGCTCTATGCTCAGACTAGAGCTACTAAAAAAGCTACGCGCCTAGAGTATCCGCGCGCCGTTCCCCGGTTAATGTTTGCGGGTACCGCCATTTTGGTGCTTGGTATGGAGCGGGTGCAATGGGCGATAGTTACAATTAGAGAATATGGCTTCCTGAGCTTTGGTTATGGTGCCGTTGCCATTTGTCGCCATTCAATATGGTTTGGTTGGGCTCGTGTAGTACTGCCTTCATCGATTTCTTCTTAACCTTTCCATTCATGCCGTGGGCATTTCAGTATGATGATGTGGGAGGTATTCTTCAACAGTCTTCTATCGGTGTGCTCCAAAACCCTCTGCATGGGGCTAACACTGGAAAGTGTTTGCAGTATGTTTGTGTAGACAGCTTGATCCCCACTTTGTCAGTTATATTGATTTTCGCCTTGGCAATCAAAGATCCAAACTCTCTGCTTCATGATTTACAAAACATGAACTCTGTAAGTCAATTTTGTAAATCATATGTACTCAATGAATTCACCTCTGATTGCACAATACTTTGTTTCACCTTATAATGGACCGTGGAGGAAGCTATGAGCCACCGGAGCCAATGGACCCTTCGTAAAAATCCCAAAAGCCCGCGCGCACCCCGCAAGAAGTTGGAGTCCTTGGTATGCCCCTCCCATCGTCTTTACTCCTGGTACCATGTGGCATACGCAAGCGGGCGCAGCTTACCAAGGCAATAACATTTGAGCAGCCGAGAGCCGAGTCGGACGAATGACAAGCACGGGAGAGAGGGCATCACGTTGACTATCTTGCGAGGCTGCTTCTCTCTCATTCTTTTTCTGTGTACCAGCTCCGTTGTCTGCTGCACCAATGCTTTATCGAACCTAGTCGAATTGGGCCACTGTTGCAATGCAAAGTAAGTGGATTCGGTGACACTGCGAGACGTGAAGGTTTGTTACGACGAATAACATATACAAATAAGTGAACAGCTTCACCTGTCGCAATGTGTTTATGCTGCCACAGATACAATAGACCGCCAAGGACGTACGACATCTGGCGGATGGGTTGGATGGGTGCGGCGGTAGCTGCTGCGACTCGCGCGCAGTCGCAGAGGCACAACGAGAAAGCGCGTGATCTGTACTGAGGGTTCCCTAAAATTCCCTGCCGTCGTGGCATCGTACGTTTTGCAGCTGGCCTATTCGGGAATGTTCCGAATTAAAACACGCGACGACAGCCAAGAATGAGCTGGAACCTTCCGGTAGAGAATCCCGCTCCTCCACGTGGCAGCTGCGTGCCTTGCCAAGTCCGCCACACGTTTGGCAATGCGTTCACAGTGCTGGATTGGCTGAGACAACTCGTAGCAACCACAATGTTCCATCTTAGAGGGGCACTCGAGTGCTTTTTGTAGAAGCTTGTTTTCGAATGACATACTGTTTGTTGGACTTTTGCAGATAAAAATGACCAATTTCTAGATGACAAGTCATCCTAGTAAACGTGCACCAATAAAAAAATACACGGGCGCTGCTTTCTCCTTGGGGGGGGGGGGGGGGGGCAGGGCAGGGCAGGGCAGGGCAGGGCAGGGCGTCCTCGGGTAACCACCATCTCCATAAAATTTGATCAATGAAAATAGTCAATTGCGTGGAGATTCCGAACGTTGCTGTTATTGCTCCTTTTGGGCGTGTGGTGCATTATGTTTTGAGAAAAACGTCAAATCTTTGGGTGTCAGAGACATAATACAGCAATTGTTGAGAATGCCAGAGTCATATATACCGCGAGAGTTTAGCATTCTCTTGAAGATGCCGACAGGGGTCTTGCAACAATGACCAGAGATCGGGGAAGCAAATGTTTCCCCCGTCTTATTGTGTTACTAATTCGTGACCCACTCTGGATTAGCCACCCCATGTCTGCAGCGACGTCTCATTGCACTGAAAGGGTCTTTCGTTAACTTAAGTGCCTTTGGCTCTTTCCACGCAGTTAATTGCTCACACTTCCTTATCTGCAACAATCTCCAAAAATATTGCAGTTTTCATTCTCTTTTTTTGTGTAGAAAATTACTAGAGAAAACATATCTTACTAGTCATTTTGAGTTATGTAATCTCTTTTTTGAAGACTACCTTTCCAAGCATTTGGAATGCTTGCATAAAGAAAGTAACCTTTTCACATGTCAGTATGCTTGCGTAGTGGCAGGCTTCGTCATGTCACCCATGCAAAGCGACAGTTTGGCAAGTGTGTTGCAAACAAGAATCTGGGCTCTTGGAAGCGCATCCCGCAAGGGCTTAATCTCGTTAGACCACTCAGAAACAGCTTTCTGTGGCGGCGCACTTAAAGGTAGGAGCGTGCATGCATTTGCGCCTGGAGCACCTATTAAAGCTGCGCACTCCTCTAATCAAATGCCACGGAAAGACACGTGTCCCGAGATAGCAAACACTCTTTACATCGCTGGTAGCGACGTCATCTGTCCCTCACATCGAAGCAAAAATAGATTTCAAAACGGTGTTCACGGAAGGAAAGTTAGTTTTCGGCCACGACAATACATACTTGGCTTTTGTGCAATTCTGGGTTCTCGCCCCTTTTGGCTCGCTCTTAGGGCCATTTCCTCGTTCCTCTTACGTAGCTGGGTGATGTTGCAATGGTAGCCAGAAAAATCTTGCCAAGGCATGGCTTGTCTGGGTGCTGTAAGAACTGCTTCCAGTGATGATTTATATTCTTGTCTCTCTCGAGTTCGTCAAGTTGTGACGTGCTATTACAAGTTCAGAAGTTTTATCCTTTGATTTTGAATGTGTAACTTGCCACCTGGGATGCAACCAGAAAGTAGGAAAAGCTCCCCTTCTGTTTTGGGCAAGGAGAAGGGGTGTGCAGGAGAAGCATTAGAGAGGACACAGGGAAAGCAAATCCTGCCAAGCAGAAAACAAAATTTTGGAGGTCAGCCTTTACTACTACTTTCTCTGCTGCGATTCAATGCATTGCTTTGAATGCTTTGAATCAATGCTTTGAACTGTGGGAGCAAGGTTCATTTTCAGCTTAGCGACTCCAGATTTCCACCGTAAATTGTCTTGTCTTGCTCTCTTTTGCAAGTTCTATTACAACGTGCCATCGTTCAAGCTTACCTGTTCCAAAGAACCCTCGTAGGTTTCTGTCTGTCCTGATCGCTCCAAAAAGGTTTAATCTCTATTTGGTCGAACTAATAGATTCATGTTCTCATTTCTCTCTCTTTATTACTAACAGAAATTCCCTCACATATGACGATGTTACAAAACTAATACTGCAACTAAAGCTGATTTTGACTTTAACAGCTTTTACTGATTAGTTACTGTTCATCTTTCACAAACCAGATTTTTTGTGTTGTTAGTAATACTAGACTGTACCTGCTATAATGCTTTGCTGCTGCAGGTTGTTTGGAAATAATAAAAAAACAAATATTAGAAAGCATTATTTAATAATATTGTGAAAAATGTTTATTCTGTTTATTCTTTCTGTAACAAGTTATCAAAACCAACGCGCTCACGTTCAACTATGTAAGGCCTTGTTCCTAGAAATTTGCTCGTCTGTTTTTTTATTTGTTACATTATTACTACCCACCAGTGTTATTCACATATGTGTATTCATTTACATATATTCTGCATTAATTGACAAGTGGAATGTGTATTTTGTTTCTTGCTCTGCGATCAGAAGATTTGGGTTGTTCCCCCCCCCCCCCCCTCTCTCCCTCATGTAATACATTCTTCGGGAATGACCTTGAGAGTATTGAATTTGAACTTGAATGCACAAAAGGTTCTTCTTTTTCTTGGTCCCGCTTGGTGGAGATAGAGAATTCAATAATTCTCGTCTCTTTTATGAGCACGAAGTGCACGGATTCTGAAGCCGGTGCAAATGGTTCAGGAGTAGCCCGCAGTTGTTGACACCTGGAATAATTTTAAACTGCATTACTCTTGTTGTGAGTTCAGTCCAAAGCTAAGATTAAGCGATTTCCTGTGTATGGGCCTGTAGCTCATGTTTTGAGCAGTGCCCCCGACTAGCAAAACCGGACATCTTTTGGTCGCATTCGGATTTCACCTTGTCGCGCTCGCTCGCGTTGCTCGCGGAAAATAACAAAAACACAAAAGCTGAAAAGATAGCACTAGTGCTTCGATATGATGCTGAAGATAATTGCTGCATATCTCTCGTGTTAATTAAAAAAAATTTTTAGATGCGGAGCATCTCTTGCTCGGGTCTATGTCCCTGTGGCGTCGGCGTTGTAGTCGGCACTCGAACTACGCACGCGCAACTCTCCTCCTTCCCTCTCTCCAACAGCTGCGCATTACTCTCTCCGCTCTCTCTCTCTACCAGCTGCGTGCACTGCGCGTGCGTTCGCTTCTTCTCACACCGCGCGCGCGCACGCGCAACTCTCCTCCTCTAGTCTCCTCTCCTTCAAGTGTGAAAAAAAAAATAAACGGCGAGCGGCGAGCGTTCCAAGTTTCTCTGCCGCGAGCCGCGACGAAGGCTCGCGTAGGGGGTAACGCTAGGGCAGTCGGTGGCGCCATCTCTCGACGTCAGCATGCAACTGACTCTTTCCTCGGAACCAACACGATGCTCCGCATCACCCCATGGTTCCCCTCGGGAAGATGGTGTAATTTTTAATCACTTTCATTCCACGAGTGTCGTCACGTTTCACGTGAGCGTTGTGGGTTGTTTGAAATTCCCGCGCGAGGTCGTGCGGCTATGACGTCATGACCCTATTGACCAATCAGGATGTTCCCGTCACAACGCACGCCACCGACGCCGGCTTTTGTGCGACACGAGCTCCTTAACGCTGTTGGTTTCAAATGTGCGGGTGCAAGTGAGCTGGGTGACGTTAAACATGGTGAGGATGACCCGCGAGACATTTATGTGTCTGTATCGTGCCCCTTAGATAAGCTCAGTTGCGGGTGCCTTTTACTATATGTTAATGTCTAGGTCGAGGCTTCTCAGTTTCGCCTCTTGCTGAACGCGTCCGAGTATCGCTGTGATGTATTAGTTTCCGATTGCTTCGCAGTAGACTAGATGCAAGTACTTTTTTTTTAGCGATATGTAATCGCGAAGAGCCTAGATGGACACTGACACCCCTCCCCCCCCCCCCCTTTCTCCCGGGTCCCCCAACCTAAAAAGAAAAAAATTGTTTACGTTTTGCCAGGCGATCTATTCTGTTGTCAGAAGACGACCCAATATAATAGTTTGCTACAGCGTCACGTAAATTTTGAATAAAGTAGAAAAAAAAAAAACGCAACTGCTCGAAACCGAAACCGAAACTGGTCTGGGGAGGAAGAAGAAATATAGCGGAGGAGAAAGTTACCGGTAGTCACGTGGCTCTGCTACTTTTATTTCAATCAACGTATTTGCAGTTTTTTAGAAACCACAAAAATGGGTATCATATTTTTTAAATCTTCCACTTTTTTTATTAGCACACGAAGACACTTATGGTTCGTTCCTTCATGACCAGATGCCACAGTGCTGCTTCATTCTACCACTACAGGGTCACATCCCTTGTAAAGACCTTTGATGTGTTTTTGCTTGTCTTGCAAGTAGCGTCAAATGTGCCAATACACGAGGCTAGTGCCTCTCGCAGTCTTGGATGCAAATAGCAGCTCAGGCACTGAAACAAGCGGCTCAGCACTCGCTCGTGGCACATGTCTCTCACGTTCAAGAAACGCGAAGTGTGAAGTTTATTGAGGAGCTTTGGTCTTGCGAATGCCACAGTGCCCCCTGGCCGAGAGCAGCGGCATTATGAATCGAATTGCATAGATAAATTCGGTGGGCCTCCAGCACGTCGCGACACGCCAGAGCTGGCTGGGCAGAGGCGTGGCGTCTGACCCCGGTGCCTGTGCCTCGCAGGTCCACCCGAGACCCCCGTCGCAATGAATGGGGTTGACCGCACGGACTTTGATCGCCTGGAGGAACTAGCGGCCACCAACGGTCCCCACCTGGTCCAGAGCCCCGTGCGCATTGTGGTGGAGCCCTGCTGGGACGATGACAACCCACCACCAACCACCAACGGCTTCGGGTGAGCGCTCTCTCTCTCTCACATTCTTGCCCCTGCAGGGAAAGTCCCTAGCCGATTGGGCAGGCGTGCTTTCCCCTCACCCTTTGTTAAAAGTCCCTAGTTGCTGGGGAACTGGGTGAGCGATTTCATGCTTGCTTTTCCCTCCCCCTTCGGGGAAGAGTCTCCGGTCGTTGGGGGATTTTGGGCAAGCTGGGGAACGTGCCCATGGGCTTTGGGGGGGCAGTCTTGGATGTCACAACTCTGGGTACTTAGATGCGTACGGGCGACTCTGATGAGGTCACCCCTATGGTTTACGTCCCCATCATCTCGCTTACTCATGTTCCGCATGTTCTTTGAACGTTGGCCGAAGTGTGGGCAGGTTTAAAAAAATCTGGGGATCTTGCTAGGGCAGTCTAGACCAATTGGGGGCTCAAAGGCTCAACCACATGGAGAACTTGGGGAAGTAACTTGGTTTGTGGAGGCAACTAGTTTTTTTGTGTATTATGGCGACTTTAAATTGTATTTTTCCGAAATTCTTGAAGGTATGCATATTCATAAAATTGTCTACAATAAGATGGCAAAAGCCTCTTCCCAAATGGAACGCTTGGTCCCACTGACATTTATGGGATGTTCATGGGACGTAATGACATCCTGGGAATGTCCTCAGAACCTTGTTTAGCTTCAGGGTTAGTCCTCTCTCTTGTACATGAAGACACGTGGCTTCATTCATGGCCACGCTTCAGAACTCTTAAAATGCAAAGTGTAAAAGCTGGTTGCTGGGTTTCTACGAAGTTGGATGGAGCAGTCGACATGCGAGGAAAACTACCGAACAAGTGTACAAGCGTGACGCTTTTCAGGTGTCGCTGCATCTGTCTTCGCCATGTGCGACGTTCCGCGGCGGAGCGGTTTCACCATTTGACGGCAAGTTGCTCGCTTGGTGATTCATGGTGTAGGCCATGGCTTGCCTGAGTTAGCTCTGCTAGGGGAGATGAAGTGGTCGCTAGCTCGTTGCCATTTGTCTACCAGAACGGCTTGTACGTTTTTGCATGCCCTGGTTAATGTCTTCATGGAGGCTGTAAATAGATGAGTTTTGTGAAATTTGATGGTATTTTGAAAATGGCCATCTTGGGTTGTATTCTCCTTGCATGTTGTAGAGCAATTTTTTTTTTTTCCTTGCGTTAATAATATCTTTAAACTAATTCTCTAACGGCCATTTTGCTATGCACTTGGCTGCACTTGTGGTTGGACACGACTTTTGCACGTTAATAAAGAGACTTTTTGCTAAGGATAATATACTCTTTAGTATTATGGGTAAATTTGTCTGCTAAACACTAATTTTATGGTCTATTGCTTTAGGGTTAGGCAACATTCTTGCTATGTTCCGGGCCATAGCCCGTTTCTTGTATGATACAACACAATGCAGTTACGATTTTATAGGGGTGAGCTTTCATCAGGCTCTAGATACTTTACACAAATTAGGCTGTTTTTTTTTTTTTTTTTTTTTTGAGTCGGTTCAAAGCCTTTGGCTGTGTCTTATTTTGAGGGTGGGATGCGGTAGCTCTGGTATTACGCACGATTATCCAAGGAAAGAATCTCGTTCCAAAAGTCGAGAAACTGGATTGATAATTTCCTGGTATCTGCAGACAGGCCTCCGCATCAGCAGCAGTCGCCCTGCGTAGAAGTCTGTCCCGCCAATTTCCGCAATCGACAAGGACTGAAGTGTGCGCTGCAGCGAGCGCTGATGTGCAAGCCAGGGAGAGGATAACTCTCGTTGTAAACCGAAAGATAGAGTTGAGAGTCTTGTTGCTATGGGGCGGAATGGAAATCTCAATGGAAATCTCCCGACGTCCTGCAATGGACTGGGGTCGGATAGCGCGGCTTCTGTTTCGGCTGATAGCTGCCGCTTTTGAGATAGCTGCTGTGTGATGCGGGATATCTTTTGTCATGCATAAGAGTGGACGACTGGATTTCAACTCCGTCGGCAAGCCTCTTGGTTCTGTTAGATTGGGTGCGCGAGGGTTGCAAGTTGTTTATGCATAGGCCAAAGGTCAGGTGGACATGGGTCGAACATTGGGGGTGGTTTGTCGTTCAAAGGCCCTTTTGTGTGCTTGCTGTGATGTGCTTATTAAACCCTCTTTTGGAGGGGGGAGCTTTTTCAGGACAGGAATTAGTCGACTCGTGCTCAAAAACAAAGTGCGCCCTTTATGTGCTTTATGACTTAGATCTGCAATCATACATGTTTCTATCTTCTTTATGTGTTCCCCACTAAGGATGTTAAAACATGCATCCAAAGACAAAGAGTTACTTACAAGTTTTGGAAAAATAAAAGAGTGCAAACAGAACGAGAAAAAGTGCTCGGCGTACGTAAAGAGGTATCTCCGCAGAGTATACGTACGCTTGTCAGTCTCGTGGTGCGATATCCAAATGGGGTAGCGCTAAAACACAAGCGATGTAGCACAGCCGACGAGTGTTTCTAAACTGGGCCGCCGTGCCCTGCTATCGCGACTACCCCCGTCTTATCTCTCAAGGTTCGACTGCGCTTGGACAATTCTCGTCGAGATAAAGTCTATCTTGACCTCGGGCCTTTGCTTCGGGGAAGGAGGTTCCGAGAGCTCTCTTCCTGTCCGCAGTGCAGTCTGCCACTTCGTTTGTGCAATCCCTTAATCAGCTGCGTGCATCGTACGACCGCCACGCGATCGTCCTGTGTCGGTCGTTATCATCTTTGGAAAAAAAAAAACCCAAAAAACACTGAAGACAAGGTTTGGGTCCCTATCTCGGGGCAGTCTGGTGTTGGACGTCGTGCGTTGTGTTTGTGTGCCCGACCCCTTGCAGCGGATTCGTCATGGTGGAAGTGAACGGGTCAGGAAGCATCCGCTCTCTTTATTATGATACGTGCACATGCATGTTTGTGTTTGTGTCTTGGACATGTGCGTTTGGTGTGTGGAGCTCTTGCAGTGGCTCAAGTGTTCTTGGTGGTCTTTGTAAGAATCTGGCGTAGCCTTCTCATGGGAACTTGCAGCATTAGTAAAGCATGATATGCTTTTTATTGCTATTCCCAGCCCCCAAAACTTTGTCCGTCCATCTGTCCGTCCGTTTGCCTTTGCATTTTCCGCTAAATGTAGCGAGGGGAGTGCTGTTACGCGACGTCACATGACCTATACACCTTGGGGAAATCAACGTCACGTGACCTGACATCACGTGACAAACTATTCAGTTTTCTTGCTAAATTTAGCGGGAAAATATATGTTGCGTGAACACCAATTCCCTCACTAATTCCCTATAACGTATTTCATGCATTATAGTAGGACTTTAAAGGCCAAGGTTCCTGCCAATTGCTTTGTTTTGTTTATCTAGCTGTCAACTAGTGCTCGGATGTAATTGATCTGTGTTGACTGAAAGGCTGAATTGCACGATGCAAGTCTGACATTACTTGTTATGTTTTCGGTTTTCGCTCCTCTGATTGGGAGAGAGTGGCACGAAGCATCCTGTTGATCAGATTCAAAGTTGTGCGTGCAAATATATTATTGTTTTTACTACACCCTTTTCAAGAATTTCTTGATTAACAGTTTTGTTTAGTTTCATTGCTTGTTCCCATTTATGTGGAGGCTATGAAAAATATTATAGAAGTTCAAGTGTCCGTGAGCTCTATAGTGGCCTTTGGGGTGCGTTTAAAGAGAAGCTAAGAGTTGTTTCAGATAATCCCTGCCGTTAGTTTACATGGGTTTTGACATGCACTGAGTGAGAGTGTTCTTAACTACTTTGACTTGATTCTTTCAGTGTCATACAAATGGTAATAGGATTTTTTCCTGAATGGCATTGCACCCTAGATACAATGGAAGCAGCCGTGTGATCTAACCAACCTGTCTTATACAGAGTTTTTTTTTTATTGTATACTGCTTATTGTGTATCTCAGCTTAATATTCTGTTGAATATAGCTGAACTACAGGCCCAGGCTAACCAATGTTGCATTATAGTGTGCTGTGCTAATGTTTGCTTCAAGGATAAACTGTAAGTGGAGTCCTTTACACAGACGGCTGTACTTTCAGAGGAATAAATTAACATTTTCAATGAACTGGCAGTAAGAGGCAGTGCCCGACTTTGCAACACAGAAAGCTAGGGCTGGTTGTCGATCAAAAATTTTAATCCGGTTGATCTCTACCCTTTAATCGATTATTAATCAAATAATCGGTTGCATTGACCATCACTCATAATGTTTAAGGTAATGGCAAAACTACATATTTTTCTTTTCAATATTTCTTGCTATGTCATCTATGGTGGCATGTGAAGCTTCATTGAAGTTTGATGCTGTAACGCCCAAAAGAAAGAAAACACAAGTAAACCATTTTAACTATTATATATTTTCACAGTACTTCTGAGATCTCATAATCATTCCTAATTACAATAATAGTGCATGTTAAAATGTTTTACCATGGAATACAACAGTGCAGCCTCCTGCAATGCATAAATGGGTGCCAAGTAGAAAAAGGAAGCATTTTCACTTTTCCCCCTACATTCACAATACTATAAAAATCAACTGATTAACTGATTAAAAAAAATTGATGGCGATTAAAGCATTAGTTGAATAATCGGAAGGCTAATCGATTGAATGCCCTGCACCGCAAAATGCAGATTTATCTATTAATGCGCGAGACAATTTTTTATTGAGGGTAAAATGCTACTCTTTACAATATCTTCCGGATAGCGCTTGGGGTGTCCCAAACATTGCTAAAATAAGTGCCCCTTCTACCGTAAAATACGGGGGGGGGGGGGGAAGAGAGGGAGGGAGAGGGAGAGGGAGAGGGAGAGGAGAGGAGAGGAGAGGAGAGGAGAGGGGCGCCAACCCCACTTTCACTGAAAACTGGGTTAATCTAGACATGGGCGCTTGTCCGGTCAAGTTGGGCACTACATATAATTAACTCCCAAGTTCGGGAAATGTTAATAGTGGGCGCTTCTGCGGTATTTTACGGGACCGCACTGTCAAAGTGCAGCCACTTGCACTCTGCAGCACACTCGTGGTGCCCTCGGCCAGGCTGTGAGACATCGGGAAAGTCTCGGTTCGGTAGTTGCAGCGTGGTTCCAGACCCAGAGAGTGCTGTGGAGATGAGTGGTCACAAGTCGCACTCACGTTTACGGCGGTCTTTAGGCAGTGTTGCCCAAGAGCTCTGCATACCCTTCTTGACTGGATTGATTGGCAGACTAGTTCAGGAAATCCGTAAATGGGAATCTGGGTAGTTTAGGAGGATTCATTTTTTTTATAGTTTCAAGACAGATTGTGTTCTAACAGCTGATTTTCACCGAGATCTGCAGTGTTTGACCGTAGGTAGAACCGACACCAAAAGCGTTGCGCCCTTTAGGGAAACCATAAGTATAAAAAGACTTTGGTCCTTCTGCACGACTTTTGCCACCTTGAGATTGCGAGCCAAGTGCTTTGCCGACTGAGCTAGCGAGGGACGGCGTCTGCTCTCGATGCGAAGGGAGACCCTTTCGCGCAACGTTCGAAGGTGTGCGCCTTGCGGCCTTGAAAGCGTTTGGGCATGTCACGCTGCGCCACCTCGCGGCGTTTGTCAGAAGTGGGAGTGACTCTTCGACACACTTGCTTTGTAGCGAGGCGGTTCCTTTCAGACGCCCCTCTTCTTTTACCGTGGCCATGGCTGCAGAGCAGCCATGGTCGAGGTGGAAGAAGAGAGAGATGAGCTCATTGAGGACGTAGGAAATGCGGGGGTCCCCAGGGACCCCGCAGAACGCCTGATAAGTGTAGGGCCAATCGCACATTCTGTGCTTACCAGTGTTTGCCAGCGCGATCAAGCTTGTATCATCTTCTTTATTTGGGGCTGTAGGGGAGAAAATTGGTTTGTGTTTTCATTTAAGGGGGAGAAATTGAGTTGCGTTAGCAGTCGTCCAAATCAGGGGTCTCAAGCTTATTCGAGTGGGGGGGCCAGATAGCCTACCCCTGAAGAGTTGGGGCCAATGTAAGGCGGAAAGGGCAGTTAAAAGGTGGGGTTAAAAGATTTTGTAAAGAAGGAACGTTATACTCTCTGCTTTTTGTAAACTTGCGGTTTCGCCAGTGGAATATTTTAACTTTGATTTGTTTATAGGATTATAGGACTACTTTGGGCCCCTACCCGTTGTGATAACAATGGTGCCACGCAGCAACATGCTGGGAATATTAATAGAACGAGGGAGCAATGATGCTGTCATTCCCGTTGCTCAATTCACTCAAAAAATAATTAAACTTGACGTGTTTAAAAAAAAAAATGTTTATATGACAGTTTTTGCGTGTCTGACGATTTGAATAGAAGGAATCTCAGAAAATACTTGTATTTTCATGGTGACATTTTCTGAAGGCAAGAATAGTAGAGGAATCGCCGCGTAGGTGATTAACGGGGCAAAAAGTTGCAAAGCAAGAATTCAACCAAACACGAGGCAAATTGGAGCTATAAAACCAGAGCTACGTTTAGAGCGGAAATTAATAGACGACATGAGGTAATTATGGCGTATGTTGTTTCTAGTTCTCGCAGCATGAAAACAGGGGCTCGCAGCGGTCGCGTCCCAGCAAGTGGCGGGCCACATGTTTGAGACCCCCAATCTAAACGATTCCCAAAACAATATGCAAAATGCCGATGAATTCCTCTAGCCACTGCTTACGCAAAAATAATTTAAACAGCAAATTAACAATAAGAATAGTGTTTTACCGAGAGAAAAGCAAAAATACAAACTTGTCGTAAAAAAAAAACGCACAAAAAAAACAACAATCGCATTTAAAAGTTTTGAGACGAGGGAACCCAGTAAAAGAAGCCGAACAAACGCCGCCTTCTTTTTAAGTGCCCCCCTCCCTTGTTTTTTTCTTCTCCCGTTTTCTCTTGACTCTGAAATTTCAAGCGCAACTTTTTGGGATGGACATGTTGCAGGGGAGCGCCCCGCGCCCTCTTCACGATAGACTGTTCGGACGAGGAAGGGGAGGAGACTCAGCAAAGGCCGACCGAGCATCTCATGGGCGAGGAGCTGAGACGCAATCGGTCTCGAGCTAAACTTTTCAGGTGAGGCCGCTTCCTCCTTTCGATCGTGCTGTTTTTCACGCGTGTGCTTCCTTAGGTTGATGACACCCCGATGCATATCGGGATGCCGCTGCAGCTCGTTTTGCGAACCTCATGTGTGGTGTATTTGAGTTTTAACCTTCTCCAGGGTTTCCATGCTTGTGTAGCTATGTATTTGAGGTGCCTGGCACTAAAGGCCTACCTACAGAATGTTTTTTTGCCGGGCAGAAACCCGCTTCCCAGTTTCCTTCAGGAGGAGGGTATCCCTCTTTCTCAAATGGAAAAAGGGAACTGAGGGAGAGTTCCCTCTTTTCTGACTGCTCGTTGGCCTTTAAGATGAGTCAGCATTGTGCACGATTGGTTAGAGACTTTGTTGTGATGCCAGAGTTGCGATTCTGTTTTGTTCTCAAGATAAAAGAAAAAAAAAAAGCATTTTGAGTTTTCATCTATAGAAAGGCAAGTTTGGCGGCCCATCCGGTAGTAGCGAGTTTTTGCTTCGCTTTCCCCCGTGCCACCAATCCCCTTTTAAGAAGTGCTAAAAGTGCCATATTCTGCCCTTGCATGGCATTGCAGTAGGGCTACCGAAGCATCTGCCTTCTGTACTTTGTTTCAACATAAGTGTGAGGGCGAAGCAGAAGCTACAATCGCGAGCTCCACACTTTCAGCAGGTTTGCCGAGCACACGAGCTTGTGCAGTGAAAGTGCCGCTCAAGGCGACATGCTCGTGCTTGTAGCTTTGACTTCAGTTGCACTTACGGTGAAATGGTGTATAGTATGCTAAAACTAATTCATGAAGTTTGTTCAAAGGCTATCAACTATTGGGAACTGGTCTTTTTTATAAATGTGGTGCAAAAAAAGTTTTACAAATTTTATTTTAAAAAGTTTTGTAATCTGATGCAATCTTTTAGGCAGCACCTTTAGCAGAATTGTTTTCGCGCATCTAGGCCGTAGCTGTCTTGCCACGAGTTATTCGCAGCCTAGTGAGCCGCCCATACTTCTGAACATGACAACACTGGACGCTGACATTTTGAGGTTTGCACTAGCTTCTACCGCGCTGAACATGATCCAGCACAGACCCCTTGTTCAAGGTGTAAGAACTTAATTGTGCCCTGCCTCACTAGAATCGAATGAAATGAGAATCATCAGCCTTAGCAAGTTTCCTAGGGTCTGCATTTGCATACCTGCATGAAGTACTCCCTCTTTTCACGCAACTGTGTTATCTGGTGTTCTTTGAATGCTCGGATACAATTCCAGTCCTCTAGTGAGGAGTACTTTCATTTTTTAAATATGTTTCATGGGCTTGAACTGGCTAGAAAAGCTAACTAGTAATACCTGTCTCAAGTTTCACATACCGACTTTATGCGGAGCTTATTTAACGCTTGCCAAGGCCTTTCTCTTTCTTCAGTCGCAAACCTGATGATTGGAGACAGTGATGCCGCAATCTTGCTGCTTTGACATTTTGCCGCATTGTTTGCCCGCTCGCACGGCGGCATCTGTTTTTGAGATGGAGCAAACCAAAAGGGGCCGCCTTGTTTACCTCTTCTAGTTTTGCTGCGAAGGCACGATTTCGAGCGTGAGTATGGTCGGACGACATTTGTGACTAAGCTGTCCCGTCGTGTCCGTCGCCAACCTGTGATCTGTGTTGTGGCGCCGTCTTGGCCAGAGCCTTTCTTTGTACGTCTTTGAGTGGGTCCTGCGAAAGCTTTCGTAGCGTTTGTTAACGTCTCAACATAGTTGAGCAGAGATGTATGAATGGGCCTCTAGGAAGGACAATAACGCTTGTCGACGCGCTCTAGATGTTGATCGTCTCTTCCTTGAGGTAGTTGCCATCCCTTGTGTAACTTGCAGTATCCGCTCGCACGTCTTAGAAGTTGTGTCAGTTGGACAGACGGTAGCCTTCTTTCTTGGCAATATGACATCTTGTCAGTGTGCTTCCGTCCTGGACTACGGAAATTTGTCCGCTGTCCCGGTGCAGGTGTTTTGTGTTGTTTCTGCGTTAGAGGCGTGGTTTCTGTCATCTCTGTCATCGTTGTCTCATGGTAGAAGAAGATATTTGGCGTCTGCTACCGCTAGGCTGTGTTGCTCATTTGCCTTGATCCATAGTTCAGTGTTTCTGGTGTGTTTTGATGGTTTGCCTTTAGTGGAAGTTGTAGTGGTAAAAGTTAAAAAGTTGACTTGTGGCACTAGTGTATGTGGCCGCTCAATACTTCCTCTGTTTATGCATCAGTCCTGTAGAACTGCAGAGCAAAGCTATTTATTGCTGGGAAGTTACAAACAATTTTTAGTGCCAGGGGAGTACCAGTTGTAGAGATCTCATTAACAATCTGATAATAAATTAAAATGGAGCAGGTCTTTGAAAAGAAATGAAAGATGCAACCTGGGGCGAAGAGCATTCTGTTTTAAATCTTAAGTGTATGAGGCTCCTGTAGAATTCGTAACAAGTCGATAATGGCTGCTATTGCCTTTAGATATCCTGATTCTGTCAGTTGGAGCTGTCGCAAAAAAAAATTGGTTTTGGTTGTTTTTGAGAGTATGGCTTTTCTGTCCCCAATGCCTCTTTAAATTCCCTTTTCTATTATCTTATTTTATTTAAGATGAGCTTGCACATATTAAGGCAAATTCTGTAATGGTAGAGACAATCTTTGTGTAAAATAGTTTTCATAGCCTATAATGAGGAAGGGCACATTTTTTGTAGCGTGTGTGCCTCCTAAATTGAAATGGTATTGACAATAAAAGTAATTTTGCACACTGATCTATTTTATCGATTCAACTAGCAATATTTTACAATAGCATTACTTTAAGCAGACACGTTGCATGCAAAAAAGAGAAATAGTGGCTTCTTTTTATCTTTATAGATTTTAAACGATTTGAACGATCCATATTTCTAAATACGGCGCAAATGCCGCCACTCTTGTCGGCACTGTTGGCTGCATGGGTCACCAGCGAGCTAGAACCATCACGTGACACAGACGTCGGAGCCCCGATATTTCTTTTTAATCGAAAGCCTCGACCGGTTGACCCTAGACACAGATTCCCAGAAGCTCTGCCAATTTTGCTCAAGAGCGAAGGTCTGAAGTTTTGTTGTTAAAAAGCCTTTCAGTCTCTGTCATTGTTTGAGCTTTCTCGCAATACGACTCACCCGAGTACAATTCAAAACGAAGTTCAGGAAGCACTTATGTAACGAAAAATCTGCCCTTCCTCCGCGGTCTCGTCTGCAAGGCTGTTGCGACGCATGAAGGCGAAGGAAATCTCCTTCTACAAGGCTCTCTTCTCTCTATGGCCGGTGGCTCCCTTCTCTCCAGCATTTGTACTGCTAAAGTGGAAAGGGTAGAAGGCTTTGTGAGAGGGACCTGTCTCGCCGTTCTTAAAAGGGAGCTCCGGCGGCTTTTCGAGCTACCCAAACTAAAACGTTTCTGAATGCTCGGGCTTTGCTCTTTCCGGCATTCTATTTATTATTCCTAAATTCAAAATAGCTATTGAGAAAACTGCAAACGAAGCTGATGTCAAAACCAACATTTAAATTTTTCCACGCTCTCTGGCGGGTTGGCAAGTTGAGCGGGCAGTCTAGGAAGCAGATTATTTTTGCGCACATTCTTTCGGTCTTGCCTTTGTGAGCTTCCCCAGCATTGATTTCACACCGTTGTACTTTTTAAAACCCGTCGGGAACAAGTATGGCGACATTTGACATCACATTCTCAGTGTTGCCAGTAGAACCCCTCAGTTTCTCGTACCAAATCTAAAAATTCGGGTAACTTTGCGAAAATCATTTACCGCGACTTGTACTTTGGGTTTACAAGTTTAAATGCATCTGTTAATGCGTCAAATGAATTTCGAGGCATATCGGTGACGACCGAAAATTCCCCGGAGCTCCCCTTTAATCCGCAGCGGGCCTGTGGTCGGTCGGCGTGTGCATCCCGTGACGAGCTTTGTATGTTGCGTGTTCTGCGTGCCATGTCATTGTCCCTGTCACATGTGTGGAATGTGCATTGTGTGCCCCGGGGGCGCGTGCAGACAGTCTATGTCGGGAGCGCATTTATCCAATGAGGACCGGGAGTACACCAGCAAGGGTTCCAAGGACTTCATCGTGGCCACCCCAGAGGAGTTTGTCAGCCGATTTGGAGGACACCACGTCATCAACAAGGTGCGTGGCGGGCGGGCAGGTCTCTGCCGAGTTTGGGCTTCTCGTAGCCCCCCCCCCCCCCCCCCCCCCCCGCCCCCCTGTTGTTGTAGCTGGCAGGGTTGGGCAGAAATACCCTGAAAAGTGTTTGGAATACTGGAATATGTGGCAAAGGTGCCCAAAACACCGATACCGTAATGCATTTGTAAAAAGGCATCGCGACACAAATCGGAAATACATTTGGAACATGTAAAAAGTATTTGGGAATGTGAATACGGGAACAGATTTTGCAGAAATATGGGTAGCGAAATACATTTTGTCAGAAGACCATTCCAGATGTCCTTGTGCTTTTTACGAATATTTGGGTGCATACGCTAGCGTATGTGCAAGGAAGGAAAAAGAAATGCGACGTGCATTAATCGTGCGACGCTCGATAACCGACAAACGAGTGCTCGACATAGAATTTTGTTGTTTGCATTTTGTGTCCGAAATAAACTTTTCGAAAAGTGTAATAAGGCACATCCGCCCCCGATAGCATCGCGACTGCGGGAACGCAACCAAAAGTGCATTTCAATACAGAAATACAAAATACGGTCGAAAAAATTGTATCGCGATATATAGACTTGTTTATACAAAATGTATTTCTCTAAATAAATGCACACAAATACAAAATCTGTCGCGATACGAATGCGTTGCAATTTTGCCGAGCCATGGTAGCCAGGCACCGAGGCCCGTTCGCACACTTTCGTCTGTTTAGGACAGAGTTCTTGCGGTGTCTTATGACGGGAGAACACAATGGCACGCTGGCACCATCTACAAGGAGGCCCTGGAACTGCATTTTGCTAGAGTGAAGGTTCTGCGGTATTTGCAAAGCGAAATATATGAAACTGCGAGTGTTCCACGGCTACTCGACAGATGGCGCCAGTGTGCTCGCTCGTCGTAAGAGGTATTAAGAGGTTTTGAGACACGCAGTCGTAAGCAGTCGCAAACAGGCGAACGGGTTTTTTCTTTTTGGGCCTCGTTCCTTACAGTGATTTGATCCAGGAGTGCTACCTTTAAAGGGACTCCGTGTGAGCGAATTTCAAAGCTTAGAGAGACTGTACAAAGAAAGTTGGTGGTGGGGAGCCAAACCTTACCTTTTTCTCCAACATGCGGTTGTCTCGTTAGGGCATCGCAGAAACTTTAGCGAGATGTGTTTAGCCCTAAGGTAACCGTTGGAAGGACTGCTTTTTTTTTTTTTTCTAGATTTATTTTCTCGTAGAAGAGAGAGGTTTTCTTGCATATTGTGTTCTACCTCTGGCCAGCCTAACTGAAGAAATCATTCGTAGCCAAATTAAAATGTTTTTTTTTCTTCGTGCTTTGATGGTAGCTTGGCCTCTTTTTCCCACAGGAAAGTGGGTAGCTGAGGAGTAAAGCACACCTCAAAGCGCCAATTTTTTTTTTTTTAGGGGGGGGGGGGGAGGGGGGGAAACCTATGCTTGCATGAACAAAAAATGGTACCTGTTTTTAGTCTTTATGAACAGGAAGCTTGCATTCCAATTGCTAGTGGGCCAAATTAAAAACAATTTCGTATCTTTAAAATCAATTAGACATCAAAATTAAAAAAAAATTATACTGGCCTCTGGCCTGATCACGCACAAAATGTGTCCATCATGAACCGCACTCCGTGCGGTGTTTGTGCAAGATTTTTAATCTTTTTATTATCTATTTCTTTATCTATATTTTTATTTTTACTTTATTATTCTATTTTGTTTATATTTGACTGATTTTTTCCTTTTTATGTTTTTTTATTTGTCATTTGAATTTTTTAATTACCAATTCGTTTGTTTTATTTTGATTAAAAATTTAATAATTGATTTCATCTAAAAACTGCTGTGGTCGCTGGCACTTTTGCATTCATACAAACATTAACCCGTTAATACCATCTGCTCAAGTAGCTTGGTGGCTCTAGCATCCAGCTGCCACCACACTGACCCAGGTTCGAGCCCCTCCGTGGGCTCAAACTCTATATATTCTCTTTATATATAATCTCCACGTCTGTAATGCTCCCAGTGTGTCACTTGCTCATGACCAGTGATGCCAGAAGTATATTCGCGACTCCAGCGAAATCGACGCTGCGTAGCGGCAGCGCCGAGAAGCTCAGGAGGGGAGGTCGTTTCGACTTTGTCGTCTGCTATCGCTGCTTGGTTCTCGTAGGCAGCATAGAAACAAAGTTTCCAGTAATTATTTTTATGATTCTGCCGTGTCATTCCTACGCACTGACTAGAAGAAGGTTTCTACCGTCGAAAAATCGCTTTGCTTTCAAATGTAACACTGATTTTACGCTGCAGTGCAGGAATTTGTGGTGGTCTGCGTGCTGAACGACGAAAACGACCTCCTTTCGTCCGCCATTTTGTCTGAGCAGCGCGCCCTCTATAGTTCGCTGGAGTCGCGAATATTCAGTGATGGAAGGAGGGGGGGGGGGGGCGTAGCAGAGTTTGATTTTGCTTTTTTTTTATTGTTTACGTATTTAGAATTTGTCGGCATCCATGCGTGTGTTGCATGATCACGGCAGGCTACTCCATGGCTTGCACCTGGCTTTTGGACGCAGGTGATGGCATCGTGGCGAGCGCCCGGCGTCTACCCCCCTCCCCAAAGTATTTTTATGGGAAGAGAGAAAGCAGAAAGGGGGGGGTGTGGCTGGAGCCCCCCCCCCCTTTCCCTTCTTTCTTTCCCCTCTCCCCATGTATTGGGGGGAGGGGGCTGAGACCCCTCTAAAAGCCCTCCCCCGCCCAACTGCAGTTCCGGCGTCCCTGTTCATGACGCTTGTTCATGACAATTTTCTCATAAAAAATGCCGCATAAAACACATTCTGTGTTATGCTTCATCGTCGCTTATCTTTAAAGAGAAAAGTGCCTGGCTACGAAGACCCCTTTTCATGCTGTGCATTTGTGAAAATGAAGGCTGTCGCCCATTCCCGAGATGTCGGCCGATGTTGGTGCGTCCCTCTCGTTGCAGGTACTGATTGCCAACAACGGCATTGCGGCAGTAAAATGCATGCGCTCCATTCGAAGATGGGCGTACGAGATGTTCAGCAACGACAAGGCCATCCGCTTTGTCGTCATGGTGACTCCCGAGGACCTCAACGCCAACGCCGGTGAGTGTTGCCACGAATTCGGAGTGTCGGAAGTGAGGGCGGAACTTCGGTAGGTGGCGCCGTTTGGACGCCCTTCTCTTCTTGCCCGGGAGGCCCATCGCACATTCTGTGCTCACGAGTCTTTGTTGACACGATTGAGCTCGTATGAAGTTATTTCGCAAAAAAATGTCGCCGCTTTTCCTAAGGTGCATGAGTCTGTAGAAAACTCGCGAGGAACCGCATACTAGTCTCGAAGGCAAACTTCGCCGATCAGGATGCAAAATCGGTGCTAGTCGTTGACGCTAGGGTTTTGGAACGCAGCTCCGACCGGTGCGTGTACTGTATCCCAGGAAACGGTTTCTCGATTCTCAACGACGACGTTAGAAGTGTCGCGTCGTCGCCAACTGCAATCCCGGCTGTCTCGTAGTAGGAGAGGTGGAGGCTGCAGACGCCCGTTTTGCAGCTAGGAGTGGGGTCGTTGCAACGACGGCAAAGCTCGCGTTCTCCGGCCCTTTTTGGCGGCAGTTACCATCGCCAAGATCCCGACTTCCGACGACCCGACGCCGTGGCTTTTGCGACGTCGTTTGTTCCCACTTTGGGACACCTTTCGACGCATTTTGCAGTATGGGACGCTAGACACTCCAGTCGAAGACGCAATCTCGACACCGCAGCCATGCGTACACTTGTCTGTAGTATTGGTCTATAGACCTTTCACCAAGTTACCCGGGCACCAAGGAGAATGCCGGGAGCGTATGTATGTGCTTGCCTTGTCAGCGTAAAAGATTAAAACTAAACGAAGCAGAATAATGCGTTGACGAATGCACATGCAAAGTGTCGTGCGTTTTAGGGTTTAGCTTTAGAATATTTACTGCTTTAGACGCCAGCACTCACGGCGCGTGCAACTACTTGTAGCATCCTCTCTGACGTTCGGGTAATTAGTGAAAGGTCTGTCAGGCACCGTTTTGCCAGTTCGATCGTTCGTAGCGTCCTCTGTTCTGAGGGTATCCTCGTGGCAGTTCGGTTGGAGAAGTTACCAAACCATGAACGTCGGTTGACCTTGGGGCCGTGATGGAGTGAGCGAGTGGGCGTTTGTACGATGCGAGTGCGTGCGTCGTCCCCCTCGTGCAGAGTACATCAAGCTGGCGGACCACTGTGTGCCGGTGCCTGGCGGCTCGAACAACCACAACTATGCCAACGTGGACCTTATCCTGGACATTGCCAAGAGGGTGGGGGCCCAGGCAGTGTGGGCGGGCTGGGGCCACGCCTCGGAGAACCCCAAGCTGCCCGAGCTGCTCACCAAGAACCGCATCGCCTTCATCGGTACGCGGGTTTCTCGCTTTCTCTTGTTCCACCCGCTTGCTTGACGAGCTGCCTCTGGGCACGGTTTGCTTTTGAGATATGGCGTGCTAGGCTTGTTTGGAACATGGCTTGCTCTATGCGGGACTTGCCTTACTCATGACTTGTCTTATACATGACTTGCTCTTTATATAACTTCCCCTTTGCATGACTTGCCTTATACATGACTTGGTCTTTACATTATTTGCCTTATATATGGCTTGCCTTATACGTGACTTGCCTTCTACATGACTTACTCTTTACATGACTTGCCTTATATATGACTTGCTTTATACGGGACTTGCTTTATACAGGACTTGCCTTATATAGGACTTGCTCTTTACATTACCTGCCTTGTATATGGCTTGCCTTATACATGACTTGCCTTATGTATGACTTGCCTTATGTATGACTTACCTTATACATGACTTGCCTTATACATGACTTGACTTATACATGACTTGCCTTATATGGTACTTGCCTTGTGCATGATCTGCTTTATACAATACTTTCTGGACACAATATTTGCTCTGTACTAGATTTGCACACCCCATGCATTTCATGCACCCACATGCTCCCTTTGGGCCCTACCAATGACTGCATGCGCTTGGCTGTGTCATTGTCGTGCACTCCCTGCAGACTCTCCATGTCTGCTCGTTTGTGGTGCACGGACTCGCTCCGAAGGACATCCTAGGTCAACGGTCGCCCGCTTTTTCCCCGTGTGCAGGTCCCCCGGAGAAAGCCATGTGGGCGCTCGGCGACAAGATCGCCTCGTCCATTGTCGCCCAGACGGCCAACGTTCCCACCCTGCCGTGGAGTGGATCAGGTACGTGGGGAACCCCTATTTCGTCTTCCCGTATCCTCGGACGTTTCGGACTTTGCGGGCTGCTGCCGGCAGTAAGAGTAAAACCCTCCTCAGTGAGGGTGCAGTCAACTGCGGCAAAGATACGACGACCCCATTTGTTCGATCACTAATGCAGAATGTGTTTAATGCGGCAATTTCTACGAAAAAATCGTCACAAGCGAGCGTCGTGAATGAGCGACACGCTGGGTGCGTTACAGACGTTACAACTTCATATGAAGATTATACTATACTTATAGTTTGAAAACGAAACCTGGGTCGGTGCGATGGCAGTCTGATGTTGCAGCCACTGAGCTACTGGCGCAACTGGTATGGACGGGTCAATGTTTTTATTGGGATGCGGAAGTGACGTCCACAGCAGCAGGTTTTGCGTAGAAATATTAAATAAAACAATAAATGCACGAAATAAAAATAATTAATTAAAAAAATAAATGATAACGGTAAAAATAAATAAAAAGAAAACAAATTAATAAAAATAAATGAATGAGAATGAGTAATAAATAAAAAGGATAATAATTAGGGAAGTAAAAAAAAGGTAAAAATTAAAAAAAAAAAAACAGGAAAAAATAGCAGTGGTCGAACTGCTGCCCCATTTGCGCCAAACTGTGCCAGAACGGATAACCTTCTATACGCTGCTCCAAAGGCTGTATTTGTGCACAATGTGCGCCATGTCTGCACCAGAAGGGAGCTGTTCTCGAAGAGGAAACTGAAAGCGTCTGTCACATGGCATTGTTGGCGATGCTACTAAAAATACAACAAAGTACAGTTTTTTTGTTGCTTTTTTCATGTTTAAGCACTAGGGTTGCACAAATATTTGAATTTTCGTATAGTAGTTTCAAATAATATGCTATTTGATACGCGCCTCAAAAATTAACTACGATGTTCATACTTTTCAAAGTGTTGATCGTGGCAGGTTAGCCCCTTTGAGTGCGCTTCTCCTCAAGCACCGATGCTCTGCGGAGAAGCAATACCCGCGGAGCTGACATTGCAATCTCCCGACCCGCTTCGCCTCAGTGTAGCTGCGCGCTTAAGCGAAAAACACACCTTCAAAGCAGTATGGTGCACGTGCGCCTGGTGTATAATAAAGAAAAAAGAAGGAAACATTGTGATTGTTGATATTTACATTGCAGTAAAATCTTCAAAATTTAATTGTGACTATTATGCGAGGGTATGTTAGGCAACGATGTTTTATCAACCTGTGTTCATTATTTGCGCTTGTTTGTTTAATTCTTTTAAATTCAGAATTGAAGAAAATATTTGCATATAGCGCAAATATTTATAAATCCCCTCAGTTAGATATGGCTAGGCTCCTTTATACGTTTAATTTTTTGTTGAATCTGTCGTTTACTTGCCATCTCAATGTAGGTATTGGACTTTCTGAGGCCACAGTCTGTAAATATAGCTAGTAGATTAAATTTAACGAGGCTCCTAAGTGGGCAATTAGAAGGTTGGGAATAACCTTTGAGAGTTCAGCTGAATTTTCGTTTAAGTGTGGTAGTAACGTAGTGAAAGGCGTGGAGAAAGGCGCAGTAACTATTCAATATTCAATTAAAAAATATTCGGCCAAAACTACTATACACTTTGAATTTGCTTCCAACCCAAAATCCATTATTTGCACATGCCTAACTAATACAAAGCAGAGAGCAGCGAAAGACACATTCAACATGGAAGTGCCCGTTTGATGTCAAACTCGTGACAATTACGTCACCGTGACACAAACCCTACAAAGTAGCCAAAAACATCTTTATGTCAAACAGACCAAACATGCCATTGGTACTCCTAGTAGGTTACTTGAAACATCCGCAAAATTACCTGCGTATGATTGGTCAATAAATAAATATCTGTAGCAGCTAGGTCCCCTTTAGGTTTAACACTTTAAATAGTCACCCAACACTCCAACAACTGCATTTTCTTTCTACATGCTGACTTTCAAAGAGATTGTATAAAACTTTCTGACGTGAAAACTCAAAATTATCTGCTCCAAGAATGGGAGTCTCTGCTCCAAAACCTGTTGTTCCCTGCTACAAGAGCCGCTCCAAATCGCCGCTTGTCAGTTCCACGACTGAAATAGGTAATAAAAAGAATGAAAAATCTAGCATAAACGACACGGAGAGTGGTTTGTGCGGGACACATTTTGTGCCCTCTGGTCTCTGTTGGCACAATAGAGCCCGTGCAATTTTTTTTTTTTTTTTTTGCAAGAATTGCATTTTTTATTGGTTTTTCTTTTTAGCTCTTAAGGCTCCTGCGTCTCGCTAACCGACGCTCTCTGCACAACGAGTCCATACTGCCGGACTTTCTCTGTCGCCCGCCAAAGACCAGCGAGGGGCGCAAATTGAACGCGAATGCTGCGTCAACGTTTGGACTCGCATTCTCGGTGATCGGACGAGAGTCCCTTCCGAACGCTGACGCAAGCACTCATGTCTGTGTCCCACGCCGGCTTTCAACATGTGACGTACGCGCTCGTCACCGAGGGGGCTTTGCCCGAACTGACGTTTTTGCCTCGGTTTACTGCGCGGAAGATAATCGTCTTGGCATGCCCCCCTTCAAAACTGAAGGTGGCAAAGCGAGAAAAGAAAGTGGTAAGAGAGGACGACGGGGCATTACAATGTTTCCGCTCGGGGGAGGGGGTTTCTCCGCCCTTTGAAAAAGAAGCATTGACCACTTAATCCTTTTGGACGAGCATAGCTTATCAACGTGGAGCCGTCTCCAAATTGTTCGGGACGAGGATAGCTCGTCTGCTTTTCCTGGATCACACACTCAACCGTTTTGGACGAACCAGGCTCGCTCATGGCTTGGTTTGAGGCTCTGCCAACAGATGGCAGCGCTGAATTTTTTTACAATTTTGCTTCCATTTTGTTTGTGACTAGAAACTTGATTTTGAAGGCAGCAAATGTAATTTTGAAAGACAACAATTAAGCGGTGGAGGGTCAGAAATTGCCCCAAAACTTAAAAATGGTTAAGGGGTTAAAGGGGGGAGAGGAGTATAAGTTATTTCTGAAGTCTATATGTTGTCGGTAATTGATTGCACCCAAAATGTTTTTGTTTTGCGCTAAAAGCCGGTCCGACACGCTCATTCGCCACGTGTCCCTTCTCGTTCCTCCCTATTATTCCGCGTCTTTCGTTCTGCTCAGTCGTACGAGGGGGGTCACGCCGTCTGCTTTTGCGCAGGTCTGAAGGCGGACTGGAACGAAGAGGAGAACTGCAGCATCTCAAAGCGGCTCAAGATCAAGCCCGAGCTGTACAGGAAGGGCTGTGTCTCGGGAGTGGACGAAGGACTTGAGGTGGGTCGTGGGATCCCTACGTTCTAAAATGCCCGGGATTTGTTAAAAATCCAAAATTGAAGAATTTGGAAGTATCATTAAAGACTTACAAATCGCCCTAGAGCTTTCATTTATGCCTTAATGGATTCTGCAGGCCTTGGAGCTTACAGTGATTTAAAGTTTTCTGATTTTAGCGCTTGAATTTGTCTTACGGTAATCTTGCCCATAAACTCTGCAAATTAAACTTTTAATATTAGCCAAACTCACTAAGCTATATGAAAACCACATACATATTTGTAGTTGGATTGTAGAGGCGCATAAACTGTGCAAATTCCACTTGCATTGAATTGCCAGTTATATGAAATGGCTCTAGAAGCAGTGTTTTCCCTTAAAGAGGTTTGCCACGACGTCATCAAGGTGTTTTTGTGTTGGCGTCGCAGTGTTCATCTGACGTCAGCATGATCATCATCACGTGACACCATGTTATGACATGGCATTGAGACGTCATGGTGTCATATGGTCACATTGTGTAATGTGACATGTCGCAGAGGATATACAGTGTTGTTTTATGACAGCAAATAATTTAAATAAAAAAAAAACAGACACTGGAAATCAAGAGCCGATTCCCTCAGAAAAACGTTGCCCTCTGTGGCAAATGTCGGGTAGAGAGTGGAAAGCGATAATTAGCGAGGTATTGACCTAATTTCCACTAATGAACATCTTAAACATTTGCTTCAGCCTGCACGTTTCGATTAGAAATTGGTTGCTTGTCGTCGAAATGTACAATGGCAGTTCTTAAAATTCGAACTGGATTCTGCCCCGCACTATTCTGTGGGAGGCCGGGCTGTCAAATTTCTGCCATGCTGAAACTCGCACAGGAAGAGCACAGAGAGCCGAGCGCCTGAGAAGACGGCAGAGTAGGGCGCGCCTTTTCTACGGCCACGTGGCCCTTCTCGGCTTGAGGACACTCGCTAGCTGCTTGCACTGCGGAGGCCGATGTCGTTTTTGGGTGGGATTTCCGCGGCTGTTTTGCATCTCGTCTCGGTGTCTCGTCTGCTCGTGGCTTAAATTTGCCAGAGATTAGCTGCAGAGCAGAATTTTGTTGTCTGAATTCTAACGACTGCTACGGCATATTTCGGCAACAAGGAAGAAATTTCTAATTGGAATGTGCCAGCCGAAGTGAATTATTCGAGCTACTGTACTTACTCGCATAATGAACGCACATCGTGCAAATGTCATATTAGGTGCCAATATGACCCGGCGAGGTACTGTGGCACGTCTCCAGTGATGGAGGCACACCCACGGCTTGTCGGGGGCGCGCTACAATAACCATGCTTAATAAATTGCAAACCTTTTTAGGGCGCTTTCGGGGTGCCTTTTGCTGAAGGAAAAGCGCCCTACAAAGCTCACTCAGCAGGAAAAGTTCTTAGGCGATATATATTGCTATAGTATCCGGCGGGCACGCTCAGGTATAATCTGCGACAACGCGTATAAGAACTTGTACGAAGTCCAACCCCCCACTTCCGAAGCCAGCTCGCATGGATCAAGTTTCGTTCACGGAGACAAGAACTCGTATGAAGTCCAACCGCCGACCCCCGAAGCCCGCTCACACGGATCAAGTTTCGTTCACGGAGAGGCTACCAGACACTCTCAGCCTACAGCGCATCCCCGACCCAAGCTTCGTCAAGTGTGTGCGACACTCGGTTTCACTGGTTTCACGATTGATCACTTCCGTAACTACCGCAACTACGCACTTGCGGCCATTACTAGAGCATCCTGGCTTGGCTTGACTTGGCTTGACTGCTTGGCAGCAAAAGAAAACTGGCTCGGTGGCTCGCTAAATTGGATGCAATTCGAGACTCGCGCATTCGAAAATTGGAGGTGCGTTGATTATGGGAGGAAAAAAAAAAGGGCAAAATATTGATACCCATTGTGGGGGGTGCGTTTATTATGCGAGTGCGTTTATTACGCGAGTAAATAGGGTAATTAGCAGATTTCAGATAACTGGTCAGCCGATCATCACCTTACGCTCTCTACCTGATGTCCGCCGCGGTGGATAGTGTTCTTCCTAAAGAATAGGTTTTCCTATTTCCATTGCCCCCTTCTTAAAAGCTATATGCCGTCTTAGAAAAAAAAAACACCCCGTATAAATGCCCTTAGAGCGCCTCTGGGGTGTACCAAGGAAGTGGGCAGTTCTTTGTTTGGTTCACATGGCCTGACTTTGTGCAGTAGTAATTGTAAAAAGGTGAGTTTCGCACCTATAACCGTGCACTTCATTGTGTGTCTTCCTCGTGTGGTTGCAGGCGGCGCTCCGCATCGGCTTCCCCGTGATGATCAAGGCGTCGGAGGGGGGCGGGGGCAAGGGCATCCGCAAGTCGGAGTCTTCGGCGGACTTCCCCTCGTGCTTCCGGCAGGTGCAGTCGGAGGTGCCCGGCTCGCCCATCTTCATCATGAAGCTGGCTACCTGTGCCCGGCACCTGGAAGTGCAGCTGCTGGCCGACCAGTACGGATCGGCCATCTCCCTTTTCGGCCGGGACTGCTCCATCCAGCGGCGCCACCAGAAGATCATAGAGGAGGCTCCCTGCGTGGTGGCCAAGCCGCAGGTCCTCGAACAGATGGAAAAGGTGGGTGCTGCCACGGGCGTCGCGCGATTCCCCGGGCTTGAGCGATTGCGTCGCGTGACTTCGAGCGACTGCACGGTCGCGTGAGCACGTCGTGCGAGCAGGTTGTGCGAGTTCGTGCGAGCATGTTGCGCGATTTCGTGCGATTTCACTCTACGTTGTGGTCACGTGAGAATGCCGCGCGATGTCTCGGTTGCGTGAGGAAGTGGTGCGGCTTCGTGCGACGTCGTGGCCACGCAAGCACGTCGTGTCGCTCCACGTAATGTAACGGCAAGGAGCACGTCTTGTGATTTCGTATGATTTCACAGTTGTAAACAGTCGTGCGATTTCACGTGACTTCATGGGACGTCTCTCGATCTGTCTGCGAATGTGTTTGCAGATCCGTCTAGGTCTATGTTTGTGTATGTGGAGGTTGCACGACTGACTGTTTGCCAAACGCTCTTCCAGGCTGCCGTGCGGCTTGCCAAGATGGTGGGCTACGTCAGTGCTGGCACCGTGGAGTATCTCTACAACGAAGATGGCAATTTCTACTTCCTCGAGCTCAACCCCAGGTTGCAGGTGAGCTTGTGACTGCGGCATCCTCGAATCGCCCCTCAAATGCTGCGGTTCTTCTCTTGACGAGTCCACTTAGTTAACGGGCTTTCAAGGTTTACGGGGTGTCCTTGTGTGAGTCTGTTGTTTTTCGGCGGCAATTCGGCCATTTTGTTTGCCAGTTGTTTTGTGTATCTTTGCATAAAGTGCCTGTTGACCCTTGGCACATGGTTGTTGCTTTTGCCTTCATCTTGTCTCTCAACGTTTGTTTACCTTTCCGCTTGGTGCCACCCTGACGGCGCTCGATGTGACAGAGGTGCAAAAGTTGCCTTTACCCTGCAGTCAACTACCGTAAAGTATTGCGGAAGCGCCCATCCCGTACAAGTGCCCACCATTAACATTTCCAAACTAGAGAATTCCGCAAATTGTACGTCAAACGCTCACCCCCCCCCCCCCCCCAAAGCGCCGGCGTCGGCCGAAAACATTCGCCTCGTTGCGGCGGCCACAAGACCGTTGGCGGCAACGGCGGTCTCGTCAATGTCGGCGAAATAGGGCTCTGACCAGAGCCCTATTTCTAAGAAGAAGAAGGAAAAAGGCTCTGTGTTTATTTTGTGCCCTATCTATACTTATCACAAAAGGTAATAAGTAATATGCTCCAGTATCAAAGAGGAACCCTTGTTCACTATCATAGATGAACTCATTTAGGTATGCAATCACTTGTTCATTTTCAAGTGATGTGCTTAAGGCCCCTGTATACGGAAAGGTAGCGCCATTTCCTCTTCCCCTTGCTCTTTCCTCCTCTCCGCAACTCGCTCCCTCTCACATTCCGACGCTGGCGCCGCCAACGGTGTCCCTCCGGTGAGCGCCGCTGCAGGTGTCTGCTGGCAAATCATTCCTATATCGGTGTTTTCCGCGCGATTTCAGCTCGCAGCTTTCGTGTTTTTGTTAGAATATAAGTTACTGATATCCCCGACACGTTTGCAAGTAGGTATGTCTGTTCATTGATTCACGTTTGGAGCAGGGACGCAAGCTTTGTCGAGGCTTCGGCTGAGCCGAAGACTCGTCTGCTAGGATCATTCGTCTCGAGGTCCGTTGCAATATTGCTCTTTAAAAACATTCTTAATATTGAACTGGACTGTGAAACACATCCTCCTAATTCCGCTGCCTTTTCAACATGTGGTTGTCAAACCGCTTAGCGCGAAATAACACTTGTTTCTGTTATTGAAGCGAGTTACCGTCTTGCTCCTTTTCAAAACAGTCTATTCCTTTTTGTTTCTGCTTTCACACGCCGAAGTGATGAGGCTAAAAACGTCAATGAGCGTTTTGTGGGCGCTCGCAAGTGATTTAGTAACGCAGGGCGAGCACTAAAATTCCATAAGTTTGATCAAAGTTCGTTCTAGAAATCTGTATGCTTGCAATAAAGTGGCTTGGTTCGTTTAGTCCGATGTTGGTACGTTTTACGAGTGCCCGTGAAATTGATGAACGTGGTGATTCGCTCGCTTTGAATGCCCTGCTGTTTCGCAAGGGTGACAATTTTTATTTTTATCTGGGAGGGTTCATGCGTACCAGAGGCCGAAGGCCCGTTCTTATTGGCTTAATTAGAGTGCCTCAATGTCCTTCTGTTTAGGGTGATGCCATCGTTTGTAGTACCAGATGCCGACAGCACGCGCTCAAAGAAAAAATACAAAGAAATCGCAGGAAACAAAATGTCGCCGTAGCACAGTCAGCGCCACGAGCGCGTGCAGGGACACACTCTTTCACGCGCTTCAAAACAAAAAATAAAGATAAGCGTTCGAAACAAAATGGCCAGATGTCATCACCCCAAGCAAAGCGCACATGAAGGCACCCTAGGCTTAATGAGTTCTAAATTAATAGTTGAAACAACACTCTTATGCCCGTGTCCCACTAGAGCGACAGACAGAAACAAAAGACAGCGACAAGCATCAAACCCATGCAGCATGCTCGCGATGGTACATTTGGCAGGCGTTTAGTCGTTCGGTGCTCGTGCAGTAAGCACGAGCGATTGCCTGCCAAAGATACCCTCGCGTGCATGATGCTCGTGTTCGAGCATAGCCTCCTTTATTCTACAAAGCCTTTCAAATCGCGAAAGACTCTGGTTTGAGGCTTGTCGCTGTCGTTTGTTTCTGTATGTCGCTCTAGTGGGACACGGGCATTATAAATGCAACCAGACAAAACATTGTATCGTTTCACGAGACCAGCTTTCTTGCGACCGGGTAATTTTTATTATTCAGCGCGTAGGAATTTTCAGACAACCTACAAATACACCCCTCCTGACACACACACAGATTTCATCATTACCATAGATTGTCCGTTCAGGAGGTCTCGGTAATGAACGTGTGAGACACCATGAGGGCCAGGACAAGCCGTTCACTCGTGGTAACTCGAATCATGCCCCCACCCTTTCATTGGAACACCTTGTACTACGTTCATGTTTATGTTGACAAGTAAGCTAAGAACGCGGGCACAGCACAAGATCGCAACTTAGAATTGAAGCCCAGCAAAGCTTGGAAGTGGGCCGGTTTAAGGCCAGTTGGTTGTTTACGACGTAGGAACGATCTTGTCTCCGCGTGCGTCGAGCACTCGCGCCGCAATGATCGTAAGCTACCTCGCGTCTTAACGGTCGCTCTTTAGTCGCTGCCGTTTTGACTTGAGGTCACTCCTGAGCCATAACTTACCTCGCACAGTCTGGTTGAGGGCGCGCACGTGAAATTCTTTCGTTTGATTCGCAACATCCCAATCTTTCTTCACTTTTTGTACCGCACCCCAAGGGGGATTCGGAAGAGCTTCTTTCCTTCTTCTGGACGATTCGAACAACCTACCGCACAGCAGCAGGTCATGGCGGCAGCTTGATGTCGTTTCTAAAAGCCAAACACTCGACACACACCCTGCCGACACAAAAATACAAGCTCCGGCGAGCGGCCGGCAACGTAGTATGCAGCCGGTGGATGCGAAGCCGGTGGGCCACAAATTATGGCGGACGGAAGTGGCGAACCGAAACCTCACGGGCTCGGCCAGGCTCGGCCAATCAAAGGAGGCGGGCGGGAGAACTTCCCAGAGGAGGAGAAGGATTTTTCGAGAGGGTGAGGGTGTGTCGGAGGATCAAAGAATGGCGCTACCTTTCCGTATACAGGGGCCTTAGATGTGCTAACAGATGTTTGTGTCTGCTACAAAAGCGTCAGTGGCTGCTCCAAGTTAACATTCTAGCCCGCTACAGAAGCTGCTAGAAAAGGTTGAATGCCGTTTCCATCACTGTAAGTGTGCTCTCTCCGATTTCGTTCAACCTGCCTTCGAAGCTCTTTATTGGCCGCCATCTTGGTTTTTACCGATTTGACTGGACAAGTGCCCATGTTTAGATTAACCCAGTTTTCCGTGAAAGTGGGATGGGCGCTTCCCCGGTGTTTTACGGTAGTGTAAAAAAAGTGTTTGGGGCGCCATACATTTTTGTTGCATGCAGTGCCATCTTTGTTGTCACGACCACAGCCAGGAAAATGCCATGTACTGTGATGTCTCCCTTATGAGGATACCTCCTTTCCCACAAGAAAATATCCGTAATAGGAATTGTCCATAATAACGGGACAGAAATGCACACGTTTACCCAATTTGTCCCCAAAAATGTTGTCTATAATAACTAGCCAGAAATGCACACGTTTACCCAATTTGACTCCGAAAATGATTGCCTATAATAACAGGACAGAAATGTACACGTTTACCCAGTTTGTCCCCAAAAATATTGTCTATAGGAATGGGACAAAAATGCACATGGTTATTCAGTTTGCCCTCGAAAATGTTGTTTATGATACGGGACAAAAATGCGCATATTTAGCCAGTTTGTCCCCGGAAATGTTGTCTGAATAGCGTTGTATGCGCATAAATGGGGTCCGTATTAACGAGACACGACTACCTGTGGCATGCCTTTCCGAAATCGGGCAGTGCTGTGTCCGATCTGGTTTGGTCCTTTCCTGAAAACGGCATGAATTGCCCTTATAAATATAGACCAGTCGTGCGGTTGGGACCGTACGCCGGTGTAGACCGCATCTATTGAGTTGCCAGTCGGTTACGGTGAGTCAGTTGACTCCCTAACAAGTCCTGGTTTGCGCCCAGGTGGAGCATCCCTGCACGGAGATGGTGGCAGACGTGAACCTGCCAGCTTGCCAACTGCAGGTGAGCCCGTCTGCTTGGTTTTTGGGAAGCCTGGGGACCATCCATTTTCACTCGAGAAACTTTATTGTTCCTTAGTTGTACTGGGGAGATGGGGAGGGGGTAGCCTGCTAATTTTGTGGATAGCCTGGGGCACACAAAACATCATAGAAGCGGTTGGTGTTGTCCTGTCTATTGGGTTATCTGTGTTTCGTGTTTCTTGTACTTTTTGTCGAAATTTGCCGGTTAAAAGTTTGATGAACCAGTTGATAATGAGTTTCTTGAACTCCCCATTGGCTAGTTTGTGAGAGCTGGCCTTTTCGTGGCGAGTTTTGGCGAAACTTGCCAGAACTCGCTGTGAAAAGAGAGCTGACAGTGTAGAGTACAACTACCCTTCTTCCTTTCATGGGATGATCTCGCTGGTATTTTGTCACGACTTTCCTACTGTTGTGTCCAAGAGTAGACACACGGAATGACGAGGAAGGAGGAGCTCGAGCTGACCGACGCGAGCCAGCGAGCCAGCCGAAACGATGCCGTCTGCCGATACTGGAATCACCCTGATTGTAAATAGTTGTTCTATGTGAACTAAAGGTTTATTCGTAACGACTACGATTACTCCATGGCCTTAGAAACACAACACCTATGACAAGTATAGTTTTAATATGGCTATTGGCTGCTGGGGTTTGTTTCTCTTTCTTTTAATGCAATAGCGTTAAGGAGCTCGTGTCGCAGAAAAGTCAGCGTCGGTGGCGTCGTGACGGGACTTCACAGCCACATGACCTTGCACGGTAATTTCAAGCCACCCACAATGCTCACGTGAAATGTGACGTCGCGCGTAAATTGATAGTGATTAAAACATGACTTGTAATGTGAATTAAAGGTCGCCGCATGTCTCAAATAATTTCACTTTGTAAAGTAATTAATTTGCCTTAAAGAATAAATTAGAAGAATTTTAGGTCGGATTCAAACCCGTGACCCTTTGGTTGAGAGCCAGACACGCTACTGACTGGGCCACGCAGAGACGCTTGAAAGGCTTGGGAACGAGCAGGAGTTTATATGTTTAGGTATCGCTTCCACTTTTAAAGGGAAGCTGAAGCGGTTTTGTATTGGAAGAAACACACTTAAATCGTCTTCATTTGACCTCCAAAAACTCAAATATTGAATTTTTTTTTTTTTTAATTTGGTGCATGGAGGTTGCGTTAAATCATTTTCAAAGTACCGCCGAAGGCCCTTGTTCCCAGAGCGTGACGTCACAAAAGGGGTTTTCGGAATCTCCTCTCTCGCGCATCTTCAGCGCCTATCGAAGCAATGCACGTGCACTCAGCTATTTTTAAAAACGGCAGAAAAAGATGTTGCAACTTGCGCCAGTGTGGGGGAATATACCTGTACTAAGATATTGAGGTGGGCTAGTTGGATATGCATGATATAAAAATTAAATAGCGCAAAGGTTAGACAAAGGACAAGGGACAGAACATGTAGACAGAGACGAGCGCTAACTCACAACTGGCGTTTCTATTAAAATGCCAGTTGTGAGTTAGCGCTCGTCTCTGTCTACATGTTCTGTCCCTTGTCCTTTGTCTAACCTTTGCGCTATTTAATTTTTAGGGGCGAAGCTCCTTAGGGGCTAGCCATGTCCGTATGTCCGTCCGCCGTAGGCCGGCGTCGGGTGCTCGTGCTTCTGCTCGTGAGATCACGTGCTCATGAGCACATGCTCACGTGCTCGTGTAGGGCAAAAAAAAAAATTGGAAAAAAAAGATGAAAAAAATTATGAAAAAAGAAAAAGAAGAAAAAAAAAGAGTAGGGGGTTCTGAGATGCCATCCCATCTGTCTGCTTAAAAAAAGAAAAAGAAGAAAACCACACATTCTCCTACTGACATGAATGAAAAGGCTCAAAGAAAAAGAAGAAAAAAAAGAGTAGGGGGTTCTGAGATGCCATCGATTTTGGGGAAATCGACCGCAACGAGCCTCTGGAAAGAGGACATCAACCAAAGCTCCTCTCTAAAAAATATTGACCCGAACCTACGGTTTCGAGTACCTCCGGGCCTGAAGAGACGACGGGAAGCGGTTCTCCATAGGATTCGGCTAAAGGTCGCTTACACTAACTATTATCTTCACCTTATTGGCAAATTAGAGTCCCCAAACTGCTCCGTATGTGGAACTATCGAAGATATCCAACACATTTTACTTCAATGTACAAGTTATGATGATCAGCGAAAACAATTTTTAGAAGACATTAGGAAGTCTCCGGGATCACCCCTTACAATACAGCACTTCCTGGGGCCATGGAACAACGAAGACTGTGCTTTAAATACTACAAAGGCCCTCCTCCGTTTTCTTTCGGCAACAGGCCTGGATAAGAGACTCTAATGCTATGTACTGAACTTTCTTGCCCAAATGGTTGTGTGTGTGTGATGTGTGATTGTGCCTCTTTTGTTTTTTATGTTTCTTTCTTTTCCTCTTCCTTAACTCTGTGATATCCCGTACCCCTTTCCCACCAGAGTAGCCAGTCAGGAGATTGTACTCCCGGCTAACATCTCTGATTTCCTTTTATTGCATCAATAAAAAAAAAAAAATGAGATGCCATCCCATCTGTCTGCTTAAAAAAGAAAAAGAAGAAAACCACACATTCTCCTACTGACATGAATGAAAAGGCTCAAAGAAAAAAGAAGAAAAAAAGAGTAGGGGGTTCTGAGGTGCCATCCCATCTGTCTGTTTAAAAAAAGAAAAAGAAGAAAACCACACATTCTCCTACTGACATGAATGAAAAGGCTCAAAGAAAAAGAAGAAAAAAAAGAGTAGGGGGTTCTGAGATGCCATCCCATCTGTCTGCTTAAAAAAAGAAAAAGAAGAAAACCACACATTCTCCTACTGACATGAATGAAAAGGCTCAAAGAAAAAGAAGAAAAAAAAGAGTAGGGGGTTCTGAGATGCCATCCCATCTGTCTGTTTAAAAAAAGAAAAAGAAGAAAACCACACATTCTCCTACTGACATGAATGAAAAGGCTCAAAGAAAAAGAAGAAAAAAAAGAGTAGGGGGTTCTGAGATGCCATCCCATCTGTCTGCTTAAAAAAAGAAAAAGAAGAAAACCACACATTCTCCTACTGACATGAATGAAAAGGCTCAAAGAAAAAGAAGAAAAAAAAAGAGTAGGGGGTTCTGAGATGCCATCCCATCTGTCTGCTTAAAAAAAGAAAAAGAAGAAAACCACACATTCTCCTACTGACATGAATGAAAAGGCTCGGCGTCTACGCAGACAAGCACCACCAGAGCTTCGCCCCAAGCAACATCATTCACCACATAGAGATGCGGTCAATTTTATATCAGGAATATACCTGGGAAGCTTGCGACTGCACGCGCCGCCCTCGTGTGACACGCTCTTGGCGGCCGCCGAACATCCTCTTATGACCTTAAAAATCTTCGACTGGTCGGAGATTTTTTTTTTTTCTTGCGCTTACCGTATTTATTTGCACAATGAACGCACTCGCCTAATGAACGCACCCCCCCAAATCGGCTCTCAAAATTTCGACTTTTTTTTTTCACTCGCGTATTAAACGCACCCCCAACTTCCCCAACTCGGGCGTCAAAATTTTGACCCCCTCCCCCCCCACACGCGCGAAATGAAGGCACTTTTTTATCCTGGTGCAGCGAGGTTGCGAATGCATGGGCAGCTTGGGCGAACAAAACGCCTTGCAAAAGGCGTGAAAAAATAAAAGAAGATCCAACGGAAGAAAGAAAAAAAACATGGAGAGGAGCTTTTTTTTCTTTTTGCGCAGCGCAGTCTGGACTTTGGGTCGCGCGCCGCGCGCAAGGAGATAAGAGAAGCGGAGAAGCCCTCGCCTAAGCAAAGCGAAACAAAACAACTTGCGAAAGGCGGCAAAAAAAAAAAACAAGAAACAATCCACAGAACCAGGAGAGAAGAAGAAAAAAAAAACATAAAGAGGAGCTTTTCTTCTTTTCTTTATTTTTTTTTTTTGCACAGCGCGTATTGGTCTCGGGGTTGCGCGTCACCTGCAAGGAGATAGAAAGAAAAAGAAAAACAGAGAAGCCCTCGCCTAAGCAAAGCGCACATAATGAAGACATCCTGCCCTCGCCTCCTCCTCGCACATTGGAAAGAGAAGCGAGAAGCCCTCGAAATGAACGCACTTTTCTATCCTGGTACACCGAGGTCGCGAATGCATGGGCAGCGTGGGCAAACAAAACAACTTGCGAAAGGCGGGAAAAAAAACGAAAGCAAGAAGAAAAAAAACAAAGAAAAGCAATTTTCTTTCTTTTTTTTTTTTTTTTTTGCGCATTGCAGTTTAGTTTTGGAGTCGCGCGGCGCCGCGCGCAAAGAGATAAGAAGTTAAGTCGATTTTTCGGGATAAAAGGTCAGTTCATTATGGGAGTAAATACGGACGCAAAAATTTTACTTCGCGTAATGAACGCCCCCCCCCTAACTTTGCATCGATTTTTCGGGAAAAAAAGTGCGTTCATTCTGCGAGTAAATACGGTAGTTACATCTTGGAAGACGAATGTGATATTCAGATTCACGGGATGAAACTATGCTATTATCAACCTCTATTCCATTTTTCGAAAGAAATGTTCCAGCTTCCCTTTAAAGGGGCACTGACAACCCAAAGTTCGTATTTTTTTTTATTGTCTAAAACGATGCAACTTGTAGTCATAGACACGCAAAAAAAAACGCATCGCGAAAAAAAATTTTTTTGCGCGCGCGCGCGCCTTTTTAGTTTTGGCGTTTAAATCTCCCGCCGCCACCTCCTTGCTTCTTTTGATCGGTGACGTCAAAAATCAGGAAATTTAGAAGCTTTGTAGGTGACATTTCTATAACATTTAATAACGGCAATCGTAAAACATGTTTTTTAACGCAATTGCGAACGCACTACGGCCCCTCTTTTTGAAATACCAGAAATCAGAGTTCGGTGTGATGTTGCTTCCTAGATTTGTACCCTCCCTCGGAAAACTTGGCGGCGATCGTTGGCGAGCTTGGCGAGTCGGAGAAAAACCGGTTTTTTCCCGCCGGCGCCCTTGTATCCCTCACCTCCTCCTCGCTTGGGGTTGCCGTGGCAACGGCGGAGGTCCGAACGAAAGTCGAGTCGCAGGAGACCGCAAAATGTGACTCACTGCACTGGCGCGGATCGCGCGGGAACTTCAAATTCGGCATTTGGAAATTGTTTTTTTAATTCACAAATACTGAATTTTAAAGTTTCAAATTTTGAGGGTAATGTCCCGGCATCGTTTTCGATCGTTTCTGATAATTAAAAAGATATGATTTTGGTGTGTCAGTGCCCCTTTAAAAGCAAAGCTTTTTTCTATTTAACAGTTTGGAGGCATTGTGTTTTATTTCCTGGGAGTCCAACTAAGCAGATTGCCATCAGACAATATTTTTTTTTTTTGTTTCAATAAGAAGCGAAATTGTTCATTTGAGGGATAGAATAGGTAGCTATGAAGGAAAGGTACTTGGTTCGTGCTCTGCGAATGTTAAGAGTTTGTTTCCGGCCACCGAGATGGACCATGCATTCTCAAACCGCGCTCCCAGGAATACCCCAGGCTACTCCCTAAGCTTCCTCGAGGTTCCAAATCCTCTCGAGCGACCCTTTTCCCTCGGTAAAGTGTGCCTATTTCTGTTTTGTGCCTTGTGATTTAAAGCGTTAATTTTGTGCACCGTAGTCCCGGACAGAATAAAAACGGCAGGGAGGGTTTTTCAGTTTACCCGCCTTCACGGCGAACCTCCTACCTTCGTTAAAGCTTCGTCGTCTCACGAGTTCGAGTGTGCACATGCAGCCGGACGGCGGAAGGCGGAAGGCAATGTGTGTGTGCTTGCTGGAAGCCAGGCATTCTAAAGACTCGTACCACAGTGGAAAGTTGGGCGAGTCGGTTAAACATGATTACGAAAAAACTGAGCGACAAACACTACGAGGAACGAAGATGAGTGCGCAGGTGGAGCGCCGATTGTGGACAGTTTATTTTGGAAGTAACGCCCGTCGGTGCGGTCACATCTAACAAAAGAAATGCATAACATCGCACAAGCGTCACAAATTAAAACCGCGCAAAAACTCAAGCTCACGGTCATCAAGAGCCACCGAAGGCACACTGACCTCTTTATTGTTAGAAATAAAAAAGGTCTCGGTTATCTCTCTTTTATTTCGAAGAATCGAGAGGTCAGCGCACCTTCGTTTCGCTCTTTGTGAACGTGAGCCTGCGTTGTTGAGCAGTTTTAACATGCGACAATCATTCGATTTGATGTATTTTTTTTATCAATGTGACCTCGCTGACGAGCGTTACTTCCAAAACAAACAGTTGACAGTCAGCGCTCCGTCCTTCGTTGTTTTTATCTCACTGTTCTTTCAAAATCATTCAAAGACGACTGTTGTTTTCGTTCTGCTGGCTACTTTAGACAGCCAAGCGGAAGAATATATTGCTTTATGGTACCTTTTTCTTGAACAACTCTTTTACCACACTCTTACACTTTTACAAGGATGCCGAAATTGCTTTGTTTTCTTTTAAACCGACACGCCGTCCGCTCCCGTCGTCTCTCTGCCTTCCCCCGTGCAGATAGCAATGGGGTTGCCCCTGCATCGCATCAAGGACATCCGCCTGCTCTACGGGGAGTCCCCCTGGGGGGACTCGCCCATCGACTTCGACGTGCCCGAGCAGCGGCCCCGGCCCCTGGGGCACGTGATCTCTGCCCGCATCACCTCGGAGAACCCCGACGAGGGCTTTAAGCCGAGTGCGGGCACGGTGCAGGAGCTGAACTTCCGCAGCAACAAGAACGTCTGGGGCTACTTCAGCGTGGGGGCCTCGGGGGGCCTGCACGAGTTCGCTGACTCCCAGTTCGGCCACTGCTTCTCGTGGGGCGAGGACCGCGAGGAAGCCCGCGAGTGAGTCTCCTCGCTGCCGCCTCGCCTGTTGGGTTCGGTTGGGCTTCTGTCGAGAGCGCCGGCAGGAAGGGCACCTGACCCAACACGCTAATCTCCCTGGCCGGTTTCGTTGCACTGCCGCCATTGCCATGCATCGTGGGAACTGTAGTCTTTCGTAACGCGCGACGTCCCTTTTGAGGGTGTGCACGAGACGGCACGAGCTGTCTCGTGTATTGCTGCCTGCCTCCCATCGATTACGGTTATGGGAGCGTCGCGTTTGTGGGAAACGCACGGCGAGATCGGTCCGTTAGACTAATGAAAAAGGGGGGGAGAAAAGTGAAGCGCTCTTTTGATCTGTTGCTGAAACGTCCCGTGTGCGGAATGTGCTGGGGACACGTCGAGAGTGTTGTGCAACACCGTGACTTCACGTCGCAAGTCACGTCACGCGGCGGTGCGACGTTGTTTCATTTAATGTCGTGCGACCTGGCATTTCCCGGTGCGACGTGACCCGCGGTGGCACCGGCCACGCAACCGTGTGGCCCATTTTGGCGTCTCGCTAAATTTATCCGACGCTGTCACTTTCTTGTCGCTCGCATTGCCACAGTACGGTTCCGGCGACACCCACGTGCCTACTTTGCCGCACGGCACGTGTGCACGCAACCGTTGAGAGTTGCGGAAGGGGACCAGCCTACGACAAGGCGCGAGTAATGTCCGGACTCGAGGGTGCAACCTGCACCGGAGGTTCTAAGATTGCGAACGTTGCGATCAAAATGTCGATCCAGATTCGAGTACGTCGAAGGTTCCTCAACTTCTCTTTAACTCGCGCGAAGCAAGCACGTTACAAATTGAAAGCCTCGTGCATTTTGCCTTTGCTACACATTTTTTGGCAGATTCTGCATGTGGGAAGTGTCACATGGGAGCCGTTGTGGTCCCGGGAATCGCCCGTTAAATTTCTGGCGCACGCGCGCTTCTGATTTCTGAATGAAACTTAACGCCGGCAGCATTTGCGAGGCTCGTGCCCTTTTGTGTTTGTCGCACAAAGCGGTTCCTCCCGCTCACCGTCTCCCCGCCACGTGCGTCCAGGAACCTGGTGCTGGCCCTGAAGGAGCTGTCGATCCGGGGCGACTTCCGCACCACGGTGGAGTACCTGATCACCCTCCTGGAGACGGAGGCCTTCCTCAACAACTCCTTCGACACCGGCTGGCTGGACAAGCTCATCGCCGAGAGGGTTCAGGTCAGGAGGCCCGCCCGGCTTTGACGGGACACTGAACCAAAAGAAAAGATTCCTGGAACGTGTGGCGCTTTCGTGCCGGAGCCTGGGGCATAGCCTCGGTAGAGCGTGCAGTGCGGAGTGTTGCCGATTTGGACACCGCTCTTTGTGTGCATCACAAAAAAAAAAAAAAAAGCTTCTACTTTTTATTGTTCTATTTCGAGGCAGCATCCGACTGTGGTTTGGCGTGTTTAGCGCTCGGTCCCGTCTTCTCTTTGAGCGCTTCGTCGCTGCCGAGAATCTTAACAAGTTCTGCGTGTGGTTTCTTTTTCTTTTTTCAGTCTGGGAAGCCAGACACTATGTTGTCGGTGATCTGCGGGGCACTGCACGTGGCCCACAGGACCATCTGCGAGAATTTCCGCAACTTCCAGACCTGCCTCGAAAAGTGAGCAACTTTTCTGCAAAACATTTAACAAGCTTTTGTGCTTCTTTGCAGAATTGTTTGGCCTCTTCTCAAAATGATCCAGCTCGTTAATTTATCTCGTTTGCTTACTCGTTTACAAACCTCGAGTGAATTTTTCATAGCAGTTTGACACAAATTAATCAGTCACCGTCGTGCACTTTCTCGTCCTGAAAGCGTGCGTTCGAGGAGGCGGAGAGGTGTTTAATGATTGCGAAAAATTTACTTAGCCTTGTTATCTTCTTCTCAGGAATATACATATTCTAGGCTTTCATCTGCACTGCGTTGGAGTGGGTGGGGCTGAAACTCTAGTTCCGACGATAATGCACTGCAATGCCTTGCAGGGGTCAAATTCTTCCAGCCACGACACTGACCAATTCACTGACTGTCGACCTCATCAATGAGAGCATCAAGTATACCGTCCAGGTCAGTAACTTGTGTCTTTTCTCCTCTGTTCTGTTGTTTTGATGTGATGCAAATGTGGAACAGAAGTGCTAGGTTGTTGCTAGCGGTACTCCAATGTGTTCACATCAGTGAGTGCCTACCTGCGCCTGGCAAAGAAAGTCTAAATGTTTCACATTCTTGTAGTGTGCCCGCAACTTCGTCGAGAATTCACACATTGATCGATTTGCCTCGTCAAACTGGGGAACCATAAATTTATTTAAAAATGTTTTAAAAACCCAGTAATATATATATATATATATACCGTAAAATTCCGAGCGAACGCCCACGTTTGAAGGATCGCCCACCCGCCCCTTTTTGTCCAACATCTGTTGGGAACGGTATTCCGATACATCGCCCTTCCCCCGATTCCCGCCGGACGTCACGCGATGTCCGACGGGAATCGCGCGTCAACGGCGCGATCTGCGGTCGCGCGTTTTTGTCTGCGATCTGCGCGCGTGAAATGCGTGAAATGCCAATCTGCTGCGTTTGCGATCTGCGCTATCCGTTTCCGAGTTTTCAACGGATTCCCGTGTTTTTGCCTACGATCTGCGCGCGCGATATCGATTCCTAGCTGTAACACGCGCGAGTTGTTCCCGCGTGTATTATTGCATCGTGAACTGCGATTCTGATGCGGCCGCGATCTGCTTGATTTGTTTCCGTGACATGCGGGTTTGCAGCGGATTCCCGGGTTTACGTCCGCGATCTGCGCACGCGATATCGGTTTCTGCGGTATCCGTTCCCGTGAGATGCGAGTTCTCGGCGGGTCTCCGCGGGTTCTTCGCGCTGTCAAACGCGAATCTGCTGCGTCTGCAACCTGCGGTATCCTTTCCCATGACACAGGAGTTCGTAGTGAATTCTGCGTGTTTATCGCATCGTGAAACGCGCATTCGCCGTGTCCGCGATCTGCAGTATCAGTTCCCGCGTCACGCGGTTTGTAGCGGGGGCCCCGGTTCTTATCATTATTTCTGATAAAATTTTGCTGTGGCATCCCCAAAGATAGCCCACCCCATGTTTTTCACCATTTATCTCTTCATTTTGGGTGGGCGTTCGCTCGGAATTTTACGGTATATATATTTTTTTTCTGTGCAATTTTTTTTTGCGATTGAGACGTGGGCGGGGACTCTCCAGGGGTCCGATTTTGGTCAAGGTGAGAGTAGGAGCATTCTGGGCTTCTGATTGGACGTGGCACTTCAGCTTGCACGTAATCAGGCAATGATGCATTTTTTTTTTTATTCGTTTGAGAGTTTAAAAATGAGTAAAATTTTGGTGAGACCATCTCACCAGCTCCCAAAAATTGCGAGGAAGATCTCGCGACTTCCAATGTGCTTGTCCTCAGTACTCCTTCATCCACCGGTCGATGTCGGCTTGTGTACTGCAGCTGAACAACTAGAGGTTTACAAAAGAAGCTCTGATTGTCAATGGCTTCCGACGTGAAATAGCAGACGATTAGAATTTTTGCCCGCGTTCGATCTTGCTCAGCCGTGGTGCTCGGTCCGTAGCAGACAATCAACATTTTTTGCGGTTCGTTAACAAACAACAAAAGCTTTTTTTTTTTTTTTCAAATGGCGCTCTGTAGTAGACAAACCGTCCATGAACGCTATCTTCGCTTGCTCCGCGAGAGGCAAATTTGATCTCACGGTGGCCAAAATCGGACCCCAGGAGCATGTGGGTGCATCTAGAAGGCATAAGATGACTTCGAGACCTTCCAAGTGCTGCCTTGGCACGTTTTTCGCCAAAATAGCAAATCTTCCAAGCAGACCAAGCAGCCAAGACGTCCTCACATATTGATAAGGGGTGACACCCCCCCCCCCCCCCCTCCCAAAAGAAGTTGTAAAAAAAAGTTGATTTTGAAAAATTTCATATTTACATCCACCAACATCTAAAGAGTATTCCCAGGAAGTTTCATTTGTTTACGCTGCATAAGTATTTTTTTGTAAATTATTTTCGGTCCACCGTTGCTGAAGAGAAAGGTAGAGCTTCGAGCGCTTTGAATGCGTTTTTCTTCGTCCACCTTTTGGCCTAACTTTCAATTTAGGGAAACTATCGTTTGGCAGTGGGACAAAACGGAAGGCTCATTCATTGTTTTTCCCAACTGGAATTTAACGGGCAGTACAACCGTGGCTTTTTTTATTTTTTACTTTGTGGATGTCTTTTATAAGAGAGATGAAGATTTTGTCGAAACATAAAAGGCAAAAAACGTATTAATTTTTCAGCGCGGTTTCAGCACAATATAAATTATTTTTTGGCGATTTTGTTTTGACAGTTGCACTCTCCAGGCATTCTGCTGCGCATCTAGTGAAGAAAAACGTTGGGTATTACGTTAGTTTTCTTACGATAGGTTTTCTAAACAATCTGTGTTCCTGATTTAAAACGAATATGTATAATTTCTTTCACAATTAATGTACACAGATGAAGCTTTGCACTGCATTGTTTGTTGCAACTGCCTGTATATACTGTGACTTTCATTCATGTTGAGCCAAAAGTTTAAAAGTTGACCTTTTTAGGTAGTGCCCTGCCTTAAACGTTTGGGAGAAAAGTAGGAGAGCGTCGCTCTCGAATGCTCGGGCTCCAGCACGTGCTCGTTGCCCTTCGTTGCGCTTTAGCTGTATGGGCACGCTGCGAAGCTCGCGAGGCTTTGAAGCATAATACCAAAGATAGGAAGCTCGCGCTGGAGGTGGAACGACCGGAGATCTTCCCCATTATTTTCATCCCAACAGTGACTGTGGGTGAAAAGCGGCGACCTTGCTGGCCCGGGAAGAAGGTATAGGGTCCTTTCAGATGCGTAGCGTCTATAGGGCCAGCTCTTGGCGCTTTTGTGTCCACGGCAACTCGTCTCAACGTTGACATCACACTATCGACGTCGTTGGCGTAACGGTTGTCGCACGACACGACATGACATTGCGGCGTTGCAATGTCACACGGTGGCTTCGTAGAAGCAGAAAGTCGGGGCGCAAATGAGCTGGCGGAGATTACTCGACGTAACTCGACTGCGAGACTTCACGAAGCAATAACCACACGAACGCGCAAAGTCTCTAATACAGCTAAAGATTCATTTGGCTTGAGATGTGCTCAATTCAAATAGGGAATGCTATGAAGCAACAAAACATCGTGAAAGAAAGAGGGAAAACAATCGTCCTCCTTGCACGTCTGCACTCCTACAGCTAGCCACTCGCTCCAAACACACGGGGTGAGGAACCAGCCTCCACTAAACCCAAAACTGGACCCACACAGACCAAGCAGCGAAGAGGGGAAGGTGAGGAGGAAACCCGGTTGGGATCAAAGTTTGCGTCGTTATCGCTTATGTCTGACCTTACATGTTTCCGAAACCCTCGTAGTGTGGCTTGGCCTCCTTGCTGTGCCCTCAAAAAGAAGGGGCCATAGAGGTGCCGCACATTCGGAACGCCTGCGGAAAGTACCAAGGAGATGGCTAGTTCTCTTACTCTCCGGCCACGTGGTCACGTCGTGCAGGTGTCCCAGTGCGGCCCCACCACATACTTCCTGTGCATGAACGGGTCCGGGCGGAAGGTGGAGGCCCACCGGCTGAGTGATGACCGGCTGCTGCTGTCCATAGACGGTGCCTCCTACACGACCTACATGAAGGAGGAGGTGGACCGCTACCGGGTGGTCATCGGGAACCAGACCTGCATCTTCGAGAAGGAGAAGGACCCCTCCGTGCTCAGGTGGGGGCGAGGGTGCTTTGTTCCGTTTTGGGGGAGGGGATGGCCCTCGTTCGGTTCCCCACAGTTATTTGGCCTATTTGGCAACAAACTTGCTGGCTCATCCTCTGCCTGCTAGAAATTTTAATGCAGAATTGCATTCTTACTGAATCCTAACTCTGATTTCGTAATGAAGCGTGCCACAGCGGTTGACGGCGGCGACGGTCGCTCTTTGCCAAGGGGCATAGAAACGGCGTATATAACTGTGCGAGGAACGGACAAACTTGCCTGCTGTACAGGGGGAATTTTGCCGCGTAAAGGGTTTCCACCGGCCCACGTAGGGTGCGGGCTTGTCCTCTCTGCGTCGTACCCGTTTAACGCCCTTGCGCCCGTGCCACGGTCCCCAGGTCTCCCTCGACGGGCAAGCTGCTCCAGTTCCTGGTGGAGGACGGGGCCCACGTGGTGTGCGGCCAGACGTACGCCGAGGTGGAGGTCATGAAGATGGTCATGACCCTCAGTGTGGAGGAGAGTGGTTGGTGAGTCGAGACAATAAGCCGGATTGGAGACTGTGCCTGGAGTGTGTCGTGGACCGGCGTTTACCGCCCCACACCGCCCGTGAAACGAAAGTGCAGTCGTGATGTGGCGGCAAATGACGTCGCAAAAGCCGGGGTGTTGCGACGTCGGTTGTCACGATCCTGGTGGTCGGCGAACAACCGAACACGAGCAAAGTTGGAGTGACTTTGCTCAGTCTGACTTCGATCTACTACGGCCATCTGTCACTACTGCGCAACAGATGGCCACAGTGTGCCACTGTGCTCTATCGTCGTAAGTGGTTGCAGATGTTGTCGATCAATGAGTGAAGTAGCCTTTAGTAGCAAACGGGTGCTCATTGTGACGTGGGCGCATGCTCGCTGTTTTGGCGGCAAACGCTTCTAATTAGTTATTTCGCAGCTTCGTCGAGCGCACTTCAGTTTCTGCACGAGCGGTTCTAGACTAGATAAATCTTTGGTTCTTCATACATATTTTTATACCGCGAAAATCCCGGGAGATGCCCCACCCTCGAAAGATAGTCCACCCCTATTTTTGGCTTGATTAGCTATATTTTTTTAAACACTGAAAGATAGCCCACTTCTAGTAATAGTAGTGTTAAGGATCAATGATATGGTCTCGGCGCAAATGCGGCTAGTTAGCTATGCCGGGATATCAGCGAACATTGCCGCCTGGGTAATACGGTCACCTTTGCCTCGTTGCCCCCAGCCACAATAACAAGCTTGGAAGGGACACATGACCTAATAATAGCATTTTTCAACTTTTCTTGATTGTACACCAAAAGGTAGCCCACTCCTATTTTCACCCGATTTGCTCTTGATTTTAGGTGGGCTATCTCTCAGGATACTACGGTAGTTTCCTTTTATGGCGGAGCTGCTAAGGGCTAGTTTCCCCAGGATCGTGTCCCGCACCAAACAAATGTTGACACCCGTGGTCGACACAACAGTTTGGTTGCCGCCGTCGCTCATAGAGGGTGGTAGCTGTCCAGAGTGTTGTGTTTGCCGGTTGTCTGCTTGCTGCCGTCGCTCGTTGATCGTGGCAACTAGTGCCACTAAATAAGCTACGCTTCAGAGTAATGACACTTGGCCATATTGTGGCTTAAAATCACGGTTGCCAGTTATCTGAAGCTTTATCTGAAATCACAGGAAACGCTTTTCTGCCCTCCACAAATGTTTAAACAGTTTGCGACAGAGCAAAGCAATATTACATGACCTTCCTAACACCGAATCTAATGCTAAGGAGGTCGCACTTTTGAATCGTGACGTTCGGCAATTGCGTCTGCTCTGCATACGAGCCAAAATGGCAGCGCCCACAGCAATGTCGGGGAACGTAGTGTTGATACTCTAAGCGCAACTCATTTAGTGGCTCTAGCGGCAACCTTTCCAGCCTCGGCAACCAGACAACTGGTTGCTGCCGTCGCTCATAGATGGCAACAACATTTCTTCGGGGGAAGAAGAGCGGAAACGGAACGAGCAGCGATGGGTGCAGCAGCGCGAATGATTCCGCAACCGCCGCGAGGCCGCTATCTCCTAAAGTTCCACTGCGTCGAGCGCTTCAGATTTCCTTGGTAAAGAAGAGCAGATTGCTCGCCTCGAAAGCTACCACCGAGAACAGAAGCTACAGCTCCGCTGCTCTTCCCTCTTCACCAGAGTGGAAAGGCTGAAAGTTTTTTTTAGCTACGCTACGTTCCTACGTGCCCGCCCTTGCTCGAACGAAGCTAGAGTCGCTGACGAGCGGGGTGGGGAATAAAAATCGAGATGCTATAAGTAGAGATTTAATTCATAAATTGCGTCGTCATTTAAATCGAAGCAGTTTCATTGTGACGATTGAAATCAATCCTTTCCCGCAAAAATAATCCCAGAAATAGTTTTATTTACCATTTTTGTATTATTTGGTACTTACTTTCTTTGTGCATTTGTTTATACAGTGATATCTCGTTACTTTGAACCCGAGGGGGACCAGAACTTTGTTTGAATGAAAGAAAAAGTGTTAGTTTCCTTCGTAGAAACACATAGGACAGGACCTGCGTGTTATTTTGAATTGAGAGTATTTGAATTAATGAGATTCCACCGTATTCAAATAAAATAATCATTGAGGAAGAAATATTTATATCGAGCAGAGCACGAACAAAAAGCGGTGTTCTTCTAAGCAGTCGGAGTGTCTATCTCTCGTTCTACCTCTCACTTCATTCGTCAGCTCCGTAGAGCAAATCGAACCTTGAAAGTAAGAAATGGTCTAGCATCACAATCGTTTAGCGATACCCTCATGGCACTTTTCATCAGATAGTTTAACGCATACTAAGTTAGTTGTTCTCAGAGTTTCACTTATGCGTGACAGCATTTGCTATCCGAATTTGTCTACTGGGAGCAGCTGCACCTTGTGACTGCATCGATATGCAGTTGGTGTCACGCGATGTAAGTTTTCTGCTAAATTTGGTGGGGAAGCTGAATTGGTGTATAACTCGCGTGACGTCAATTTCCCGGCTAAATATAGCGGGGAAACATAATTTGTGTATAGGTCAGGTGACACAAGGTCACGTGACATAATTTTTCCCACTAAATGTAGCGGAGAAACTGAATTGGTGTTCAGCTCACGTGACGTCAATTTCACCACTAAATATAGCGTGAAAATTGAAGCCACGCGACGTCACAGGCCACGGCTTCACAAAGTTCGGCTTCACTTAATCCGACTTCACGAAATCCGAAGCCACTTGCCAAAGAATGTTTTACATTTAAATAAGAATATCCTATTACAGGGAAATCGGAACATGGAAGAGAAGGCAAATAGAACTTTATACCTTCCTAAAAAATCGAGCTGATTTTGTTCTAATTTTATAGTTTTACATTTGCTTTAAATTTACAAGAATACTTTCTTCTGCAATAGTATCGGCGACGCTTGCATTAGTCAATTAATCTGCCACAGTTTAGAAATACATCTCATAATAAATAATAATTTTTTTAGCTACTGCGATTCAAATCAAATTAATCCGAGTTAAATCGAATAAATCTGATTTACATCAAGTAGATCAGAATTTCTTGATCTTTAAAAACTGTCATGATTTTTGGTGAGAACAGTAGGGCATCTCATTCGAGCACCCGAGCCATCGGCATGTGCTCATTGCCTTTTGCCGTGCTTTGGCTTCACAAAGCTCGCTCTAAGCTCGCGAGACGCTGTAGCATTGTTGAAGGTGTGAAGCTTAAACTCCTCTCTGGCGTTTTCCTCGGTGACTGTAGCCGAAAGTTAGCCCCCTAACCCGTCTACTCTCGCCCCGAGCTACTTTATTCTATACCTTGAGAGTGCTCGTCACACGTCACCATCGGTGTCCCCCGTTTTCCAGCGTGCACTTTGTGAAGCGCCCCGGCGCCGTCCTGGAGGCCGGCTGCGAGCTGGCCCGGCTGGAGCTGGACGACCCCTCGCGGGTGAACAAGGCCCTGCCCTTCGAGGGCACCTTCCCCCATGTGGAGGGGGAGGACTACCAGGGGGGCGACAAGCTCAACCAGCAGTTTGTGGCCGCCAGGCAGATGCTCGAGAATGTGCTCGAGGGCTACGCCCTGCCGGACCCCTACTTCCAGGTGGGACAGTGGGCCTTGTCTTCTAGGTGGGATCAGTCGAGCTCTGTCTTTCGGGAAGAGGGGACGGGAAACTTTCGAGATGCATTCTTGAACGCACAAAGTACATTCTAATGGAACTAAACCTCATTTCATCCTCCATCCGTCTGCCCTCCGGTCACCGGCTAGCGACGGCGTATGCTACCGGCGTCGCTAACCAGTGGCACTTGTTGGCGTTATTTCGAGGCGTAGAAGCGCCATTCGATTCCTTGTCCTCGTCTGTTGGCGTGGTACGGAATAGAGCGCATTTTCAACTGCAAACAAGAGCTTGGGATGCAGAACGTCCGGAGTGCTCCTTTGCCTAAACATGCCGTCTTCTCCTCTGTGCAGCCTCACCTGAGTTCCACACTGGACACCTTCATGCGAACCCTGAGGGACCCCACCCTACCCCTCATGGAGCTCAAGGTCGGACGGCCCTTTTTTTTGCCGCTCGCGATTGTGGGGACTACGTCGCTCGTCGGCGGTTTTATTGAGCCGCTTTTCGTTCGGATGTCGCGAGCATTCCTTCTTGGGTTCGGTTTGTAGGGCTGGGACATAGCCATTTGCTCTGAAATATTAAGGAGGGCTAGTTGGTTAAACACATTAACATAATAAGTGCAAAAGGCAGACAAGGGTGTGAAAAGGACAGGACTAGCGCTAGGTTTTTTTATGTTCCCTGGTTGATCTTTCTTTTACTTTCTGCGCGATTTAAATCAAACTTTTTCGTTTAATCGGTGTCTGCATGTTGAGTTTCGTGCATATGTTTCCAATGGTATGTCTGGACAAACTTTTACGTGCAAAGATCCGTTTCACTACCTCTCGTTTTTCGTGTGTTGGCATTTTTAAAATTTTCTGCGTTTTTAATTGTTTTTCTTTACCTCGCCACAAATTAAACATGTTGTATTGGTAAGTCTATAAACGAATGAATGAAACGAGCCACCCGCATTTCCAGGACATCATTTCGTCCATATCTGGCCGCATCCAGCCTGCCGTCGAGAACAGCATCCGGCAGCTGATGAAGATGTACGACAAGAACATCACCTCGGTCCTGGCACAGTTCCCCAGCCAACAGGTGAGGGACCGGCGGATCGCCCGAGGGATTTCGTCGCGTTGCGGGAAAATGCGTGCCGCCACCGGTGAACCGTTCCTCCGTTAATTGTCGTCGGTGCCTCGCCGTTCACCGGCCCCTCTCCGTAAATGGCAGGGATTCGTGAGACGGGACGATCGAAGCTCCTCTCTGCCATTCTTGCCTTGTTAGCAACTCGAAGAAAGTAAACGTACAGACTTTGTCTATTAAAAGCTCGTACCGTCTGCGGGACCTTGCAGTAAACGTACAATCGAGGTAACGTGACAATGCGGTCGACAGGGTCACATTTCGCCTCGGTCGCTTTGTTCCACACCCCCCTCGTGTACAGCGAAACCCGTATAGAACGAACCCACGTACAGCGAATTATTGTTGATATCGAACTCGCGAAAAATTTAAATAAAAACGCATGTAAAAAGTACTTTTTATAATGAACAACATATTGGCTACCCCCCCCCCCCCCCCCGGAAGGCTTCCAAAAACGCACAAACAATCGTCTTGTAGCTTCTCCCTTCTCCCAAAAAAGAAGTAGGAAAAAAAGAAAATTCAAAAAGCTCAAGTTGCGAGCAAAATTGAGCGAAGAGAAGCGATTCAGGAGGGAGGAAAGCTAAAAAATACACTCTGCATGCATGCACAGAAAAAAAAAAAAAAAAACTTTTCATTCCAAAGCGTTTGCCCACGAAGAGAAGTGATTCAGAAAAGAAGATAAGCTAAAAAAACACTCTGCAGGCATGCAAAAAAAAAGGAAAAAAAAAAGCAGCTTTCCAGCGCGTTGTTACAAGGCGGAAGTGAAGAGATGAGAAAGAAAGAGAAGCTCTCGCCTTACAACGAACTCATCGTGGAAGTTGGTTGTAAATGTTTTTTCTATATCGAACTACTTGCTATATCGAACTGATCGTAGTGTTTCTCGCTGTTCGTTATAAATGGGTTTGACTGTAGCATGGTTATTTATAGGAACGAGTCATAGTGTTTTCTCGCCGACATCTTTCTTTCTGCCCCCCAGTTTGATGTCTAGCTCAACAACTCTCTCCCTCCTCGACGGCACGCAGATAGCGAGCGTGATCGACAGCTACGCGGCGACGCTGCAGAAGCGGGCGGACCGGGACGTCTTCTTCATGACGACCCAGGGCATAGTGCAGCTGGTGCAGCGCTACCGCAATGGCATCCGGGGACGCATGAAGAATGTGGTGCAGGAGCTGCTCAAGCAGTACCTGGCCGTGGAGACGGACTTCCAGCAGGGTGAGTGGCCACTTCCCTGCCTCCTCCTTTTAGTCACCGACCAAAAATGGCAGAGAGGAGATGGGGACATCACAATGTCTCGTTATGGTGTCGTCTGATGTCACAGTGTCCTGTGATCCCCTCCCCCGCCCCCCTTCCCCGAAATCCAGCCAACCCTATACTAATATACGCATGCATTTTGACCCCTTCCCCACTTTCTCACACCCCAAGTCATGGATGTCCCAGGCACTTTAGCCCTCCCGGAAAAAAAATTCCTGGTTACCCTGCCTGCGATGTCCTAATGTCACAAATGGAAAATGATAAATGAATGTAAAACTGAAAATAAATGTTTAATCGGGTGAACTTGTGCCTATAAACTTGAACGGAAAAGAATGTATGTTGTGCGACAGCAAGGAAAGAGCGACTGGTCCAATGTTGTCGGCTTTTTAGGGGTGAAGCTCCTTAGGGGCTAGCCATGTCCGTCCGCCGTAGGCCCGGCGTCGGGTGCTCGTGCTTCTGCTCGTGAGATCACGTGCTCGTGTAGGGCAAAAAAAAATTGGAAAAAAAAAGATGAAAAAAGTTAGGCCAGTTTGAGATCCCCTCCGTCGACGCTCGTCCTCTTCCGTCGGCCGTCCTTGGTGAGGCACAACCAGCGTTGCGTTCTATTCCATGTGTCGTTCGGCCCGCGTGGCCCGTCGCGACGTGTGACGGCGAGGAACGTTTTGTCCCGCAGGACATTACGACAAGTGTGTGACCCTGCTGCGGGAGAAGCACAAGGACAACATGTCTGCCGTCATGCACAAGATCTTCTCCCACCTCCAGGTGGCCAAGAAGAACCTGCTCGTCATCAAACTCATCGTAAGTGCGGCGGGGCAGCCCAACTTCCAGGCTCCACTGGAACGCCAGAGCGCCTACGAGAGCACGCTCGTGTTGAATGTAACATTAGGCTAGAGCGACGCGTGCGTTGGTGCATACCTTTCAACCGGACACCTGATGATGGCAGAGGCTCCTCTCTCGCCCTCATTACTGCTAGCCAATGTTCCTCCGCGATGCACAAATAGTCTGCTACCGAGAATGCGACGTATATTTAATGCACTACGGTTCAGAGTGGGCGCAGTTGGCAATAGTTACAATTGGATAATGCGACTCTCCGAGCTCGAGGCCCAGTGTCTGGATGCGTTTTGCTTTGTCGCAGGTTGTTGTAACACTTCCGGAGTACGGAAGAGCATTCCCTACGATTTCGGGTAGAGCTTCGGATGGCTTGCAACAACGATCTTGAGCAGTATGGTGGCTGAAGTGTGTTTATTCTGGAGCATAGTAGCTTTTTAGCGGCTCTAGCTACGAGGAATTTTCGCGGGAGTTCTCGCTCGGAATTGTGCGACGGAGCTGACAATTGGTTCTGCGTCGCCCAGGACCACCTTGTGCGGTCATGAACCGGGCCTGACGGACGAGCTGTCCAGCATCCTGAACGAGCTGACCACCCTGAGCAAGACCGACAATGCCAAGGTGGCACTGAGGGCCAGGCAGGCAAGTCCCGACTTGCGTCCCTTGGGGCGGTTTGTAAGCGGTCGGAAGCCAGAGGCGTCGCTGTGGTGCGTGCCACTGACTGGTGTGTGTAAGCATCCTCGAATGTGGTCTCTCGATTTCCACCTGGTGACGTAATTGAAGTGTCGTGCCGTCGCTTGTCACGGTCCTTGCGGCAGCACAGCAGCGGAGGTGGATATACAGTAGACTCTCATTAATTTAAACACTGAATTTTGTTTGAATTATCTGAAGTTTGAATTGTCAGAATTTCTTCTAAATATGTTGCAAGATAAAATTATGATTTGCTATATGAATGGCTACAAAGCAGTTATATTATGGTTTCCTCTACGTAGTCTTACTGATCATAAGCAGGTATGCCACACAAGAAAAATTTGAAATGTATGACAAGTTCCTTTATCCCTCAAAAATGTTGTTTATTGTTAGACAATTTATTGTTTGTGAAATGTCGAAACAAAATTAAGTTTGTTCATTGGGCCAAGAAGTTGTCTAATGTGGACTATTAAGGAAGAGACGCACGAGCGATGAAAACGGGCACCGCGCGGCACTTTTCATGGCAAGTTGCGCGGATGCTGTGACGTGGACCTACGCCATTCCACCACGTCGCAGCATCCATGCAAATTGCTATGGAAGTTTACGCATGGTGCCCGTTTCCAGAGCTCACGTGTGCCCGCTTAAGGAGGAAGTGGGTTCTCAAAAAATATTTTTTGTTTATTGGTCTATCTCTATGATTTTTTGCACAGGCATGCAGTTTATTGTGCTGATTTCATAACTGCAATCAGATTTCAGATATCTCTTCTTTGTCAAAAGTTATCAACAAAATAAAATATTAATTAGCTAATTTTAGGAAAAGTTTTAAAAAACCTTATTAAAATTTTTAATGAAAAAAGGATATCAATTGATTCCCAAAGAGATGCCATACAAGCTAAAGCTATTTTTATTTCTTTAGCAGCATATAATCATGTAAAAAAATTAAAGTGAATAGAAGACATACAATTTCATTTCATTTCATTTCATTTCATTTATTGGTACCCTCAGGGCCCGAAGGCATTACAGAGGGGGTGGGAATATTACGTACAAGTTAATAGAAGACTCAAAACACTAATCAAGTTCTAGTAGTATGGATACAGCATTTTTAAAATCGACAGGATTAACAATTGTGGCGATGGATGTGGAAAGGTGATTCCAGTCAGCAGACGTACGAGGTATGAATGATCTGTAGTAGGTATTAGTGTGGCACTGCGGAATTTCGACTTTATGTATGTGATCATTGCGTGATGATATGTAGGATGGCTCCAGTAAGAGTTCAGTCTTAAGGATTGGGTTGTGAAAAAATATTTTCTGAAATAAACTTAATCGATAAAACTTTCGGCGTAAAGAAAGAGTTGGTAAGGATAGGCATTTTTTCATAGAAGTTACGCTTGATGTACGATGGTAATTAGAAAGAATGAAGCGCACAGATCTATTCTGGACAGCCTCCAAGGCGCCGACGAGGCTCTCAGTGTTAGGATCCCAAACAGCAGAAGCGTACTCAAGTTTTGGCCGGACTAGTGTTTTATAGAAAAAGAGTTTCAAAGTCGAAGGAGTCTGGAAAAAATTACGTTTTAGATAGCCAAGCATGCGGTTAGCATTGGAAATGACGTGGTGAACATGCGATTCCCATGAGAGGTTAGATGTGATGTGAACGCCCAGATATCTGTAAGTGTCAACCCGCTCTAAAGTCATATTATTAAGGATATAGGAAGGAGGATCGTTAATTCGCCTGGAAATTATCATATGTTTACACTTGTCAACATTTAATGACATGTGCCAAGTGTCACACCAACTTGATATAGAATCGAGATCATTTTGAAGAAGTAAGATGTCAGAACTGTTAATGATTTCGCGGTATACAACACAATCATCTGCAAATAAACGAATAGAAGAGTTGACATTCAATGGTAAGTCATTAATGTAAATGAGAAAGAGAAGAGGGCCAAGCACAGATCCCTGAGGTACTCCGGACGTTACTGAAACTTTGGACGAGTCGGTATTATTACAATTTACAAACTGTGAACGATTAGTCAGAAATGAGCGAATCCACGAAAGTACATGATGTTCAATGTTAAGTTTGTGAAGTTTAAGAAGAAGAAGTTTATGAGAGACCCTGTCAAACGCCTTGGAGAAGTCCAGAAAAACACTGTCGATTCGTGAGCCACGATCTAAAACCTTATGGAAATCATTTGTTAGTCTTACAAGTTGTGTCTCGCATGAAAAAGATTTCCTAAAACCGTGTTGGTTAACGTTGAAGAATGAATTAGATTCAAGAAAATTAACCAGATTAGAATAAATTATATGTTCCATTGTTTTACAACAAATACTTGTGAGTGAAATGGGTCTAAAGTTAGAAGGGGAATGTTTGTCTCCAGTCTTGTGTAGTGGAATCACCCTTCCAGTTTTCCAGTCGTCTGGAAGCTGACCGAGTGAAAGAGATTGCTCAAATAGTTTAGACAAAATGATTGATGTATATTCTTTCGTATTCTTTAGAAACTTTGAATTAATATTGTCAACACCAGACGACGATGATTGTTTAGTTGACTCTATAATTTTTAAAATGCCATTCACATCAATGACAATTGGATTCATGGGAAAAAAGTCATTTGAAGGATATGATGGACAAAATGGATCAGTAACATTATTAAATACACTAGAAAACATGTCATTGAGAATAGTCGAACACAGTGAATCGGGAATCATTTCACCGGACTCATTTTTAAGTGAAAGGGAACGCTCAACACTGGGATTCATTACACTCCAAAATTGTTTAGGATTATTGATTAGCATAGATGGGAGGCACTCATTAAAAAAGTAATATTTAGTCTCCCCGACTGCTTTTTTGTATTCATTGGCTGCGAGATTGTAACGTTGCCAGTATTCCTCCGAGTCAATGCGCTTTGCGTTTCTGAACAAACGTTTCTTTTTATTTGAAAGCCTTCGGAGTTGAGGAGTGAACCATGGAGACTGAGTGTTTGTTATAATTGAGCGTAATGGAATGTGCTCATTAAATAAAGAAATGGCTTTGTTCTTGTATAAATCCCAATTGGTTTGAACGGAACGCTCGCAAAATGCTGGCAAAAACTCCTCCAAAAAACAGCACATACCTCTATTAATCGCTGCGTAGTTGGCCCTTTTGTAATCCCGAATTTGTTTGATCTGTTTTGTATTACGGCACACGGGAGTTATGAAAGAAAAATTAAGCAACGAGTGATCACTAAGACCAGGAAGGTATAAAATATCAGAAATTAAATCAGGTGTATCAGTCAGTATCAGGTCAAGCACGTTCGCCGAAGAGTGTGTTGTCCTTGTTGGAAATCTTACAATTTGTGAAAGATTAAAGTCAGAACATAGATCTAAAAACTGGTTGCATTCGGTTGAGGAGTTTTTCGATGAAGAGCTTAAATCAGACCAGATGATGCCGGGATAATTAAAGTCGCCCATAAGAACAATGGGTAAGTTTGGAAAGCGAACACGGACAAGGTTAATTGCATCATGAAGTTGCTCAACAAAAGTATTTGATCCTGTTGGAGGACGATAGCAACAGCCTAGTACTAGCTTTTTGTGTCCAATGGAAAGACCTACCCATATTATTTCGAGATCAGATTTTATGTTTATCAAAAAAGAATTAAGTTCAGGCACAGCTGCTATCAAAACTCCACCGCCAGAACGTTCCTTGCGGTCATTGCGGTATACATTAAAACTTTTATTACAATGAAATATTTCAGAATCTTTAACTTGAGAGGAAAGCCAAGTTTCCGTTAGCACAACTAAACCAGCATCACATGAGTCAATCATTGAGCACAAGTCATCGCGTTTTTTAATCAGACTTCGGATGTTAGAAAAAACAACTGGCACATTCGCTGGTCCCCCGCCCCTCTCGGACCGCTAGGCGGAGCCAGACGGCTGAGAAAGAGGAGCTGAAATTGGTGGAAGCACGCTAACATTTCTTTCAGAGCGCTGGAATGAGGTTGACACACATATTCGGTCTTCTTGGGGGTTGTACGTATAGCAGTTGTTATTTTGATAGAGCTTGTTGAAACGCAGTTTGAAAGTACTTCCTTGGGATTTGCCAAATTCTATTAGTTTTCTCCTAGCCAGTCGAGTAGCAAAAGAAAAATCTTCACTGACAGTCACGTCTACCGTTTTCAGTTGCACTTTGCAAGATAAGATAAGATCCCTTGTTTTGAAGGAAGAAAACTGTACGATGATGGGGCGACATTTGTTTGTAGCAAATGCCCCTAGCCTATGTGAGCGCTCTATACCAAATGTTCCGCTTATGGAAGGCAAGGAGCATTCGGAGAGCAAGCTTGTTATCTTTCGTTCAGCGTCACCCCACGTTTCTGAAGCAAGATCAGGAATACCGTAAAAGATAACGTTGTTTCAACGAGACCGATCCTCCATATCATCAAGACGCTCCCGTAGAGCAATGTTTTCATTCCGTAAGCTATCAGCTGCTTGACCGGCGATACCGTGTTCTTGCTGTTTTGTTTCAAGAAGGATTGTTTTAGTCTCAACGACTTGCAACCTTTTGTTAATGTCAGTCACCTGTTCTTGCATAATTTTCTGGTTTTTCTTTATCTCATTCACACTGGTAAGCAGCTTTGATTGTCCCTGTTCAAACTGAAGCGAGCGAGCATTCAAGCTCTGTAAAAGATCATACATTTCGCTAAACTGCTTAGCCTGAACATCGCTCATGGGACCAGGATTGGCCTCAACGTCGCCACAGCGAAGCAAAGACTGTACAGTGTTTCTAACACACTCAAAAAAATGCAAATATTGGTGTGGGCAAGACACCAGCAGTAAAAAACGATTATCGGATCGGTAACAATGATCATCCCTTCTTCCACATACCTGGACAAAAAAGAAGACTCGTTTAAGCATGGTGAACGAGCTGCTGCCGTCCTGCCCACTGGCGTCGAAGCCTTGTCCGAAGCTTTTTATGCCGTCGATGTGCGCCGTAGTCATCCAGGTGGGCGTCACAGAGTAGCCCGTGAACACGTGACCGCGGTTGTCGTTGTCACACAGAACAGTCTCGGGTATCGGGGAAGATTGTGCGTCAGCACAATTCACGGTACTCGTCACGTCGCTTGAAATCACCACGATCCGATCTTGAAACTGTTCATCCGAGGCTGCAGAAATCACGTCAAGGTTCCCGAAAGGCAGCAGCAGAAACTGGACAAAAAAGAAGACTCGTTTAAGCATGGTGAACGAGCTGCTGCCGTCCTGCCCACTGGCGTCGAAGCCTTGTCCGAAGCTTTTTATGCCGTCGATGTGCGCCGTAGTCATCCAGGTGGGCGTCACAGAGTAGCCCGTGAACACGTGACCGCGGTTGTCGTTGTCACACAGAACAGTCTCGGGTATCGGGGAAGATTGTGCGTCAGCACAATTCACGGTACTCGTCACGTCGCTTGAAATCATCACGATCCGATCTTGAAACTGTTCATCCGAGGCTGCAGAAATCACGTCAAGGTTCCCGAAAGGCAGCAGCAGAAACTGGACAAGTACATGATGTTCATGTACATGTACAACCTGCAGCCAAAACGCAACCGCTAGCAGACGACAAACAAAGATAATCGACTGCTCCCGACTCCTTCCGCTCCACGAGGAAGGAGAGGAGGGAGAGGAGAATCACATATTTCAGGAGAGGAGGCATGCGGTTTGGCCAATAGCGACAGCGCTCGCTGCGGCCCGTGCTTCTTAGCCAATCGGTAGCTCTGTTTCTTTCTCCGGGGAAACGCGGTATTCTGTGCTTTCCCCGGGCGGACGCCAATTTTTATGGCGCCAAAAATGTAGACAAAGAAGCAAGCTTTCCAACAAGATCAAAATGGCCGCGAATGGGCGCGCCCCGGCGGAGCGCGGAGGGCGCGCGTTTCGACGTCGGTTTTCTCTTTCGGGGAGGTTTTGGGCGCGTTCCATGCGACGAAATTATTGTTTTTTTTATACTTTGAGTTTGAATTACGCTATAATATTTTGGAGAGAGGTGCTTGGATATGTAAGGCACCCAAATAGAGGATTTTTAAAAAATTAACTTTTTCGCGATTTTTTGCATTTTTAGGACCCGCGTCCCCCCCTGCTTAAGAGCTGCGCGGAAGCAAGCTTCGCGGGTGTTGCTTCTTTTTGGTGCACCTATGCTCAGAAAGAAGCGCACTGAACGGGGCTGCGAGAACAAAAAGTATGAATTACACAAAAACACCATTCAAATTAAGCGGCTTATGAAGACATTAAAAATATGGCGGGACAACCAAAATTTTGAAATTTGTTTGAATTAACCAGAAGTTTGAATTATTTCGACTGGACGGTCCACAGAAGCTTTGGCAGCCGCGAGTTGAGACGCTGCAACGACAGCGGCAGTCGTTTTCTCTCATACTTTTAACGTGGAATCTTTTCCACGTTAAAAGTCACCCTCTGTCGTCGTGCTCGAGCGACACGCAGGTCGAGGTCGTACTCAAATTTAGTGGAAAAATCGTGGTGTCATGCGGCACCGTGACGTTACGTGGCCTATCGACGTCGCACGACATGCAGCATGTGCCCCGCTTGTTCGCAACGCATCCTGCGGATTCCGTGCCTCTTTGAGTTCATAGAATAAAATCGAGGCGCGTTTTAATTTTCTACGGAACTTCTACGACCAACCGCCAAGTTGGTCAGAGAAGCCGGCATGTTGCACCAACTGTGTGACAAGCCGGTTTCCGCGACGTCATTTATTACCGCTGGGGGACCGCTTTTGATGCATGCGCCGTAAGGACGCCATGCATGCCCGTCAAAGACCGTGACGCAACTGTGGGAGCCGGACCACTCAAGGAGTCTTCCGTGGCGATGCAGGTGCTGATAGCGACGCACCAGCCGGCCTGGGAGCTGCGCCACAACCAGATGGAGTCCATCTTCCTGTCGGCCATCGACATGTACGGCCACGACTTCTGCCCCGAGAACCTGCAGAAGCTCATCCTCTCCGAGACCTCCATCTTCGACGTGCTGCCGGACTTCTTCTTCCACCACAATGTCGTGGTGCAGAGGGCCGCCCTGGAGGTGGGTGGGACTTGCCTCTGCGCAACGAGGGAACGTTGGAATCGACGGGATTAGGGAATGGATTTTGGTGCGGTCCTGTGTTACGGCAAGAGCTGTACGGCAATGGCGTAACTAGATATGACGGCGCCCATGGCAAATGAAATTTCGCGCCCCTCATAGCCCATGGCAAATGAAATTTCGCGCCCCTCGCGTAGCCTCGCTGCCGTTTTTTTCCATAGGGCACATGTTGGGTGGACTCAGCTCGGCGCCCCCTCCCAAGTGGCGCCCGGGGCACTTGAACCCCCCCGCCCCCCCCCCCTAGTTACGCCACTGCTGTACGGGGCACATAATACCGGCCGACCGGCGGAGTCCTACCGTCGTGTCGTGGCTGAGTGGCCAAGTTTAGCGGGGAAGTTTGTTTGGCGAATAATGACCATGTGCCTAAAGCGAGTGGTGTCGAAAAAAGAAAACATTTCAACCTGTAAATGGTAAAGAAATAGAGGGGAGGCAACACGAAAATGGGTGACGGTTACGCTCATATCCTAAATGCATTCTATTGGCGCGGTGACAGCAAAGCATGTTTTTGCCCATACTGAAAGTGACGACAATTCAAGATGCCAGCGCTTTTGTGAAAAAGGCCTATACATGGGTTGCACTGACGTCACATCGCATACTTTTGACCACCATGTAAGAGGAGGAGAGGGAAACTGCTTTTGTAAGAATTTTGAGTGACGGGTTAATCTTCTATAATCTTCTGGGAGGAGAATAGAGACACCTGTGCAAATCCGGGAAGCACAAAAGAGGGTCCTGATAAGAGGGGAGCTCCTTCTTGCCCTCGTCTCTGGTGGTCATCGGAGCGCTCTCTGAATGATGTCATGTGCAACCCATGTATAGTCAAACCCGTTTATAACGAACAGCAGGAAACGCTACGATCAGTTCGATATAGCAAGTAGTTCGATATAGCAAAAACCATTTACAACGAACTTCCACGATGCGTTCGTTGTAAGGCGAGAGCTTCTTTTTCTTTTTCATCTCTTTACCTCCGCCTTTGTGTTCTTTGTGTTTTTCTTTCCTTTTTTGCATGCGTGCAGAGTTTTTTTTTTTTTAGCTTATCTCCCCTTTTGAATTGGTTCTCTTTGTGAGTAAACGCTCTGGGATGAAACATTTTTTTTTCTTCTATGCGTGCGTGCAGAGTGTATTTTTTAGCTTTCTCCCCTTCTAAATCGCTTCTCTTCGCTGAAGTTTGTTTGCAACTGGAGCTTTCTGAATTTTCTTTCTTTCCTACTTCTTTTTTGGGGGAAGGGACAGGCTAGAAGAGGATTGTTTGCGCGTTTTTGGAAGCCTTTTCGGGGGGAAAAATGTCGATATAGCCAATATGTTGTTCGTTATAATAAGTACTTTTTACACACATTTTTATTGAAATTTTTTGTGAGTTCGATATCGACAATAATTCGCTGTACATGGGTTCGTTCTAAACAAGTTTCACTGTAGGCGGCAATTTAGTGGACTTGCTAGATTTCGCGGACGGTGTTCACGCAATACTGGCATGACATGACAACACGACGTTGGGAAGCTACCGCCATCATTTCGTTTGCAGGGCGCAAAAATGAGGCTATGAATTTTAGTTAGAAGATCTCTAGTAAACGTGCGCTGCGACGCTTAGTGTTCGGCGGATGGTGGGTACGTTTTGTTGCGAATTGATTTGTTGCTTCAAGAGCGATGCCGTTTCTGACTCGATGCAGGTGTACGTGCGGCGGGCATACGTCTCCTACGACCTGACTTGCCTGCAGCACCTGCAGCTGTCCTCGGGCATCTGTGCTGCCCAGTTCCAGTTTCTGCTGCCCAGTTCTCATCCCAACAGGTGCGCTGGGGGTGCTCGCGTCTCCGCAATTTCAGGGCCCATGTCTGCTCGGAGAAATGGAATCATCCACCGTAGAATCTGCACTCGTGTACCTTGCACTCCTGTTTCACCGTTCCATACCATTGCAATTTGCATCTATCATATCCATGTCTTGGGAACAGGCCTACTTATTGTTTACAAACGAGTGCCCACTTTTCTTACATCAACTTCAGTTATTCCGATGTATACATTGGCCAATTTTAGAGTGCAGCTCTTAGGCGCCGGTTTCCAGCTTCAGCAGCGTCGGCATAACCATACGTTGCATCATGGGACTTTTCTCATAATGACGTCGCAGGTGACGTCACAAAGGTCACTTGTGAAGGTCACGACCTTCACGTGACCTTTACTCAAGAAGGTCGCGAGCTTCACGAGGGAGAAGGAGGGGAGAAGAATGACAGGAGGAGGGAGGAGGAGAAGGAGGGGGAGGAAGAAAGGCTACGAAGGAGGAAGAGGGGCATACCCTCTTCTCTTTACCCTCCCCTCCTCCTCAAGAGCTGCGCTCTGATTCAGCGTTACAGGGAATATCAAATGTCTTAATGTTTTTTAAGGGCTATACATCTGCATATGTAGTTTTATGCATGTAGATACACCTGTGCATATATATATTTGCATGTGCACGTCCACACATGCAGATATGTTCACACATGCAGATATGTTTGCACATGCAGATATGTTTGTAAATATAGACACGTCTGTGCGTGCGTTCCATTGCATATGTGCATATGTCGTGCCACCGTCGGTGCCATTGTTCTTGCATGACACCGTCGAGATGGGCTTTTGTAGGAAAGGGTTTGCTCTAGGGAGACTTTTTTTTCGTCAATAATCTGATAGTTTGTAGGCCTTCCCCCGAAACTGATTGTCAAGTACCGAATATTGACCAAAACCTTTTCCGGGGTTGTTCTTTGGGGTTCGCCTTACTCTTTCGAATGGAAAGTTTTATTGTTTCATTACTTAGGCAGTTACCAGAATTTTCCATCTGGCTTCACCACAACCGTTAAAAGGTCCTGGACTTGCTGCCGGTAGCTTCATTTTCATCTCCAGTGCATAGTCTTTCATGTGTCTATACCATGTTTTTGCTAACCATCCCCTTTGTGCTCTGTGGAGACGGACGCAAATGCAGCGTATGTTTGGGGGCACGAGCTCTCGGCTTTGACCGAGCCTGGAGGAGAGGTTAGCTGAGAGAGCTTCTCCGGCACATTGCAGGCAAGCCCACATTCCGGTTCAAGTGGAAGGTGCCGCCGACACGTCTTCGACGGACGAGACGGTGGGGTGGGACCACGACTCCCAAGACGCCGACTCTCAGCGGTTGGGCATCATGGCCGCTTTTAACACTTTCGAGCAGTTTGCCAGGTATTTCTCTCTTCTCTGCGTGCGGTGCATTGTGCGTAAAACTATTGTACTTGTTTGAATCAAACATACCCTTTTTATGGGCCGAGGCCGTGCATCTACCTTCCTGCACAGCAGGCAAAAGACCAATTATAGAGATCTTTGCAAGGAGACCGGCAACTGGCAAAGTGCAGCTCGTGTTAACTTGGGTGCGCTCTTGGCGACGCCGTGCTCATAAGTTCAGCTAATTTGACTTTTTTTTTTACAGCGGAGCTGTTAAGGGCTAGTTTTTCCAGTTTCATGTCTGTCACCAAATAAATGTAGACATAAAACTCTGGACAGCTAATGCCACCTATGAGCGACGGCGGCAACCAGACAACCGGCTTGCCGGTTGTTTGGATGCCGCCGTCGCTCATAGATGGCGGCAACCTTTCCAGCCTTTCCACTCTGGTTATGACCAGAGTGGAAAGGCTGAATTTCTCTAGGCGTCGTCCTAGAAGTCGTCCAAGAGTTCGTCCTCGAGGTTGTCCTTGAGGTTGTCCTAGCAGTCATCCTTGAGGTCGTCCTAGAAGTCATCCTTGAGGTCGTCCTAGACGTCGTCCTAGAAGTCATCCTTGAGGTCGTCCTAGAAGTCATCCTTAAGGTCGTCCTAGACGCTGTCCTCGAGGTCATCCTAGAAGTCGTCCTTGAGGTCATCCTAGACATTGTCCTTGAGGTCATCCTCGAGGTTGTCCTTGAGGTTGTCCTAGCAGTCATGCTTGAGGTCGTCCTAGAAGTCATCCTTGAGGTCGTCCTAGACGTCATCCTAGAAGTCATCCTTGAGGTCGTCCTAGAAGTCATCCTTGAGGTCGTCCTAGACGCTGTCCTCGAGGTCATCCTAGAAGTCGTCCTTGAGGTCATCCTAGACATTGTCCTCGAGGTCGTCCTCGAGGTTGTACTTGAGGTTGTCCTAGAAGTCATCCTTGAGGTCGTCCTAGAAGTCATCCTTGAGGTCGTCCTAGACGTCGTCCTAGAAGTCATCCTTGAGGTCGTCCTAGACGCTGTCCTCGAGGTCATCCTTGAAGTCGTCCTTGAGGTCATCCTAGACATTGTCCTTGAGGTCATCCTAGGCATTGTCCCTGAGGTCGTCCTAGACGTCGTCCCTGAGGTCGTCCTTGGCGTCGTCCTTGAGGTCGTCCTAGACCTTGCCCCTGAGGTCGTCCTAGGCGTCGTCCTTGAGGTCGTTTTTGAGGTCATCCTAGACGTCGTCTTCTGGGCGTCGTCCTTGAGGTCATCCCACCATAGTATAGCTTCGCTGGTTTTCCTTCTTCACCAAAGTAAAAAAACTAAGATTTTTTTTTTTTTGGTTTAAAAGTTATTTGTGTTTTCAATATTCTCCATGATCTCCCAGAAATCACAATGATTGTCTATCCTCGTGATGTGCTAGAAAGTAGATGCCTTTAGTTTTTTAATATAAAAGACGCTTTAGATTTGAGCGAGCACCGTAGCCGTGCAAGGCCGTGCAACTTGCGTTTCTGTCCCCGTGTCCTGGATGATGCAGTTGAGCTTGTGTGACTGGGGTTCTTCTTTGTTTGTCTGCAGTGCACCGAGATACAATACGTGCCAAGCTATTCCTCGAACTGGTTTCCACACGTTTTTTGTGAAGCACGGTTGTCCCTATGACTTGTGGTTGTGTTTCAATGGAAGTCTCCGGGACACAGTTGAATGCTGCCATGAATGTGCCTTTTAACCGCGTTTGTACCCGGTCGGTGTTCCCACTTGTTCACCGTTTCTGCCGTTGCGGGGCAGTGACTTCGACAACCTGGTGGAGTTTTTCAACATGTCGCCGTCCCTGATGCTGCAAGGGAACGACTTCGACTTCAGCACACGAGAGCAGCAGCACAACAATCCGGCTTTGGGTGACGGCGCCGAGAGCCCCCCGGTGAGACTAAAATTTCTCGTTGTCCGCTTCTTTTTGTAGAATTCTCATAGCATCGTTATTACCATCGTTATCATAATTTATTACTTCCAAGTCTGTTGGGCATCATGCGGAGGCTGAGGGAGGGGTGTAGTAGTGAACTGAAAGGCAGAGAGCAGGTAGAAAAATGAACATCCGTAATTTCGCCAAAATATTCAACGTGCGTGTGAGAAAATGGATGGGAAGCGGGGTGGGGGGGGGAGAGTTACCTCGTTTATTCACAAATATGAGACGGTTAATCTTATAATTAACTGCACAATTTGGGGTTGCTACCTAACACTAACGTTCTAGAGGAAAAAAATATCCCAGCATTTTTAAAGCTTTTGAAGCAGTCTATAGGGGGTATTCACTGGCCGCCATATTTGAGGTCACTGTTTAGAGCGCATGCTCAGAACAAGCTCGCGTTAATAGGCTGTCAAGACCGGCAATTTTGATGGTGCGGGGTGCACGTTCCAAAATAACTGTGGAAGCTCGCCATCAACACATGCTCAGCATTAGCGCACACAGATATGGCCGCCAGTGAATACACACTATACGTCCGAGCGCTGCCACTATAAAGTTACTGGGAGCTGCACGCTTGCACCTGTACTTTGTGCCGCTTCGCCCAAGTTTGACTCTATTGCCGAGCAAGCTAACCCCGTGCTCGGCAACTGTCCACGATGAATTCCGGTTGCCTTTCCAACGCTCCTGTTTTGCATTCAACGAAGGTCCTGGAGCCGATGCACATCCTGAACATTGCCATCCGCAACGACGTCCCCAACGAAGACGAGGACTACTCGGCCAAGTATTACAGCTTCTGCCAGGAGAAGGTAGATTGCCGTCTTGTTCTTCTGCTCGCGAAAGTACAGACCAGAAGTGCTTTCGGTCCTTGCGCTGTGAAAGTTCAGAAGGACGCATGCAGCGTTATTGTCCCGAAACCAGTCATCCTGCAGCTTCAAATGTACAACCTCCTCGTAAGAGTTTGAAGAATGTGTCTTAGGGCTGGTTTCTAAGCCTGGAGCGTCTCAAACCGTTGCGACGAAAATATAATATTTTCTTCGCAACATGTTTTTGTTACAGTGGGAGTCTAAGCACTGACCTCTCGCTCAGTAATCCGATGCCCTGTGCAAGCCGAGCAGTTTTGGTTAGCACGATAATAGTTGGTATATTTGTGCTTGTGTTGCTGCAAAAGCTTTGTCGTCCAGTGGTGGAAAGAGCTGAAATCATGCTGCAGAGTCTATCTTCTTTATTTTTGACAGAGTTTGACGAATGGAACAATTGTGTGCAATCTGCGCTGTTAAGCATATTTAGGTTTGTTTGTTGGGTGGCGTTCCGCACTCCCCGACTTTTAATTCGCGCAGGTTCAACGTCTGTCTGGGTTTCGTAGGCAAGTTATGGTTCTTAAAATGAAATCTTTTCTACATTGCCGCCCCTATGATGTAAGCGTCTCAAATGCATGTACATTACAAGCTTACATATAAGGCATTATAAGCTTACTGACCTTATTGGAAAGAAAAGTTGCGCTGAGCTTATAGCACTTGTACACGGTGCGGCAGCATTTGCAGAAACGAATAGTTGCTGTTGTATTTCTGGTTTTCTCGTATTAATACACTAGAATACGCTATTAATACACTAGAAAGATTGGTTCAGTGAACTAAGTTTGTTTTAGAACAAATCTTTAGAACAGTTCTGCCCTAAATAACGAAAGTGGAAACCGGTTGGGTTGCAACCGCCCAATCGCCGAGGCCAAAGCGTCGTACCCGGCATTTTTGGGACTCGCGTTGCGCCGGTTGTCCAGTCTCTACAGGTGTCCTGAAGCGCGCATGTTTCGGTCCCGGCGTGTTTCAGTGTGCCATCATGAAGGAGAAGATGGTGCGGAGGGTCACCTTCCTGATCCTGCACAAGCGCCGGTTTCCCCAGTACTACACGTACCGGTACCGGGATGACGTGAGTTCCTCTCCCGAGTTCCGTGGGGGGTCGTAGGTACGGTGCCCGAAACTGCATCTCCGGCCGGTGAGTCCACCCCGTCCGAAAGAGTAATTCCTCGAATTCCACCCGACGACAGTAAATCGTCGCGCCGTCGCAGGCCGCGGTACCGGCGGCGTCGCAGCAGCGGTGGGAGACGTGGCAGACTGCCTGTCCTGTTGCGGGTCGCTCTCCCGCTCACTCTCCCGCTCGAAATTCCGCGGGAGCTTCGGCAGCTGAAAGTTGGGACGCCGCGACAATGGCGACACTCGCGTTTGCTCGTGCTCTTTGCCGGAACTGTATGGACCAACCGCCGGGATCACGGTATCCGACAGCACGACACTCCGGCTTCTGCGACGTCAGTTGTTGCCACTCGGGTGACTACGTTCGACGCGCGGGTGGAACAGGACGCTAGGCTCGCCGGTCGGAGAGGCGTTCCGCGCACCGTGCCGCGGGGGTGGCGCCGGGGCAGTCTAGAGACTTGACCGAGATCGTGTGTGGCGCTTGCGCAGTACATCGAGGACCGCATCTACCGGCATCTGGAGCCAGCGCTGGCGTTCCAGCTGGAGATCAACCGGCTGCGCAACTACGACCTGGAGGCCATCCCCACCTCCAACCTCAAGATGCACCTGTACCTCGGGAAGGCCAAGGTGGGTGTGTGTGCCCCAGTTTTCATGAGGTTTGAAAGCCGGCTCTTGGAGTTCTTGTGTCCGTGCCGCGGGGCCTTGGTGGTGACGTCGCGGTGTTTTGTGACTTTGTCAGTGTGAGGGGGCGTGCAAATAATTTATCCTCCCCCCTCATACAATGTCCTGTCGGGGCACTTTGAGGTGTATTAAATAAATAAATTTTAAAAGGTTCACCGCGATGTCATAATGTGAACACTGGTGACGTCACAGTGTTGATGTGACATCATCATGTCGCATGACACGCTGACATCATGTGACATCATCATGTCATGTGACATCATCATGTCGTGTGATGTCACAGTGTCATGCAACCTCATGATGTCGCAATGTGAAATCACGTGACTTGTCAGTGTCGTTTGATGTGAGTGTTACGCAACCTCATGTTGTCACGTGACATTGGGACATCGCGTTACTTGTATAGTTTAATTTGATGTCATGGTGTCACGTGATATGATGTGATGAGGTCATGTGACATCATGGTGTCATGTGACAGCGTGACGCGGTGTAACATCGCACACACAAATATGGTCCCTGCTCATTCACAACACAGTCCGAGCTCCCTAGTCTGTCAGCATGATCGAGCTAGTGTAATTTCTAAATTTGTTTCTGTGCCTAGAGCGTCGCTAAGTGTTACGAAAGCAGAATGCAGCTTGGTGTCTTGACAAGAAACAACTCGTCCTTTGCCAGGAATCAAACCCCAGACCTCTTGCTCCGTAGTCCAATGCTCTAGCAAAGTAGAGCATTGGTTTACTGGTTTTGTATGGTTATGGCTTCTGTCTACTCGTGTTGCACTATTTGTTTAATTGGCAGTTCCGAAATTTTTTAATTAGTCTCAAGTTAAACAATATGGGCATTCTTCAATTTGTGTTTCGGGATGCAGGTGCCAAAGGGTCAGGAAGTTGCCGACTTCCGCTTCTTCATCCGTGCGATCATCAGGCATTCTGACCTCATCACAAAGGTAATTTCACCTGTTTTGCTTTTAGACACTGAATATTTATTTTCTGAACTAGTTTCAGTCTTGCAAGAGACAATGTTGCATTGGGCAGCCCTTAGTTCTTTAGCCGTGAAGCTTGATCGAGTTATTTGGGTGTTGTATATATGTACAGGATGTTGTATACATGTAAAAAATGTGCAAAAAAAAAAAATGGCAAAAATTAGCTGTGCATTGCCAAACGCTCATTCTCCGCCCAAATGTAGCGATAGTGGTTTGAACCAGATGCTGAAGATTCAGAACTAATTGCTTTCTCATTCGAAAGTAAGTGACTTTCTGAAATTCTCAGCAGGAAAATGGTTGCCGACTGAGCCCTTGAATGGCGCCATTTACCAAAAACTGGCCCTGTTTTCCCGTAGAAAATTTCAGAAAGTCGCTTAACTTTGGAATGAGAAAGCAATTAGTTCTGAAACTTTAACATCTGGTTCGGACTGCTAGCGCTACATTTGGACGGAGGATAGGTGTCTGGTAATGCATAGTTTACAATTGCGTTTAAAAAAATGCGGTCATTCTTTTTGGGAGGGGGGGGGGTACACGCTGTAGATTGTGTGTACACAGCATGTAACGACAACAAAATTCAAAAGCAGAAAACAAGATTGCTGCTTTTGCTCCTGTGGTTTGCTTCTATCCAAATAGTGTGCTGCAACTCCTTCTATTTGTGAAACCGGACAAGCCCGCAAAACCTTTTGCTCAAGTTTCAAAGTTTTGGGGTTCGCTGCCATCCCCCAACTACAGTTGCGATTTGATTCGTTCTGCTCGGCATTCGTTCTGCTCGGTTTACTTAAACTGACCGCCACGTAATGCGGTGGGATCTCACTTAATGAAACCTTCGTAAATGGAATTTCCTGGACAAGTAGAACTTCGTGAAATGTCTGTACGGTTTCCCACGTCTTTGTCTTTTAACCTTTGATAAGTAAAAACATTTTGCGCTATCCCCCGGAGTTTCGAGCTTTCTACCGTCTAAAAAGCTCCGCAGTAAATATAGGGTTGCTTGTCTGAACAAGCTCGCTTACTCACCCCAGCTAACGTTTATGAGGGTGGAGTGTGCATATAGCAGCAGCAGCAATAGACGTTGAGTTACAGAAGTGGTTTGAGCGTCTCGTCACGTCTCCAAAACCAGTCTCGCTCCTTCCCTTCCCAGGAAGCGTCTTACGAGTACATGCAGAACGAAGGCGAGCGTCTTCTGCTAGAAGCCATGGACGAACTGGAGGTTGCCTTCACCCACCCCGTGGTACGCCCTTTCTCATTTCTTTTTTGTTCGACAGTTTATGCCGAAGGAGAAGGTTGGAATAGGAGACCTAAGTGTGGCTTCTTGTTTAATGGCAGGCAAAGAGGACTGACTGCAACCACATCTTCCTCAACTTTGTGCCCAAGGTCACCATGGACCCCGCCAAGGTGAGCTGCAGCCTATCTTTCCGACATCCCTCGTGACGACCTATGGTCGGGGATGGAAGAGGCTAGAGTGTGCCTTAGCGTTTGCGCCTCGCGAAGTTGGTGACATTGCCCGATGCTGATAAGAGAAATCCTTGCTTTCTCAGAAATATTCCTCGTATACATCTTCCGTGTTGGAATGTGTGCGTTTTTTTTGGTGCCATGTTTGTTTTATCTACAACTCCACAGGGCAACTGTAGACAAGGCCATTAGTTCTGACGAGGCAACGAGATCGTAGCGATGGCCTCTGTTTTTCTTATCGCACTACACTTTTCCGCCCAAACAATTGCCGTCTTTTATCTCTTTCGTGATACAAATCGTGGGACGGCACTCCAATCGCCCAGCTACGACTTCTGAAGCCTGCGGCAAATGGGAGGGTGTGAAGTTAACAGCCGATTTTACTTCCGTGTATTCCACTTTGCAACGTTGCATCACTAAGTGCTATCATGTAGTATCATATGCGGTGTATGCATCATAAACATGCACGACTCGTGTGGTGAAATGGCAGCTTTGACCCGTGTTGCAAGCTAAGAGGCAAGCCCCTCGCCAGTCTCTCTCTTGAGAATGCAGGAAAGTGGAAAGGGTGCGGATCATATGGATCAAAACACACGCTTGCTGAAAGGGGCCTTGCCGGAGTGGCACTCTCTTCTACCAGTGGAAGCGAATGGTGTCGTTTCGAGGTCGCTTTTCTCAGCTGCATTGGCAGGCGTCGCCTCCTGATGTGACCGACTCTGTTGCTTCCAGATTGCCGAAAATGTGCGGGACATGGTGATGAGGTATGGTCCTCGCTTGTGGAAGCTGCGTGTTCTCCAGGCCGAAATCAAGATGACAATCCGGTGAGTTATTTCTGGATTTTGGGGTTCTCAAAGAATTATTTTTTAGCAAGGCGTAGAAGTGTAGGTGGTCACTGACAATATCGTGATGGTGTCAGGGAACAGGATGTCAGGCTCAAGTTTAGATTAACCCCTTAACCATTTTTAGTTTTGAGAAATTCCTGACTTTGAACTCCTTAGTTCTCTTCAGAATCAAATTTGTTACCTTCAAAATCAAAGTTCTAGCAACAAACAAAATGGGAGCAACATTAAAAAAAAAAAAAAAAAGTCAGTGGTGCCATTTGTTGGCAGAGCCGCCAACTACCGTATTTACCCGAAAATAGGTCGACCACGAAAATGGTTCGACCCCCATTTATTGAACCCACCAGAAATAAGAAAAAAAAAATAAATAAATAAATTTACCTTTTTTTTTTTTTTAAGAACAGGAAGGTTTGGGCAAAAGAAAGAAACAAACCTTTATTTACAGCACTCTCAGCCAAATCACAGGGCGATGCCAAAATCTTAATCATCGTCAGAATTTCCGGACATGTCATCGTCGCAAATTCGCAACAATACCTCACTGACAATGTTGTAAAATGACGACACGAAGAAATGAAAGAGGGTGGAGACGGGCGAAGTGGCGAAAGGCCAAATACAAAGACGCGAGCAACGCCGCGCGTCGCCGTGAGCAACACGCAAGCCACCGGAAGCAACAAACAAAAAAAAACCTCCGTATTTTTTTTAAAAAAATTTTTGTGCGCATTTGCGAGGGAGAGGGATGGAGGGCAAGGTGTTGGCAAAGTGCATGGCACATCGCATCCCTCCCCCTCCCCTTTCCAGCGAGGGGAATGCTACAGGCGCGATGGCGTGATGGCGAAACCCGACCCCCGAGGGATGTGCGCGAGAGCGGCGGCCACGGCGGACGGGCCGTCGGCTGCTGCTGTTTCGGTTGTCTTCGTGCACCAACAGCTCTTTGAAAGAAGCGGGGCGGCTCTACGGCAACGCCGGCTCGGTGACTCGATAGCTCCATGCCCTCGGTAGGGTCGCAAAATTTGATTGCGAACGTAGGTCGAAATTCTTTAGTCACGATTATAGGTCGACCCTTAATTTTTGGCAACATTTCCAAAAAAAAAAAAGGTAGACTTATACTCGAATAAATACGGTAAGCCATGAGCGAGCCTGGGTAGTCTAAAACGGTTGAGTGCACGACAGTCTTTGAGGCAAAGAACTGGGGCATGAGTTGGCAGTATAAAAAAAAAGGTTGTTCCTGTACATTAAACACCTTACATAATAAAGTATAAATAAGCTCCAGGTGTCAGTGCGAAGCGCAAGTTCGTGTGCTTCTTGCACAGGGGTTGCGACGATGTCAGGACGCTGAGCTCTTTTTGGCTGATTGAGAAAAATAGTGGGTAGATCTCAAGGCATCTATTATTTACTTCTGTCAACCCACCCTTTCAGTCAAAGCCAATCGGAACTCAGCGTCGTTCTGACGTCACCGCAACTCCTGCGCAAGAAGCAGACAACTTGCTCTCCGCATAGACCTTTTACCAAATAACAGGCTGAAGTTGAGCTAGTTGGTACATAATGCAAAAGTAAACGGTCAGCTCCCTGTCTGCGTTTTGTCCCTATCGCTCTAGCTGACCGTTTACTTTTACCTTTTACCAAATTACCCAAGCACCAAGGAGAATGTTACAAACACAGGTACATTTATTGTATAAAAGATTCTAAGTAAATAAACAAAATAAGGTAGTATTAATGAACATGCCTACAAATTGCCTTTTTTTTGTTTGTTTTTTTGCTTTAGGGCAGTTATTGTTGCTGATGCCAGCCCGTGCAGTGTGCGTCACCACTCGTAGCATGCTCCTTGGCGCTTGGGTAACTTAGTACAAGTCTGATGCGATTGACTGAACTAAGGATTAAAATGGGCATCTGATCTGAAAGAAACTCGCAAACACAGAAACAGACGGGACAGAAATTCCTACATGTATTTTTTCTTCCAAATTTTTCTTTACTCGCCTTTAATGCGCTTCTTTTTTTTCCATACTGGCTCAGCATTAGCAAAAATAAACCACGAGCAAAGAATAGCCATCGCCTCTCGGTTTCTGGTGTCTGTTTTTACTGGTACCATCGGGCTTTCGAGTTTAATTTAGATTAAAGACAAAAGCGAGTCTTCTAAAGCTTTAATCTAGATTTAAAGCATTGTATCAATCTTCCGATAGCCTCCCAATACTTCGGAAGACCGGTCAGCGAGGACCGGAAATAATGAAACCGCATTTAGGAACACTCGCCGCATCTTTAGGAGCTTGTCCAGTCTATCGATTATTCGCTCGCACGTCGAACCGCTCGGTGCATTATCCGACGACAATAAATAAAATGGCGCAAAAGAAGGCACGGGGACAAGTGGAAGACAAATGCAAAGCACTTGTCCGCTTGCTTCTGCATCTTTTTTTTTTTTTTCGCCGTTTTATTTATGTTTATTACGCATCGACTCGCCCATCTGTGTGCCTTGTCTGGTCTGGGGTCTGCCTACCCGCGTTTTCTGGCGACGGTTGTGCTGACAGTGGTGCCGCTCTCTATGCCTAGCTTTGCTTTGCCGTGCATGGCTTTTGGGCTCGTGCTGACTGTGTGGTGTTTGGGTGCATGTGTTGGCGAAGAGAGATGCAACCCAGCTTTCCTGCGTACCACGTGCTCTACGGCAAAGACTATAACCCTGGCGTGTAAGTGAGGCCACGGTAAGAGGCCGCGGCCGCTGCGTTGCGCCGGCGTAAGGGGAACGGCGCCCGGAGCGCATCACCGCCGCTGCGACACCACCCGGATTGCGGCCGGCGACGGCACGACGCTTTTGCGACGTCGTCGGGCGGGAATCGAGGGACCGCCTTTCTTGGACGCGGTAAACGCGCCGGTCAGAGGCGCGCTCCGGGCACTGCTGTAAGGGGAACGACGCTCGGGGACTCGAAGCAGTACCGTATTTACTAGAGTAATCGCCGCACCGTGTTATGGACGAGGCCCGTGCGTCCACTTTCTCGCAGAGCTCGGATACAGCGAGTGAGCTCGTTCTAAGCGAGAAACGTAGCGAATAACGGGGTCAAGAAGACGGTTCTTGAAAAGAGAAGCGATCCACGCCGAAGCTTGGTTGCTTGAAATGTCACGGGCAGGGTCTCGGTGCAGCATCGCGGCGCACTGTCGTGACACGGTTAGAACGTTTAAATGAGGGCCCCATTTCTCTCGCGTCAACTGCGACACTTCTTCTCGATCGCGACGGTGAGCTATTTGGGTGCTTTGCCGGGAAGCGGCCGCGCGGGCTTTGTAAGCGACGGGGTTGAGGCCTATTCACACACTCGCATCGTGTTTGACTGAGCACGAGGGTTGCTATGGCAACAGTCGCGTCGGCTCCTACAAAACAGGGTAAAAACTGGTTTGGTTGGAGCAGACGCAGCTCTTGCCATTGCAACCCTTGGTCGGGCTCAATCCAAGTGTGTGAATTCGCCCTTTATTGCCTGAGTGAATATGTGACGTGTTCTTTTCGTGTTTGAAAATGTATGTTTCCTTCGTTCTTCTTTCTTTCGCTCGGAGCTGGGGAGCTCTTGGAACATGGGGCTAGACAAAGTGCGCAAGTTCCTTAATAAAGCTCAATAATGCCGCAATAACTTAGTCTTAGTCCACGCCAATAGAATGCAATTAGGAGATAATCGTAACCGTCACCCATTCTCGTTAAAACGGAGGTTCGGGCGAGTTGGTTGTTCATGACTGACAAGGAAACAGCGCACCCTCAAAACAAGCACTCTAATGTTTTCATGCACACAAAAGCTGACTGACAACCAAGAGTTGTCAGTCAGCGCTGTGTAAGTGGCTCTTTCTTTTGTGTGCATGAAAACATTAGAGTGCTTGTTTTGAGGGTGCGCTGTTTCCTTGTCAGTCACCCATTCTCGTTTTGCCTCCCCTCTATTTTTTTACTATTTGCAGGTTGAAACGTTTGATAATTTTTTCGTCGCCCATACCGGATATGCCTATTAGGTGGCTGGGGACGAGAGTACATAGAAAAGGTCTATTATCACCGTTCGGTCACACGACCGCGCCGCGGCTGTGGTGCACTATCTTGATGGCCATCGTGGAAGGATCGCACGCACATTTGCGTCTCTCGGCCGCCCGCATTACTTTGGCTCGGATTCACCGCTCTTCCGCTCCCAATGTGCGTGCTACTTGGGGACGTCAGTAGCGAGGGTTCGTTGCACCGCAAGAACCGCAGAAAAGGCCTCGCACCCCAATTTCCCGGAGAGAAATGGCATCCCACGCTACTGAACATGGACACACAATTTTTCTGGCTTCACGGAATGTAGGGTGTTTCCATCGGCACCCTTTTTTCGAGGTCGATGCCTCCAAGTACTAAGCTCTGCCTGATGCCCAATGTGGTTCGGTACATTGCGCATCAAGCGCGACGTCATGTTTTTCTGGGCAAACCTCGTACCATTCTTACGTTCCAACGGGCCACAGTGCGTAGTGCCCGATGGTCAAAGAAACGCAGAGCATGGCTTATTACACTCTGACTTCGTAATTCGTTCTTGGGCATTTTCATAGACTAACGCTGGCATCTCGTCAAATAAGAGCAACGAGGTGCCAGGGACTGGTTATGCCCCATGTTTCTCGAGCCACCGGTGACCGTAGCTTTCCTTCTCTCTCTGCTTGCTTCGTACGCATGAATGCACCATCGGACGGCCCATACCTAACGTTGCCCGAGGCCGCCGAACGGGTAGAGGTAGATGGCCACCAGGAAAGAGACGACAATAATGGCGGTAGTCGGGCCATTATTGAGTTGCGGGTGACCGGAGAGGTAGTGCTTGTTACGAGTTTCGCTCTTCCCGGTGGGAGGGACGTCAAGGCGCGACGGCACACTTCCTTCCTGGTTCCTCAGGTGCGCGTCGCCGCAATTGGACGTGCACGCCAGCGGCGTGCGGAATTGAGATGTTGGGCTCGTGCAGCATTAGCGTCACGTTCAGTCGTGGTGAGGGGTTGCCGAAAAGCTGGCTCGCACATCTACATTTGAGGGTGACCGGGTGCATCGCAACTGCTTGTCGCTGTTTACGACGAGGGATTTCCGATTTTCTTGCGTTACTATGGAGGTCAAATCCATGCACAGTCTATGGCGAGCGATCGCTCGTAACTTTGTCGGGATTATTTCGAACCCAATAGGATTATGCACAGATTGGATGTGTTCCGGGGCCATCTGACGAGCGGCGCCGGCGTGTCATTTCGTCGGGGTCGGTCGGAGGCGGTCGGAAGGCAGTCCGTCGCGATCAAATGTGAATGTGTGAGCCAGGCTTTAGTCTTCAGCTTACTGTGCTTCTGGGGCTGGAGAGATGAACACAAAATAAGTATACTTCTTCTGTAGTGTGGCATTACAGTATTAAGGGGTGACACCACCTTCCAGTGTCGACTTTGAAACCTGTTGCTCAATATTGATGAAATTCGGAGGGTCTATTCATCTCGTTGCCTAAATGCACTCTATGAAAGTTAATCTCTGTAGGACTATTTTCCGATAGGCTACGGGGGAGGTACACAGCTATTAGCGTAAGTCGCCTCACTTGGCAAGGAAATCTATCGTATAAAATTGATGGAGAATATTGAGCATTTCTAAGCTTCAGCCTTAACTAGAACATATGGTGGGGGGGTCTATCTATTTTTTACCTTAAAATCTGTGTTTTTTTATGCAAAATGTCAATTTGAAAAGCATTCAACAGAATGGAGCATTTTCTCCTCATTAAAACTCTGCGTTTTGGCAATAAGAACTTTATTTAAATAGAAAAATAAATATCTAGCCCCCTTCCTCAATAAATTTCAGTTCAGAAACATCCACAGGAAAGAATACATTCAGCTATTCATTGAAATGATAGATTTCCTAGAACGAAAGTTGCTGCAAAAAAGTGAAACTGAGAAAAACCTGTTTGGAGTTTCCACACCATACATTTGCTTTTACTGGTAGTGGTGGCAACTAAAAGGCACCAAGAGCCTAGATGGTGCCTTCTGCATACACCCAATCTCCAGCATGGGTTTGCTGAGTGAGTCCAAGCTTAAAATGCTTTCTTTGAGTGTTATTTTGTTTTCGGCATCTGGACATTGATTGTGAAATGAGTGAGGATTTGGGTATGCTTGCAATACACGAACCAACATCAGCAAGTATGGGCGGGGCAAGCATCATCGAAATACAAAGCAGACAAGCCCACGTGACGTTCTATAAATGAATGCTGGTTTTAGTCAGTTTTGTGTTCAATCGGGGGGCTTTTCGATTCTTGGCCATATGCATAGCCTCTTCTATGTGAAAGCTGGACTTCTACGGTGTTCTTGCCCGAATGGAGTTTACTCTCGAGCAAAGATATTTAATGTACTGAAACTGTGAAGAAAGGCTCTTTCCAACGAGAGTATGACCATCATTCTAGGGCATACCGGTGCAAAGCTACAGCAGTTTGAAAATAGGAAACAGAAGTTTCACATTTCAAAAACACGTGATTTTGCATCGTTGGCTGTACGAAAATGTTTTATTTCTCCGTAAATACTTCAGATATTGCAATAAAAATTTGCAGGAGTATACACTATTAGTTGTGGAATCACAATACACAAAAATAGGAAAATTTGTTTTTTTCTCAAAAATTGCAATTTTAAGGTGGTGTCCCCCCTTAACTGTGCTCCTCTCAACCGAAACTTTTAGAGACGTTTCTGCCTTGTTCCGAAACCGTTCTTTTACGATAGCTACGGCAGGTTGGGTGAAACATGTAGTGCGCGATAAAAAAAATAAAATTTTGCAAACTTTCCGAGACTGACCAGAGCGGTTTAATAATTGTCGCACTATTCTCGACGGCACGTGCAATAAAGCGGGCTCTTTTGAAGCAGCCGAGCGGATATAACTTTGCTCAAAAGTTTGGGTTCTGTTCGTCCAGGTAAAATTAAGCCATTGCAGAAATTTGTGTATGTAGTAATGTACTATTGCCAAACCGCTCGCCAAACAAGAGGATTAAGGGCTGCAGTCATACCCTTAGATGGTTTTGCAACATGGCCCTTCCGAGCCAATTGTTGACCATCGTTTTGGAAAGCCACGGCAAAAACATTTCTTTGATAGCCTATGAGCGTTATTGAGTTGTTGTCAATACATATTGCTGCCGATGTCTCGACGAAATCTCTTACCAGACGTTGAAGATCTATAGGCCTAGAGTCCTCAAAAAGATAAATGCACATATACTAAGGATTAACCATGTTGATTTAACCTGAGACTGGGGTAGAGAATAAGCATCAAAACGTAGAAGGGACAGAAAATAGACAGGACGACGTCTCAAACTCAGCTAACTGGTTTATTTAGTCCACCTCCTTATATAGTCTCAATCTCAAGGTCATCTCCACCAACACAAAACACAGTCCACCTCCTTTTGTGTTTTGATGCTTATTCTCTACCCCAGTCTCAGGTTAAATCAACATGGTTAATATTCACCAGCTCGCCTGCACCCTTACAATTTTTTTTTATATACTAAGGAATGTTTGCCACATAGTTAAGCATCGGTGGTTGACTCAGATCTCGTTAAATAGCGTGTAAACGGCAAAAACAAATTACTTGGGCGCAGGGGCGATCGAGAAACTTTGGCTCCCTCGAGGAGCCAGATTTCCTCGATGGCCCCTGCGCCTGAGAAATGTGTTTTTACAGTGGAGCTGTTAAGGGCTAGGGTCGCTCACAGATGGCGGCAACTTTTTCAGCCTTTCCACTCTGGTTTGCCGACTTGCGGCCTTCCATTACTTCACTCCCGCCATAGTACAGCTTCGCTGGACTTTCTTCTTCACCAGAGTGGAAAGGCTGAAAGTTTTTCCTGTTCCGGGGATCCCTGGTGTGTTTTTTGGGGAAACTTCCACGTTCCTAGGAACCGTTCGGGAACCCACGAGTGTGTCACAAGTGGCAAAGTGGTGGCTCGGGCCAGTTGGTTTGTATTTAAAGAAAATAATGTTGTATAAACGCACCGACGAAAGATGGTTAGCCCTGTCCTGTCTTGATCTTTTTCGGCGTTTAAGTATTACATGTGGTTGTGCTACGATCACCGTCGGAAGTCTTGCTCGTGAGCATGGGAGCCATAGCCGCGGTGCCCGTAGCCAATGCCGATGTCCCCCTCGCGTCGGTCCAGGCCGAGCCTGAATGGCAAGTGTCTGCCGATCCGGCTTTTCCTGGCCAACGAAAGCGGCTACTACCTGGACATCAGCCTGTACAAGGAGGTGATGGACCACGAGACGGGCCAGATGCAGTTCGAGGCCTGGGGCCATCACCGCCAGGGACCCCTGCACGGCCTGCCCATCTCCACCCCGTACCTCACCAAGGACTACCTGCAGCAGAAGCGCTTCCAGGCACAGTCCAACGGGACCACCTACGTCTACGACTTCCCAGAGATGTTCAGACAGGTGGGACCCCGCCAGGCGGCGTTGCGCGAGGCAATCCGTAACACATCAGTAAATTTTCATGGAGTTATTCAACAGCCGGCTGTAATGAAAAACCGACACCAAAAAGCAGTACGCCCATAGGGAACCACGCAAAAAGTCTTTCAGTCCTTGCGCGCGACGCGCGACCTCCGGACCAAACTGCGCTGTGCAAAAAAAAAAAAAGGGAAAAAAAAAGCTCCTCTTTATGTTTTTTTTCATTTCTCTTGGTTCCGTGGGCTTTTCTTTTTTTTTTTTCTTTGCCGCTTTTCGCGAGCTCTTTCGTTTGCCCACGCCCATGCATTCGCGACCTCGCTCACCAGGATAGAAAAGTGCGTTCACTTCGAGGGCTTCTCGCTTCTCTTTCCAAAGTGCGAGGAGGGGGCGAGGGCAGGATGCCTTCATTATGCGCGCTTTGCTTAAGCGAGGGCTTCTTTTTCTCTTTCTTATCTCCTTGCGTGCGGCGCGCGACCCAAAGTCCAAACTGCGCTGTGCAAAAAGAAAAAAAAGCTCCTCTCCATGTTTTTTTTCTCTCTTGCTTCCGTTGGATCTTTTTTTTTTTATATTTTAGCGCCTTTTGCGAGGCGCTTTGTTCGCCCATGCCTTCGCAACCTCGCTGCACCAGGATAAAAAAGTGCCTTCATTTCGCGCGCGTGGGGGGAGGGGGTCAAAATTTTGACGTCCGAGTTGGGGGTGCGTTTATTACGCGAGTAAAAAAAAGTCAAAATTTTGAGGGCCGACTTGGGGGGTGCGTTTATTACGCGAGTGCGTTCATTGTGCGAGTAAATACGGTACTACCACGTTTTTCAGACTACACATATACAAAAACTTGAAACTTTACGTGGTACGGATGATATAAGGATTTCTTTTTTCAAGCTCGTTCGGTTTGACGAGACATGAGAGCTTTTGTTAATGACAGATTATGTTAATTATGAGTGTCTGTACAATGTAGCTTTCTTTCGTGCAAATAAAGCGGGCATTTTTTCGAGGAGCTCTGTGTAGGAGCATGTGTTATGTGGTGAATATGCACCGGGTGCCAACTAGCAAAGGAAGATACTTTTTTTTCAGCAAAAAAATCGTTCCCCTATGGACTACAGCTTGAAAACATGGTACTACACATTATATCCTGTTCCTAGATTTACCCTGCTCCATCAACGAGGCCAACCTTCATTGAAGCAACTTTCAGCTATGACTTAGAGCATACCTAAAGTTCCAAGTTGCCAAATAAAAACAAAATAAAGAAATAATGTTCTTTTTGTTTTTTTTAGGTGAAACCTCCGCACATGCGCCTTTCGACGTCCAGCACCCCCACGCAATGTCGAAAATGCAAGTCGGTTTCTGCAAAGCTGAAAACGTTTAAAGTAAAGAAATACATGTTGCTAACCTTTTGCATGCCACCAAAAAAAAAAATCTGAAACATTTTAGAATTTTAAGGAACAACCTTGGCAGTGGCATAGTTAGGAATTATTTTGGGAAGGGGGAGGGGGGTTTGGGATTCACATGGCGGGGAGGGAGGGGGGGGGGAACTTTGTCCATTTTTGTTTTCTAGCCTTCTAGTTCCGTTCTGCAAAAATGGGGCTTTGTCCCATTTTTGCGTGTAGTAGTTTATGTACTGCACAATTCACGGGTACGGACATGGCCATTCCCAACCCTTCGGCTGGCTGGAACCATTCGGTAGTCTTTCCATATCTGTCCTCTTTTACTAACAAAAAAAGTCAGAGGAGACCTAAGCACTTCTTATGAGTTGTGAATGCGAAAGCATAAATTTCGTTCTTCCGCTCCCTTAGTTTGTCTGTGGTGTAGTGGCAAGGACGGCCACGTTTCGGCACTGCCAAGGTAGCGGCCGACGGTCGAGCGTGCACTCTCGTGAAGTGGCCGCGCCGCACTGAGCTCGGCCATACAACCTCTGCAGAGTTTGCCTGTGCGGGCGCTGGGGCCAGGCTCGCACCACCGCACCTCGCCGGGCCGCTGCGCGCTGCGCCCCCATGGAGAGGGCTTCTCTGGTGGCGTTTTTTGGAACCACGCCGCACAAAAGCCAATGAAAGCCTCGATGCGCGCCAGCCAATGGGAGCCTATCCATCAGAAATCGGCTTCACTTTGCTCCTTTTGGAGAGGGGAGTTTAGCTGCTGTTTGGTGCAGCTTCAAAGCTGATGACGTCGGCTTGCTCCACGGGACAGTTAATAGGGAGTTTTAGAATAGCGCACGGTAAACCTTTGCATACGCAAAAAATAGCGTCGTCGCCACTGCGCATGTAACAAACGCTAACCACGTTTTGCGCTTTGTGTGCGCTATTTTAGCGTCCGCTATTTCTCAGAAATTGCATGCGTACGCAAAATCTTTGCGCTCCTCTAAGGAGGATTCATGATCAGAGGTTGGCTAAAGCCCAGACGAGCACAGTTAAAAATGGCGGCTCCCAGGGCCACGGCAGCGGCCGCTATGGCAGCATCGTGAGTGCGACGTCGGCGGCATCTTCTCGACTGCTGTTATGAAGTCGCCGATGCGCCGACGCTCACAAGCTCCAAAGTCCAAAGCGACCGAGAACGACTGTTCGCGCAGAGCCCAAGAGATAAACATCCGCTCCCCCCTTCATGCGCAACCTGAGCGCCCCGTGCCAGAGGAGTCTTTCTTTTATTTCGTTTTACCTATAATAAACGAGACCTCAGTCTTCAGCCTGACTCCGGCACGAAAGGTTGTCTGTGTGTTCTCTTCGCCAAAGAACGTAAAACGAAAAATGGTGTCAGAAGTGGGATCGCTCCGCGAGTCTACTAATAATTAGGAAAGCGCAGGATCGACCACAAACGAAGGAACAATGGACAAGCCCTCAACTTCTGCCGAGAACAGTCACAGCCTGCGTTCTTCGCCGGACACACGCTCCTCAAGTGAGCTTCTCGATCACACCAACGGCAAGGTTTGCCTTTTGGTTTGGGTGCCGCGGTCTTCTTAGTAGGAGTTCGAACATTTTAACGTTCAGCTTCTCACTGAGCAGGTCCTGATGCTGTTCCATTTTTAATACGGGGCAAAGAAAACCCAGTGAGGTGGGCAACGATCAGCGGCAACCTGATGCTTGCGACGCGTGAACATTTCTCAGCGAAGGCACGGTGTGCGAAGGTCAGCACTCCAAACCTCTTTTGCCGAGGCGACGCAAGCGGACACGACTGGTCGACAGCTCACGTCGCATTCTCACGTTTAACCAAATCTAAAATCTTATTCTGGACCAAAAAACTTGATTTTTCTCAAGTTGCAGCATTTCGTGTGTGAAATAAAATTTACTGTACCTTGATGGCGTTGCAAGCGCAAGATGCTTGGGATTTTGCGTCGCGGTGGAGAAACACTATTTTAATACTCTCTTCCGTAGCGTGCGCTAATGCGATCGCTAAATTTAGCGCTAACGTGCGCTAATATTGTATACGCTGTTTTAAAACTCCCTAGTGCTTTCGCATTAAAAAAGTAATGATTTTGGGTGGGGGGAAGAAATAGACTGCAGATATATGGTAAGGTTAAACCAAAGGAAATACTTGCACTGAAGGGAATGTTTGCATTGAGGGAGTCTTCTACTTCCTGCAAGGTAGCCTCGAGCATGTCCTCATACTTGTTGAGTGACTCGTGGAAGCTGGCTTCAGAGATGGCAGCACCGTTCACCATGTCCATGCAGGGTCCACGGCCAACAGTGACTTCTCCCGGGGAGAAAAAAAGCAAGGTTACGTCTATGCTGAGAGGTCACAGCAAAGCTGACACTTCATGCAAACCTGAACACAGTTAAATCAACCCAAGCCTCGTATAAAATCTGACAGCTTTCCTGCATATATCATTGCTATAACATTAGTTAGTTATAGCAAAGCATTTCAGCGATAGTATGGGGTATGCAATCACTGAAACATTTTCGTCTCTTTGTGTCCCGGTGTCGGCGACGTCTCCCGTTCTCCCTACACATCTCGCAAGCTGAGTGATGGCTTCGTTAAAAAAGCACTACTCGGCTGCGCTTAAAAGAAAGGCAATCTCATCGACAACAGTGTAACGAGACGAAAGTTTACGGTGAACAAAGTCTGCGTTCATGAATGTAGGAGACCGAAACAAGCCCTTTTCGAGTGTGAGCGCGCAAGGAAACATTTCCGGTGGCCGAACAAAGGAAGGTTCAGCAAGACCGATCAGGACCTGACTCGGTTTGTGAAGGAACAACGTGCTCCACACCTCGTTGCAAACACTGAGCGGCTGCAGGCCAATTCTATGGACTTGTATGCTTTTGGATTGCAATACCGTAAAGTTTCGAGAGACTGCCAGCCCCCGAGAAATCGCCCATCCCGTTATCCCCTAATCGGTTATAACGATTGAATTTTCGAGTTTTCTCATTATCATTACAAGTGGATTGCACTGTACTAACTTTTAGCGGCAGAATACTTTTCTTTACGGAAACATCCTTTCCCAAGGGTCACAATGTGATCACCTCGACTGCAGAGGCTGTGTGTAGAAGGGGACGGGGGGGTTGTGTTATGGCAATATAAAATGAAAAAAAAAAAAAAGTAACCAGGAAAAGATGCTGGTTGTTTTTCAGAATGATTACCTTTTTTCTTCACTGGTGATGGTGGTGACGGTTGGTGGTGAGGATCGCTGCTCTTCTTTCTTGTCTCTTTTTGCGTGTTTAACGTCGGTGACTGGTCTGTCCTAGAGACTAGGTAACATTGTGAAGGGTGCACTCCTATGACCTGTACTTTTTGGGAACATTGGTGTCATTGGTGACAATTTCTGTCTTCTCCTGGTCACCTTGACCATGTAGCAGAACCAGCTTTTGAGAGCACTGCTCGTAACAAATTGTACTGTTATAGCGAAACATGTTTGGAAGTCATGTAAGCTCAACCGAGGCTTATCTTGTGTAATAGCTTGTCTGCTGAAAACTAGCTACCGTAAAATACCGCAGAAGTGCCCCCTTCGTTCGAGAGCCCACTATTAACATTTCCCAAGCTTGGGAATTCTGCAAGTTATACGTTAAAGGCTTGATTTGACGGACAAGCGCCCACGTCTATCTAGATTAACCCAGTTTTCGGTAAAAGTGGGTTGGGTGCTTTCCTGGGATTTTACAGTACATTGATATGTAACAGAATTTTTTTTTTTAATTTGCAACTTTAAAGCTTGTTGCAAGTGGCTCTTGATGCATCAGAGGATAATAAAATTTGGTTGCCACTTTACATAAAAACAAATAAAGAGGAGGCACAAATGGAAGTCTTTGCGTTCGCCTGGTTTGTGTCAGTTCCCAGCGTAATTTTGAGCAGTGTCTAGCTCTTCACTTTGCTTTGGAAGCCTGACCCTAAATTTGCTGATCACATTTAGTAAGGTATTTAGATATTAAAATTTAATAAAAATATTTTTCAAAATTTGCTGCGATTGTTATTATGAAAGGCAGATAATCTGCTACATATTAGGACAGTGTAACTAATGCAATGCAACCGTTGTGGTACTACCATCATTAATGATGTTGTGCAACTATTGTGCAACTATCCTAGTAGTACGGTGTAGTACTGCTCTTGTAGCACAACTATCGTCGTGCAACTGTTGTAGTAGTATGAATGTTGCAGTACAACTACAGTAAACTCTCACTCGAGTGAACTTCAAGGAACCCAAGGAGATGGTTCACTTTACTGAAAGTTCACTAAACTGAATATATTCACCGAAACATGGAACAGTATAGGGTGCAGCATACATTGAGTCAAAAGTGTGAAATGCAACTTATGGAGTCATGTACATCGATATATACAAAATGCACAACAGTTACGTTGCTGCCTCTCTCATTTTGAAAAAAAATCAGTAATTTTCATTTGCACCGGCGCTCTTAAAGTGCATGAAGTAACAAAGCTATCCAGAGAGTGTTTTTTTGCACTTCCTCTGGCACAGCTTGTTGCTGTGACGAAGCCATACCACAACGGCGTCGTCTACTGGCTTGAAATATCCCGTGCAGAGTCATTTCCTATTGGGATTGAACGCTGTTTCTCCTTCAAGCTTAGACTTTGCTTTACTATCGTTGACAATGTTGAAGGTGGAATCCCATAGTCCTTCGCAACGTCCACTTGCCTTTGGCTGTTGTCCAGACGCTGAAGGATTTGGAGCTTGTCTGATAGAGACAACCGCTTCTGTTTCGTCGTACTCATTACGAAAGTGGGTGCACAAACTGCCGTCCTGTCGTTAGGTACCCACAACTAAGATGGCCAAACAAAACCGATGAAAAAAAAAAAAAATAAAAACGGACACACCACGTGGTTTGTTTTCGTCTACCGCACTGCTGCTTTACCTCGGCGGCGCAGCACTGCAGAGCACAAAACTTCGTTGCACTGATTGCAAAATAATCCTGGGTCCACCAATCAAGTTTGTTGAACTGAAATATTCGCTATTCTGAAATTTGTTTTTCGTTTAACTAAAACATTTTTGCATAGAATGCATAAGAGAACCGCCGGCAATTTTTTTAAAGTTTGTTCTTTTGAAATATTTGTTAAACGGACGTTCGCTCAAGTGAGAGTTTACTGTATTGTGGTGTAACTATTGCAGTACAACTATCTTAGAATAACTTAATACAGTGCGACTAATGCAGAGTAACACGGGGCAGCAGAGATGACAAGCTGGTGTCGCCAACTGGGGGTCACTTGCTTCCTTCCTCTACCAGGTTGGCATGGTGGCGTGGCGCATGACCCTGGTGACGCCGGAGTACCCGGAGGGTCGTGACGTGATTGTGATTGCCAACGACATCACCTACCTGCTGGGCACCTTTGGTCCCCAGGAAGACATCCTGTTCTTCGTAAGCCGCTTGTGCATTTCCCGCTTCACCTTGTGCCCACCTTTAAGCACGGCCACATGCAGAAGCCAGCACAGTGTGCCAGCGCGATTGCCTGCCTCGTTCATATCATCTCGTGGCTGTGGGAGCGGTTCCTTGAATGTCTCCACAGAACTCGCGTGCGTGCATTTTTGGGTTCTACCACCGAGTTTTGCCAGCATGAGCGGTGATGTAGTAATTCTGATTTTATCTGCAACTCCTTTCATTTCAATTTCATTGAATTCAGTTGTATCGGCTCCATAGTCGAGGAGACGGGGGAAAAAAGCTACGCGGTGTAGCTTGAAAAGTCTGACAAATCTCTAGTCTGTCCAACCGCCTTATCCGTTAGTCCTCTTTCCGCCGCAGCCTTACTAACGGAACCTCCGCGTGTGTTTTTAGGCGGGTGTCCTGTCCTCTGCCATGCTTTTTGTTTTCCACAAGGCTATTTTGGAAGCAACTTTGTGTCTGTGTCTCGTATTTCGTCGATCTTCGTCTCGCTTGCACCTTTTGTTGCGTGTGATGAATCATTTAATCTCCTTTTTCCGCCCATTCTTCAACTTCCCACAATGCTGCATGCTCTCTGTTTATCAGTGAAAATGTAAATTACTTTTGATTGCATCATAACAATAAAGTTTTCTTGTTTGGTGGTGCAGAAAGCTTCAGAGAGAGCCAGAGCCCTCGGCATTCCCCGGCTATACATCTCGGCCAACAGCGGAGCCAGGATTGGTCTTGCCGAAGAGCTGAAGCACCTCTTCAACGTGGCCTGGGTTGACCCAGATATTCCCGACAAGGTAATTGATTGATTGACTGACTGATTGATTGGCTGATTCATTGACTGATGTTGAATGATGCAGCAGCATCTTACCCTGCCAGTAGACTTGGTGAGTTGTGGTTACGGTTAAGTGTCCGTCTCCGTTCAGTTGGTGAGGTTTCACTGCCATCATGTGTAATCCTTGTGCCAAGTTTTTGTTTTGTGTGGGAAAGATTCAAATTTGAAGGATTAATTTTTGCATTAGGAGTCGGGGTCCTCGTTGAGAGCTGCAGGGCTAGTTTACAAATTGGGTGGCGAGGACCGGGCTCTCTGCGAGCGACTTGAAGCCACACGTGCTGAGGATGCCGTGACAATCCTCACGAGCGTTAGAGGCTGAAGTCATAACTTCCCATGTGTGTGTGGTGTATTAGGAAAGAATAAGTGTCTGGTATGTTGTTACATTTTTGTGAAATAAAAACAGTAGCGAGCATGTTTAACTCTGCACTGCCTGCTAAGACTGCAGAGGTTTGTGCTCCCGTTTTATCAAAACCACATATGGTAAGCCCGATTTGCTGAAATATTTCACCCGACAGAAGACTTGGCACATCTCCATATAATCAGCGTGGCTCTGGGTTTTCTATAAGCAGCTGCGATTGTTTTCAGTGTTGGAAAAAGATCTGTTCGCAAGCTTAGTTGCGTTACGTTTACTACAGGGTTACCGGTATCTCTACCTCACTCCCGAAAATTTCAAGAAAGTGAGTGCCATGAACTCCGTCAACGCCGAGCTCATTGACGACGAGGGTGAGAAGCGCTACAAGATCACCAACATCATTGGTGAGTCGGGACTACTACCGCCACTATTCTTTCTCGATTTGGTTGAAACCTACGGGTACGGATTGTGATCTGGGTTGTCGTCAGGTGCACGGTAAGAGGATTTATGGTTCTGTTGGTGATTTGCGTATCTACTCTGTTTCTCAGGTAAGACGGACGGTCTCGGCGTGGAGAACCTCAAGTATGCCGGCTTGATTGCTGGCGAAACGTCTCAAGCTTACGAAGAGATTGTCACCATCAGCTTGGTGAGCTACTTGTCTGTATCCCGCAGTGCTGGAGTCCGCATCCCACAGTGCCTGGAGCGCGGTGTAAGATATACGTAGAGATGTGAACACCGTGCGCGTCACAGCTGCCAGATAAAGCCCTCACCTTGGTTGCAAGCGGCGGCACCAGATGGCTCGTGGATATGCTGCTAATGGCAGTCTGTTGTGCGCCCGATTTCCCGTGGTTCTTTGTGGGAAGCATGCTTGTTTTCATAGTCGTTTTCTGGGTGCGCGACGTCGTTTTGAACTTGGCACTTGCACAATGCGTATTGCTGAGGTACTGCTTTGTCATTGGCCCTAGTTTCCTGCCTCAACGGTGGGAACACTTTCATGAACTCATTAAAGCGGAGAGATCTCTGGTGCAGTATTCAAGTCAGCTTCAGTCAAGGTCGGAGCAGACAGTCGGATTGGAAAAAGCACGCGCCCAGGAATGAGACCCTTTCTTTGGTTTTGCTTGTTTCTTGCTCTTTTTATTTTTTTTTTGATCAGTTGCATCGTCTGGACGGCGGAAGCGCTGTTGGCTATGGCTACTTGGGCACATGCCAAGAGGACTTTATTTGATTGATTGTGTCATACCGTTTGCCGAGCTGTGTCCCCAACTAAATATATTGCCGCAAGCGCAGCTGACCAAGCAGGCAGCACGCTCGTGGCCTAACGGTTATCGCGCGTGCCTCCCACGCGAAAAGCCAGGGTTCGATCCCTGGGAGCGACGCATCTTTTGTTATTCCTGCTATCTAGTTTTCTGGTAAATTCGAGAATCCTGTTGCGTGTTCGAGGTCCGAATGCTCTACGCGTCGAACATTCTACGCTGATTATTCCAGAAGCTTACGCATGTACATAAGGGGCTCCGCGTGGCGAACCGGAGTCAGTTTCGCCCCAGCGCTCGACTCTGCTGTCTCGCCGACTTCGACGCTCACGACGCTTTGTTATTATTTTCTATTCCCCTTTTGTTTTCGGCACAAGTTTGCCACATTAAACGTTTATTTCTTCCTTTTTATTTATTGTTATTCTGGTCACCAACCGTGACATTCTACAGAAGAGAAGAAGCTACGAATCCTCATGCGGGGCGTGAGAGAAAACATCTTTGGTGGCCTTGTCCGCAGCCCTCCGACAACTGTCGAAGATTTTGTCGCCGAGGCAATAACAAAGTTTCGCCCATATTTGTGTGGAAGTCCTTTTCGCGTGGTCACAGACCACCACTCGCTCTGCTGGCTGGCGAATCTGAAGGACCCCTCCGGACGCCTCGCCCGGTGGAGCCTACGACTACAGGAGTTCGACATGACCGTGGTGTACAAGACCGGCCGGAAGCACAATGACGCCGACTGCCTGTCAAGGGCCCCAGTCGAGGCCGCTCCTGCCTGCACCAAAGAGGACGACGATGAGTGTTTTCTCGGCGTTCTGGATGTCAGCGACATGGCAGCACTCCAACGAGATGACCCTGAGCTGCGAGCACTCATTGAGCACCTAGAGGGACAAGGAAGTGCCGTTCCCCGCAGTTTTGTACGAACACTGCCAACCTTCTCCCTCCGACGAGGTGTGCTCTACAAGGAGAACTTCAGCGACAACAACACGGCGTGGCTGTTGGTGGTCCCTTCCAGTCTTCGAGAAGAAATTTTTCAAGCCTGCCACGATGACCCGACGGCGGGACACCTTGGCTACAGCAGAACTCTCGCCAGGATACGCGAAAAATACTACTGGCCCAAGCTCGCGAAGACAGTGCACCACTACACCCGATCTTGCCACGAGTGTCAACGACGGAAAAAACCACCGACGAGATCGGCAGGATTTCTTCAGCCTATTGCGCTGCCATCTGCCCCGTTCCAGCAAATTGGAATGGACTTACTTGGGCCATTCCCACCATCGACGCAAGGGAACCGATGGATAATCGTCGCAACCGATTATCTCACGCGGTACGCCGAAACGAAAGCCCTTCCTTTAGGGACTGCCGTGGAAGTTGCCAAGTTTTTCATTGAGTCCATCGTCCTCTGGCACGGCGCTCCAGAAGTTCTGATTACAGATCGCGGATCATCGTTCATGGCACAGCTGACCCAAGAAATCCTCCGACTCAGTCACACCAGCCATCGTCGTACAACTGCGTACCACCCGCAGACCAACGGGCTGACGGAGCGACTCAACAAGACAATCGCTGACATGATCTCTATGTACGTTGACGTAGAGCACAAGACGTGGGACGAGGTGTTGCCCTACGTCACAGTTGCCTACAATACGGCGGTTCAAGAGACCACTGGATTCACACCCTTCCAGTTGGTACATGGTCGGAAAGTAACGACCATGCTGGACGCGATGCTGCCCCATGAGCCAGCTGACAGTGAGAGCGACGACGCCCAGGTGGTTGCTCAACGGGCCGAAGAAGTCCGCCAGCTCGCCCGACTCCTGATTCAAGACCAGCAACGCGTCGACGCCGGCCGCTACAACCTTCGTCGCAGGGACGTCCACTTCCAGACCGGAGACAGGGTGTGGGTGTGGACGCCCATCCGTCGCCGCGGCCTCAGTGAGAAATTGCTGAAACGATACTTTGGACCGTACAAGGTACTTCGTCGCCTCGGGAAGCTGAACTACGAGGTGATGCCCGACGGAACAAGAACATCATCACGCCGCCCACCACGGCCTGAAGTCGTCCACGTCGTGCGCCTGAAGCCGTACTACGCCCAATAGGACTGTGCACCTTATGCCTTCCTAATGACTCTTTAGTTTACCGTCCTTTTTATTTGCTTTGTTTTGTTTTGTGTTGCATCGGGGCGATGCACTTTTTAAAGGGGGGAGTAATGCCGCGAGCGCAGCAGACCAAGCAGGCAGCGCGCTCGTGGCCTAACGGTTATCGCGCGTGCCTCCCACGCGAAAAGCCAGGGTTCGATCCCTGGGAGCGACGCATCTTTTGTTATTCCTGCTATCTAGTTTTCTGGTAAATTCGAGAATCCTGTTGCGTGTTCGAGGTCCGAATGCTCTACGCGTCGAACATTCTACGCTGATTATTCCAGAAGCTTACGCATGTACATAAGGGGCTCCGCGTGGCGAACCGGAGTCAGTTTCGCCCCAGCGCTCAACTCTGCTGTCTCGCCGACTTCGACGCTCGCGACGCTTTGTTATTATTTTCTATTCCCCTTTTGTTTTCGGCACAAGTTCGCCACATTAAACGTTTATTTCTTCCTGTTTATTTATTGTTATTCTGGTCACCACCCGTGACAATATCTTGCATCGCGGCCTGGAATGAACCTTTAGGGGCTAGAATGACATATTTGGCATAGACCATCCTCAGGGCACATTACAATTATTCGAAACGTGCAAGGCCCCCGAAGAGCAGAGAATCGCTCTGCGCATCCTGAACAGTGGCGATTGGTAAAAAAGCCATGACTTCCCTCTGACTGCAGCTAAGGAAGATGTAATGCGATAGCATATGGGATTCTTTGCCTGTGGAGTTATTTGTTCTTCTACCTGTTTAGTAAATTGATGCATACATTGTTGTGTTTATAGTTAGTTAATTCTACTTTGGTAAGGGTCATGGGTTTGTTCTGTGCACCGAGCAAAGCTTATGGGAAAGTGTAGCATCACATCATGTGACACAGTGTCACAGGACGTTACAGTGTAACATGTCACATAATGCAGTGTCCCATGACATCAGTTCATGGAAGTTTGCTTGATTGTGGTGTCACAATCTGATGTCATGGCTGTGCATGATGCAATTTCATGTCATGAATATGGACATGACGTGAGATTGCATCAGTTCCACAACTACTTAGGATTTCCCGCTAAATTTAGCGGAAAAATTTCCTACTAAATTTAGTTATCGAGCCGCGATGGGCAGACACACACAATCTCACGGCTTGGCAATCTTAGAAATGTTATTGCATTTGAAAGAAATATCTGTTTCATTTGTCACCAATGAACGTGCTTCTATACAAGCTGCAATGACCAACCTCCTCTGTTTCAATGCCCAGTTCTTGGTTCTGCTATCTCGCGGGTGCTTCTGAGACAAAAGAAACGACATGGTGCGAAACGGTCTGTGTGCAGGTGACCTGTCGTGCCATTGGTATTGGTGCCTACCTGGTGCGCCTGGGCCAAAGGGTGATTCAGCTGGAGAACTCCCACATCATCCTGACGGGCGCCGGTGCCCTGAACAAGGTGAATGGCCCTTTTCGAGCGTTGTTGCATGGTGACGATCTCAGAGCATCAGATCTACAATAAGTATAAGTTCTGGTCATACGGCCGTTTGCCTCAAATTTGAAACTGAAGTGCACGTTTCTGCGTCGTGAGAGGGTCGTGAGGCTATTCGTCGTAAGTGCTGTGCTTGTATTATCCGCGAGTTATAAGTTCTCTCGCATGAAGTTTTGTTCCCAAGTAAGCATTCCCCCCTGCCTGCTCTTTATTGATGTCTTTGCCAATGTTGGAAAAGAGTTGTGTTTTTCAATTCTGAAAAGTCCAGTTCATCTGCATTCTCCACAGCGAAGGTTCTCAAAGTTTTTCTATCTCGAGGAATCCTCTACTTTTCTCGAATGGTAGCCAAGGAACCCTTCTCAGTCTCGGCAATAAGGGAGTGCTGCAATAAAGTAGAGCTAAAGCAAATGAACCTCGTGAGCAACAGTGCACATACTGGCGAGCGTTGGCTCATAGTATGTTCATCACAGGGTGGCTCGGGTCTTCTAAGATAATGCCGGAGCTGAAAGAATACTTCACTTGAGTGTGGGAACAATTGAGTGAATTTTGCAGCTCACTGAACCCCTGAAAGTAAGTACTCACCAGATCCCCCTAGCTCCAGGAACGCAGTTTGGGAATCCCTGCTCTAAAGCATAGTTCAGTGGCTCTAGGCTTAGATGAACCTTCTTTTTTTGGGAGAAGTAGCCATTTGTGACGGATGGCTCCGTTTTGTGTCGTTTCAGCTGCTGGGCCGCGAGGTGTACACGTCCAACAACCAGCTGGGCGGAGTGCAGATCATGTACCAGAACGGGGTGTCGCACGTGACTGTGCACGACGACCTGGAGGGCACCTACGTCATGCTCAAGTGGCTCTCCTACATGCCGAAGGTGAAGACACACGGTCTCCGTTGCTGCCTGAAACGCGTCTCCGACCGGCACGTTCGGCATCCCATGCCACCCTGTGCGTCGGAAGTGTTCGCCGCTACAAACTACACGAGGCTGGAACCGATACCACAGATCGCAGACACGGCAAATTCGCGTTGCACGGTGCGACAAGTATGCGGAAATTCGCTACGAACTCCCCTGTCACGCGAACGGATGCCGTAGATTGCGGACGCAGCAGATTCGTGCTTCACAATGTGATGGACACGGGAAACTGCCACAAATTTGTGTATCGTGGGAACCAATGTCGCGTGTGCAAATTGCAAACAAAAGTTTTAAAAAATGTGCGAACGAGTTGTTGACTTGTATATCACGGACACAGATACCGCCAATTGCGGATGCAGCAGATTTGCGTGTCACGGTGCGATAAGCACCAGGGCAATCCGCGGCAAACGCGCTTGTGACACGTAGCGATACCGCAGATGGCACGGGTAATGTGATTCTGGTCGGACGTCGTGTGATCGACATCCGGCGGGAATTGGGGGTGGGCAGGCAATGTTTCGGAATTTTTGTGTTGGAGATATTTAGCCCAAAAGACCAGATGGGCGATCTCTCGGGGGTGGGCGTTCTCTCGGAACTTTACGGTAGTGCTGTCGCACCTTCATTGCATTTGATGGAATGTCTAAGCAGTTTCTGTCGGACACTGCTAAGGGCACAGGGTAAGTCGTATAGTACTCCTCATGAATTTTAGGCCATGTTGAGGAACATTATTTTTTTGGGGTAATATTAGGAGCATTCTTGTTGTATACATATTATTTTGTTCCATTTTTTTTTTACTGAACTCGAATTATTTATATTATTTAAAAATTGAAATTTTTTATCAATGTTTTTGTGTATTGATATTTTTTTTTAATGTATCAAGAAATCTGTAACACAAAAACTGTTAAGGGCAAATTTTTAATTCTAGTTAGTATGTTTCAACACCCATGTAGGTGGCAGAAAGAATAAATCGACCCTCTATAATGGCAGGCTAAGGAAATAATGGTACCTATGCACTGAAAAAGCACTGTTTAAAAGTAATTGTGTTTAAAGTAAAAAGAAAGACAGGGGAATGACACATTTTTATTGGCACCAACACCCTCAGAGTCATTTCTTCAATAGCCTCCAGCTTGGTAGTCACTGTTAGTGTCATATCTTCGCTTTTTGGCCTATCTTTTTGCTTGCTGGACCACTTGTGTGACTTGTCGCGTTGCTCGGTCCGCAAAGCATATTCGAGTGTAGTCAACTTCTTTCAGCCACACGATGGTGTTACACCCAGGGCTCAGTTCACAGGACTTCAAAGTATTGGCTCCCATCATTGAATAAAGCATCCAATGTTCCCATTTTGTCGTTCAGAAACACGTGCGTGTGAAAGTATGCATGTGGAAAAAAACGTGCACAGTGTCTCGGGATTGTCTCGGTTAAAAAACGGAGCTATGCAGTGGTTGCCAGATAATTTTTAAGATGTTTCTCATTCCAGATATGCTTTTAGATATGTTTTTGAATTTGTTTTTGTTAGAAAATGTATCGATAAACAGGGAGCACATACCAAAAGGGGGCGTGGTCGCCCGCCACTTGCTTTCGGAAAAAGTGTTTTTCTGCCCGAAATATGACTTTCTAAGAACAGTGGGGCAATGGAAAATGTGCAGAAAGAAATAAACATTTCAAATTTCAGAAAAATCTAAAATCAATGTTTTTTTTTATTTCCTTTACCCTGTGCTTTTAAAAGAATTTTGGTAGTATTTGAATTAGTATGGAAGGAGCTCGATTAATTAAAGCGAGCCTGTTCTTTTTTTATGTCTACCCATTTCTTAAATAATGTAGTGTTCTTGAAACTGTCAGACTGCATTGGTGCACAAGGTATACTCTGTTTCACTGATAACTTGGTGAACTCTGGAGGCTAGGGCCCCGCCACCCCATAAAAGAGCATCGGCGCGAGGTATGTGACCCGTCACTGGAGCATTTGTGTCACCACGCCAAACGCGAGGTGCAAGACCCGGAGGAACCGGCTGTCGTCTGCTAGTCAAAAGTTGTCTGCTCCAAAATGAACCAACTTTGGATGAACGTCTATTGCAGCAACATATCCGTCCGCTAGAGTAGCGAGCACTTCGGGAACAGTTCATGAGACAACCATACGCTCAATTTTGTGACAGGTGCTAATGCCAGGGCACAGTGCAATGTTTTCAGCGGAAACGGCCGATTACACGGCTGCGATCGGCGGCGATTGCCAACAGTCGCGGCGCTACAAGGCGAAGAAAATCTAGCGGATACGGATGTGGCTTCACTTTTTGGTTTAAATATAATTGAAACTGATAAACTTGTGATTATACTTTATTGTTTATTCTTCATATCTTCTCGTTATAAATGGAATCGTGAGAGTTCAATTGCCGTTAAAAGAAAGAAGAAGCCTAGAACTACTTTTTTGTCACGGAGCGCTCTGTTGCTGTGGCGGTAACGAGGCCCGGTGGCCTCTACCATGGAGTGTTATCACTTGCCTTGCTTTGGTGCCCTTATTGGGTCGCGTGGGCCGCAGCCTACCGTAAAGTTCCGAGAGAACGCCTGCCCCCGAGAGATCGCCCATCCCGTTTTTCTGGCTAAATATCTCCAACAAAGAATTCCGAAACATCGCCCACCCCCCGATTCTTGTCGGATGTCACGCAGTGTCCGACGGAATCGCATCAACCGTGCAATTAGCTGTGCCGGCACTTCTGACAAGCAAGTTCATAGCGGGTTCCCGCGTTTTTGTTTACGATCTGAGTGAGCGATCTCGATTCCACGCGAGTTGGTCCCGCGTGTATATTGCATCGAAAAATATGATTCTGCTGCATTCGCGATCTGCGGTATTCGTTCCCGTAACATACGAGTTTGTAGTGGATTCCTGCCTTTTTGTCCACAATCTGCGCGCGCGATATCGGTTCCCGTGACAGACAAGTTTGTAGCGGGTTCCCGCATGTTTATTGCACCATGTAACTTGCATCTGCTGCGTCCGCGATTCGCGGTATCCGTTCTTGTGAGATGCGAGTTCTCGGCGGGTTTCTGCGGGTCCTTCACACCGTGAAACGCGAATCTGCTGCGTCCGCAACCTGCGGTATCCTTTCCCGTGACACAGGAGTTTGTAGCGAATTCCCACGTGTTTATCGCATCGTGACATGCGAATTTGCAGTGTCCGCGATCTGCAGTATCAGTTCTCGCATCACGTGGTTTGTAGCCGGTTTTTGATAAAGGTTTGCTGTGGTGTCCCCTAAGATAGCCCACCCCATGTTTTTCACCATTTATCTCTTTATTTTGGGTGGGCGTTTTTTCGGAACTTTACGGTACACAGTTCGCCAAGTTATTGTGAAACTTGAGTATAGACCTTTGCGAATGCAGTCCCGTTGAAATCTTTGTCATTAACTCCGATGACGCGTAACAAAATGATGCAGTTAAGTCGGATGAACCGCCCGTAACTCGGCCTCCAAAGGCCGATTCACACAGCCCCGTACAGGTCACCGGGACACCCGTGCTTTGTGTTAAGCGCGACTACCAGTTCGAGGAGATAGCGTGGCACACTACATTCGAGACACGGATGTTTCGGTGACTTATACGTAACAAAAAAAGCAGTGCTGCGTGCTACATTGATGCCCGACTGTGTGTGCAGTGCAAGGGGGCGCCGTTGCCCGTCGTGGAGCCACTGGACCCGATTGACCGCGACGTCGTGTACACACCGTCCAAGGTGCCATACGACCCGCGCTGGCTGGTCGCGGGACGGGAGAGTCCCAGTGAGTCTAGCTTTTTCTTTTTCTTCATCGCGACTCGTTTTAAAGCGACGATTTTATGCGGGAAACCCGCACGGACTTTGCTTGCTCGTGTTGGCGTTGGTTGCACCTAGAGCCGCTAAGTGAGCTACGTTTAGAGAATCGGCGCTCTGTTCCCCAGTGTTGTCGTGGGCGCTGCCATCTTGGTGCTTAGTACAGAGCAGACGCAACTGCCGATCGCCATGATTCAAAAATGTGACTTTCTCAGCATTAGATTCTGTGTTAGGAAGCTCACGTAATATTGCTTTGCTCTGTCACAAAGTGTTTAAACATTTGTTGAGGGCAGGGAAGCGTTTCCTGCGATTTCAGATAAAGCTTCAGATAACTGGCAACCATGATTTTATGCACCAAGTTGGTAAGTGTCGTTACTCTGAAGCGTAGGTTATTTAGTGACTCTAGTTTCACCGTAGCAAGGCTGCGAGAGAGAGTGTTGGCAACGATGCGCAGCCATTGGTGCGACGTCGTAGCTCCTGCCACCGGACATTGTGGAGGCCGCACTGCTTCTAGAGCTGTTTTATATACCTTGCATTCCAATTCAAATGAAATTTACATAGCTTATTTGCCTTTACAATGTGACTACAAAAATGTATTTCGTTTTGATGTAGCCTAATTACTTTCGTCGTGAATATTGAAGGTTTCATTTGCAAAGATTGTGGGAAGGATTAGGGTAAATTAGAAATAGTAAATCATAAAATAAGCATATATCTGTAAACTGAAGGGTCTGTGGAATGCAATAGGGTGTAAATGAAAGCTCTAAAATGATTTATGGTTTTTTTATGACACTTTTCACTTTCCAGTTTAAAAATTACTTATTGCAGGAAATATAAAGGTATGTAACAAAGCTCTGACTCCATATTTAACAAGTAAAGATTGTACCGTATTTACTCGAGTAATAGCTGCACTGTTTATGAAGAAAACCTGAGGGTTCGCTCTTTCGCGGAGCACGCAGATTGCCAATCACTGTGATTGACAGCATGATTCCAGCTGTTTACAGGAAAGAGATAACGTCTTCGTACGAAAATACCATCTGTGAAGATTGCATTTGTATGGAGAATCATGTTCTCGATCTGGTTATTCGCTATGTTATTTATGCGCAACGCAATGATTGGCTGTATGTATATGTGTTCTGTGGGAATGTAGACGCAGGGGCCTTGTTCATAAATAGTGCGGCTATTACTGGAGTAAATACGGTATATGTGCAAGTGGAGATATAGGTTTCATAAAATAGCAAAGTGTGTAAATCGTTTTTTTAGAAAATAGTAGCAAAAAAAACATGCACAGATGCTTTTTACTATTTTTTAAAGTCTGTATTCGAAGATAAAAGACTCATTTTATGAAAATAATTTGGCAAGATGACAAGTGCCTGTCATTCTTCAAAAACACAATTACCAAAATCTGTTGTTTTTTTTAAAAAAAAGAGTTTGTGGTCTAGGTGTAGACGTCCACAAGGGAGAGACTCTAAGGTTGTCTGGTTGCAGCCCTGGCGGGCTTCTGGGAGGACGGCTTCTTCGACCGGGGCTCCTTCATGGAGATCATGCAGCAGTGGGCCCAGACGGTGGTGTGCGGCCGGGCCCGCCTGGGGGGCATCCCTGTCGGGGTGGTGGCCGTCGAGACGCGCACCGTCGAGATCGACGTGCCCGCGGACCCCGCCAACCTGGACTCGGAGGCCAAGGTACGTGCTCGCCACCCTGCCGGGCCTGCAAACGGAGTCTCGACGTTGAGATTTCGTATTTCTGCTGTCCTCGGTTCGCCTCGGGGTTCTTCGTAATCTTGTCCACGCCAGTTTGTTCGCGCTCTTACTTTGTGTTTGAATATTCTTTCCTTGTCTGCAAGCTCTTTATTTTCTTCCGGGATCTTACGGTACGCTTTGAAAACGCCATCGTGCATTTTTCTGCGTCTTCGCCAGGTGCTGTCGCAAGCGGGGCAGGTGTGGTTCCCCGACTCCGCATACAAGACGGCCCAGGCCATCAACGACTTCAACCGGGAAGAGCTGCCACTCTTCGTCTTTGCCAACTGGCGGGGCTTCTCGGGAGGCATGAAAGGTGGGCCCTTCGTGTTTTTCGGGAATGCTGTCGGCCAGGGGTCGGCAACCTTTTTTCTGTGGCGGGCCGAATCGCTTCGAAGCGGAGGTGAAACGGGCCACACAGAAAACCAGGGGAGGGGGGGGGGGGGGGTTAGCTTACAAAAAGAAAAGATGCACTAAACTGTCACAAGCTCAAAATAAAGTGCAAAAAGAAAGTTTTGTTCTTTTTTTGGATTAGGTTCTTGTAGTTGGACGTTGGTTAAGCCCCCCCCTCGTAAGATTTCTGGTGTTCAGTGTTACTTTCTAGGATGGAAACGTTTGTCTTACCTACTGAGATTTGTCAATCTTTTTGGATGTTCGTATCTTTCAATCTAAAATGCAAGTTTGAATTTATGGTCTTTGTTCTGGGAAAGTATGTTTGCAATTATATGCGCTCTAGCAGACTGTCTGCTGAATCTTTGCCAGGTTTTCTTCCACAAGTTTGGCAAGTGCAGAATCTTGCCGAATCCTAGCTTTGGCCGACTCGGCTCACCACTGATAAACACAGGTCAAACTTGTTTTTCTTTTGTCTTTCTGCGTGTGTCTCCTCTGTTCTGGTCTCCCCCTCGCGCCCTTTGTTTCCCTTCCGCCCTTTGACGCGTGTCCTACGGCGTCCTCCTTCGTGCCGCAGACATGTACGACCAGGTGCTGAAGTTCGGGGCCTACATAGTGGACGCGCTGCACAACTACCGGCAGCCCGTGCTGGTCTACATCCCGCCCTTCGGGGAGCTCAGGGGCGGCGCGTGGGCCGTGGTGGACGCCGCCATCAACCCCAGAATGATGGAGATGTACGCCGATCCCGACAGCAGGTGAGTCGGCACTGCGGGGACAGGGTGCGCTCTTGGGACGAGAGCTCCCCTTCGGAGGTTTTGTAAAAAGCATCGTGCACACCGGGGAAAACCGAAACCACCTCGAATAATCGAGGCCCGGGAACATCCTCCTCTTCCTTCGCGTCATTGTAGTCGGACGGCACCAACTCGCCAATTGGCTCCGATGTCGAGCGTCTTCCAACATGTTGTTGGACACGAGACCCGGCTGAACGCCGACGTGGCTCAATTTCAGTGTGACGTCAAAATTGTAGTGCACGGTCGTCGACTCTTCTGGGTGGTGTTGGGAAAGCTCGTAGGAACGCTCGGCTCATTACGATGTAGCAAGGAGCAGGGGCGGATTTATGAGTCAGGCCTGGGGGGGGGCGGTAGGCCTTCGGCGGGGGGGGGGGGGAGAGAGTCGGGAGTGTGCTGAGATATGACACGGTCCAAACGTTGCCCAGGTCTATTTTGTTGACCAAATATTTGCTATGTCGCCAAAAACTAAACTTCTGGCTGGTGTATATCAATGATTTTATTTTAAAAAAAGTTGACCTTGGGAAGCTCAGGGGGGGCGGTCGCCCCCCCCGCCCCCCCCCTAAATCCGCCCCTGGCAAGGAGTGGCTGAACGGCGGAAGAGCTTTATTTAGTGGAAAGAAGTGCTCCTAAATGAAGTGGCATTAGGGAACAAGCCCTAAATTCTTCTGGCTGCTCTGGGTGAGGATAGTGCAAGGAGTACTTGGGAACTTCCTAACCCGGACTGGGTTCCCGTTTAACGAATGAAGAGTTGCTGCTGTTGACTGTCGGAAGAGTGTTTTAGCTCGGTCGAGCTCGATTTGGTCAAGGGTAATCGGGAGGCTGTGCCAGACAAGGGGGGGGGGGGGGGGCTATGGTGCAGTGTCTCGAGATGAAAAAGCAAATGCGCCGGTTGACCTAAACCTAACGATGGACGGATGTATTTCGCGCATTTGTGTGTCTCTTACGTACATCTCAATACCTGAAGTGCAAATGAAAGAATTTAGGTCTTCAATCGGGGGTGGGCCAACTGTCCGTGGACTGTGTGTCACTTGCGGGGCTACGAGGAGCAAGAGTAGGCGGGTCATTCTTCGGGACTGGTACCGCATTGTTGGCATGATGTGACATTTCCCGCGTGCCACACTTGTAACATGCACCACGCGTCGCCCAGGGGCGGTGTGCTAGAGCCCGAGGGCACGGTGGAGATCCGCTTCCGCAAGAAGGACCTGGTGAAGGTGATGCACCGGGTGGACGGGCCCTGCCGGGACCTGCTAGCCCGGCTGGGCACGGCCGAGGCCTTCGGAGAAGGCGGCCCTGGAGGCCCAGCTGCGCAAGCGGGAGGCCCAGCTGCTGCCCATGTACCACCAGGTGGCCCTGTCGTTTGCTGACCTGCACGACATGCCCGCACGCATGCTGGAGAAGGGCGTCATTCAGGTGAGGGGTCTTTAGGGCTGTTGATGTGCCCCGAAGGAAGGGAACACCCGGGGTTGGAACGGGCTATTGTGTGCTTTTTGGGGAGGTCGTGTCCTATAGTGAGTCTTCCTCGTAGAGACATTCCCTATAGTGATTGTCTTCTTCATAGGGACATTCTCTATAGTGAAAGTCTTCTCCGCAGGGACATTGCCTATAGGCTAGTCCTGTGCAAATAGTGGATTTAAGTTCAAAGCGAATATTTGTTTGGCCGAATATTTTCGATTCAAAAATTTAATAGCTTTTTCCACGCCTTTTACTACCGTTGCATCACGCTTAGATGAAAACCCAGCTAAACTCGTGAAGGTTGTTCCACTTGTTTATTTGTAAGGAAGATTAATCTATCCATATTTATGAACTGTGACCTCAGAAGGTCTGATGTCTTGGGATGGGAAGTAAACGACAGATTTGATATAAAATGAATCCTATAGAGATGACCAACTACTGTCGAGACCGGTTATAATGAAGTCGGTTATAATGAAATAGTGGCTACAGCGAAGCAATCACGATTTCCCATTCCCGTTTGCACTTTTTCAATGCATTTGTGTCTGTTTTTAGCGAAGGAAATCGAGCGACTCCTACGGATACAGCGAAGAGAAATTTTCTGATAATTTGAGAAATAATAAAATTCGGAAAGTTAGTTAAGTCTCGGACCACTGCACTTTGCTGCCGCGGCCAAGAAGCCACCCAGAACAGGCTGCAGAAGATGCTTGAAAGGCTGCAAGCAGCAGTCTCTGGAACGTCGTCTGCTCCCCGCTCCTTTTCCGGGAAGCGGCTTCACCGCATTGCACGCAGAGAAGCCGTCGGGGCACGCTGATAGGGGTGTTCGGAGCGCTAGCAACAACGTACTGGCAGAGATGACGGAGAGAGCCTAGATTTAAGAGGGAGCAGTAGGTATGCCTGCATTTGATTGTCGCGTGGCAAGTGTGGTGAGGAAACTGGGTGGAGAGGCAGACACGTGTGCAGAAGGTGAACGCTTTTGACTTCTTGCATGCTGCAGTTTGTTTTGCAAACGCGGCCCACTTTTGTCCAGAGCAATAAACGAAACTTGAACTACTTTCAATCTATTCGAGTTAAAAGCAGTCCAACTGTACGTAAGGTAGCAGTAGCACAAGACTACCAAACCGCAACCTGTCTTTTGATTTAAAACGTGTTCCATTTATCTTTTTGGAGAAGTGCTTGCGTGACCGGGAGGGAGGGGGCAAGGGGGTGGGGAGAGCCGCGAGGTGCACTTTAACGAGCGAAGAGCCGCTTGCGGCTCGCGAGCTGTAGCTTGGCCACCCCTGGTCTATAGCAATGGAAGAACTGCGTTGAACATTGATCTGAAGTCTATGGCACAGCTCGCTCCGATGAATGCCTCTAAACAAAAGTGACTCGAGAGCTACGATCAAAGTGTTGGCGCCCTTTTCTCCTCTGTTTGACACCACCTCTGATTATTTTCCTGGGCCACTGGCCCGTGGATACGGCTGTCTAGTTGTCCAGAGCCGCACACTTGCAGTTATTGTTTAGAAACAAGACTTCTTGAATTTCGGAACTTTGGATGCGGACCATTTCAGTGGACAAAAAATGCATCCCCTGTTCCTGCAGACAACTGGTACCTAAACGGCTGAAGCGACATTACTCCGAGACATAGCTCAATTAGTGGCACTAGCCGGCACGACCTCAACGGGCTAAAGTGGGGAGCGAGTGAGGGTTTGTGCTACGGTAATGCATTGCAGATCGCACTTCGCGTATTTCGTCATCTTTGGATCTAAGCACGTTTTGTTTGACACGAACACCTCCAATCTTTTTTATGTTCGGTGATACACTAATCGGTGGGGAAGGACAATGAAAGGGGTCTCACCAGCATGCCAGCACGGCGCTACTGGTAATGGCGATCTGCGAAACTGCCCCCACAGCATTTTATATCATTCTACTGCTGCAGCCTAATAGTCCGCAGTAGTGTGAGATGGAGATCGGAAGCCTAATAGTCGGCAGAATCTCTAAGAACCGCGAATCAGGGCATTGCGACACTCGCGTCTGCTCGCCGCCAGTACAGTGTCTGCTAAAGGTTTAAGGCCTGTTCACACGATGCATTTTTCTCGCGCATCTAGTGTCGCGAAATGTACTGGGTGAAACAAGGAGACGGCAGGCTCTTTAAATCGACCGGAAAATTCGGTTTCTTAACTTATCGCGCTACGACTTTGTGCAGCGTTGCCCACAGATGGTGCATTTTGTTTGTAAAATTTGCAAAGAACGAACTTACCTGAGGAAAAAGTAAAGAAAGAAAAAGGCTTAGCTCCTATGGAAACGCAGCGACGCCACCGGTCTTCAAACAACACGGCGCCGTTTCGCACGGAAGACAAGAGATGGCGCAAGCGGTCGCGACGCCAACTGCCGCCAACGAACGAGCAGACGACGCCGAGAGCCGGCGCTTTTAGCAGACAAGGAACTGCAGTTCCTTGTTGTTACCGCGCCTGTTTTTGTTTCTGCGACTGTCGCCGCCTGCGGAACGCGCGCCGCTTTTGAGTCGAAAAGTTTGTCTGCTAAAGAGGCCGGCTCTCTGCGCCCGTATGCTCGTTCGTTGGCGGCGTTCGTTGGCGGCGTTCGTTGCGCCATCTCTTGTCTCCGGTGCGAAACGGCGCCGTGTTGTTTGCAGACCGGTGGCGTCGCCGAGTTTTCATAGGAGCTAAGCCTTTTTCTTTCTTTACTTTTTCCTCAGGTAAGTTCGTTCTTTGCAAATTTTACAAAAAAAATGCACCATCTGTGGGCAACGCTGCACAAAGTCGTAGCGCGATAGGTTAAGAAACCCATTTTTCCGGTCGATTTAAAGAGCCTGCCGTCTCCTTGTTTCACCCTGTAGTTTCGCGAAATGGTTGCGCCGTTTGAACAAGTCCGAAAAGGACGCGCGCATCTAAAAAAAGTTGCACGCACACCTCGCTTCTGGAGCGAGCTTTTGCTGAAACTTTGCCGAGTCCTGTCAATCACTCTGAGGGCGCCGCCAATGGCCGCTGAGAAACGCTCTCACGTGGCCTTGGAGGGGGGAGCGAGCTGTTTGAGAAGACCACTTCACTGCCGGTGTTGTAGCCGAGCCAAATCCGAAAAAACCGAAACCACGAACGGTGGATACTGCCGGCGCTTCCGCAAGCACGTCAAGCGCCACTGAAGGAAAAGTGAGTAGCATATCGGAAAAAAAATCCAGCGATGGACGAAGACAATTAGCGGGAGTTGGCGAGATTAGAATAGTGCTCATAGCGTTGTTGTCGTGACGATACCGCTGGATAATACCCCTGTTACACGGGCACCCTCAACCGTGGTTCAAGGGGTCGTGAAACGATTTTCCTACTTCTTCCTCCTTAGCTTTAATCCTCAACTCAAATGCGAATAGTGAAATCACGTCGTCGTGACATTCTTCGGCACCGGTGCAATGACTCCTAGCTTCCAGCGTGCTTTTTATGCACACCATAGAACTTGTCATTCTCCAGTGACGATAAGTTCCGTCAGGGCACTTATTGGCCACGAACGCGAATCCAAATATTCGTCCACGGATTGATTGTTGACGAGCGCATACGTCCGAGTGACGCAGTTCTCGTGTCCAATGCGTGAGCTGTTCTCGGCGGACGTCAGTTTGGAACCGCTGACGCGCTTTGGGAACCGCGGATGTATCATAGTGAAAAGGCGGAGAGCTTTCGAAGGAAAGAAGGTACAAAATAGTCCGCTATATTTTCAAATGTTCTAACCGAAAAGCTGGCTTTGGACTTTCTACCCTCTTTCTCTTGGCCAACTAAACGATATGCGATTAGTAAAGTCCCCATTTAAAATCATTCATCCCAGCCCAAAATTCGTTTCATGGCTCCTTTAACTCAGCTTTAACTGCTGTTACGTGGCACCACAGTTACCGCACTATACTCTCAGACAGCTATTTCAGAAGAAGTGAAGAGCGCGTGTGCACTGCTTTGATGGGTGCTCAAAATGCTCAAGTGCACGTTCGCCAATAGCTTTGACTGCATAGCCGCAGAATGTTGTCCGCAAGTATTGTGCGCTAACTGTGGCTTAGCGTAACTGCAGTTAAGTGCGCCCGTGTAACAAGGGTATAAGAGACCATTGAGTAAACTGAAACCAAGTTTGCTTTGTTTACAAGCGAACGTGAAACCATTTGCGCTCTCTGAAACAGTGCACAGTAAAATCGGGGCAGACATGGGCGCCGAGAAGTAACCATATTGGGCACGTAGCGTTTCTATGAATACCATGTGCATTGATAGGAGCTTTGGCAATGAATTGGCTGCGTACGGGCTCGGCGCTGGCACATGTCCTGCACGTAAAGGTGTCCGCCTCAATCGGCTTTGCGCACATGCGAGATCGCTCCAAGTAGTGCAGTATGTGAGAAAAAAAATTAAAGTGAATTGACTGCATAAAATGCGCAAAGCAGGTCCCCAGATAAATAGCGATCTGATTCGGAGCGCCACATCATGGTCAACACCGAAACTATTTTCGCGAGTCTAAACGTCATCGTTGTTGCACGTGAAGCGGTACGTGTGAACGAGCACATTTCGCGAAACTTGAGTATCGCAAAACTGTTGCGCTCCTAAAAGATGCATCGTGTGAACAGACCTTTAGGGCCCACCGGGCGCGCGACCATAGTAGGCTCGCTCTCGTACGCCGACGCAGCCATCGTCGGTGCTCGGCGGGTGTGAGAGTATTCGAAAACCCTCGCAGTCAGCGAGCGCCAACGGTAACTGTTCCCGGCGAGCCCACTCCGGCCACGCATGTGGTTGGCCCTAAACCTTTAGCAAGCGCCGTACTTCTACAACAAACCGCCATGATTGCGACGTTTCGGACGGCGCAATGCATCAGCCCTTGCGACGTCTTGTTGCCATTTCAGTGCACTTAAATGCGTGTATGGCGTGGGACCCTAGACGCACCACTCGTAAAGGACCGAGATCTTCCGACCTCTCACGACAAGAGAATACACCGGCCCGGTGCGCCCGCACCATCTGTGAGCCGACCCTGGAACTGCATCTCACTGAAGCGAAGGGTTTTTTTTACAGCAAAGCTGCTAAGGGCTAGTTCCTCACTATCATGTTCGCAGACAATGAAATGTCAACAGAAAACTCCCCATTGGTCAACAGCAAGTATGAATAAATGAAAACAAAAAGAGGGGTCAAGTATGAATAAATAAAAAATTGACCGCATCTCCACGTGGTGAATGATGTTGCTTGGGGCGAAGCTCTGGTGGTGCTTTTCTGCGTAGACGCCGAGCCGCAGCATGCCGAGCCTTTTCATTCATGTCAGTAGGAGAATGTGTGGTTTTCTTTTTCTTTTTTTAAGCAGACAGATTTTTCTTCTTTTTCTTTGAGCCTTTTCATTCATGTCAGTAGGAGAATGTGTGGTTTTCTTTTTCTTTTTTTAAGCAGACAGATGGGATGGCATCTCAGAACCCCCTACTCTTTTTTTTCTTCTTTTTCTTTTTTCATAATTTTTTCCAATTTTTTTTTGCCCTACACGAGCACGTGAGCATGTGCTCACGTGCTCGTGAGCACATGATCTCACGAGCAGAAACACGAGCACCCGACGCCGGGCCTACGGCGGACGGCGGACGGACATGGCTAGCCCCTAAGGAGCTTCGCCCCTAAAAAAAAAGGGGGCAATCAGCGTGAGTCAGCCTTCCTTGGCTTTATTAGATGGTGAGATCTTGATCCCTTGTTATCTCTAGGCATCGTCCTCAATGTCATCCTAGAATTCGTCCTTGAGATCGTCCGAGAGGTCGTCCTAGTCGTTGTCCTCGAGGTCGTCCTAGAAGTCGTCCTAGAGGTCGTCCTCTAGGCATCGTCCTAGAAGTCGTCCGAGAGGTCATCCTCTAGGCATCGTCCTAGAAGTCGTCCTTGAGGTTGTCTGAGGTAGTCTTAGGCGTCCTAGAAGTCATCCCTAAGGTCGTCCTAGAAGTCATCCCTGAGGTCGTGCTAGAAGTCATCCCTGAGGTCGTCCGAGAGGTTGTCTTAGGCGTCGTCCTAGAGGTTGTCCTAGATATCGTCCTCGAGGTCGTCCTAGACGTTGTCCTAGAAGTCGTCTTTGAGGTTGTCCTAGACGTAATCCTAGATGTCTTAGATGTCATCCTCGAGGTCGTCCTAGAGGTCGTCCTCTAGGCATCATCTCCTAGACGTCGTAAAGATAACAGCTTCGCTGGTACAATTTTTTGTTCGCGAGATCCAACCTACATTTACTATCCGCGAGAAATGGTCGTTTATAACATTGTCAAGTGTTTTCTAAGCCAAGAAAAAGAAAGTGACACGCGGTGGAGTAGCAGTTGCACGAACCAATATCGAGACTGGTCCACGGATTGCTTTATCCGGTGTTTCCTCAGAGTCGTCTTCCTCACTGCTCTTTTTTGGCCGTGCGCAGGACGAGATTCCCTGGGCCAAGTCTCGGACGCAGCTGTACTGGCGCCTGAGGCGCCGCCTGCTGCAGGACCGCGCCAAGCGGGACATCTTGCAGGTGCGGCCCCAGCTGAGCGACGGCGAGATGGAGAGCATGCTGCGCCGCTGGTTCGTCGAGTCCCTCGGTGCCGTCAACGTGAGTTTCCCCGATGCACAACACTCGTGAAACATGCGACGCTAGGGAACGCTCGTGCACGTCCCCTTCTTCGCGTCCCTCTCCGTCGGCAGCGTACGCGTTTCCCGAGCGTTGACGTCTGTCCCGTAGTCGTTCGGGCAGGACTGGAAGCTCGGGAGGCCGGACTCGTTGGCGCACATTTAGCGTGGGTTATGGTAGTGTCCTAAAAACCGCGACGGAAAAAGAAGGCTGCAAGGAAGTCTTCGTGACTTTTCCCGGAGCTCCGTTTTCTGTGATGCGGGATGCAGAGGTCGAATGCCTACCTCCAGAGCGCTGGAGTGCGTGCTGCTTGACAAAGGCCAGTTACTTTTGACTGTCGCTGCAGCCATCGCTTTAGTCTCAGTTTGCGGTTTGTGAAAAATCTGAGGGTAGTGCAATAAAACCACCGTTGCACGAGGCACTCGGTCCCATTTCTGTAACTTTAAATCCGGGCAGTTTCGGGAACCCCGGGTCACAGGTACCGACTGCCCTCATTAGTGTTCCCTCTGCACTTGTTAGTGGTATTCCCATTGCCTTTATCACTGTTCCCATTGGCCTCATCCTTGTTTCCACTGCCCACATCAATGCCGCCTCCCTTTGCCCTCATAAGTGTTCCCCCATTGTCTTCATCGCTGTTTCCATTACCTGACCGCTTTTCCCGGTATTCCCATTGCCCTCATCGATAAACCCTTTTCAAAACCCCTTAAAACAGAATTGATGGTTGCCATTTCTTGGGCACGAAGCGTACGATTGCTGTGAAGTTGACGCCAAACGCCAACACAACCATTGCATCCGATACACGCTCGGAGCCCATGCCCGAATGGGGGTGGACTTCAATAATTGGGGCTCCAACATTGAAGAAAGTGCCTGACCACTTTCTTCGATGTTCCTATTATCCTCATCAACTCGGCGTCCTGCCATCATCGATGCTTTCATTGCCCTCATCAGTGTTCCTTTGGTCCTCTTCACCGGTTTCATCGCCCTCGGAGGGGAAGGGCAAACAAATGGGATTCTTCTGCTTTGCCGCGCGACAGCCGTGGGCCGTTCAGCTGAGCGGCCGTGGCCTCTTTCAGCAATACCTGTGGGAGAACGACCTAGCCGTGACCAACTGGCTGGAAGAGCAGCTCAGCCCCAAGGCTCGCAGGTCCCTGGTGGTCGAGAACATCCAGTGCCTTCGCCGGGACGCTGCCATCTCGCACATCAAGAGGTGAGCAGAACCACACCTTACTTTGCACGCCGCAAACGCGCGGAGAAGAGATTTCCACATATAAGGGAAGCCACGAATGTCTTGAAGAAGCACCAGGAATGCGGGGGCTAATTTGTAAATGAGATTTGGTACACATATGCCGGGAAAAAGTATTATCAAGTTCAACGGATAAGCGGCCCCAACTCGAGCTTCATTCGCTGTAACCCGGCGCATTCGTCTTGAGCATATAAAGATGCCAAACGTTAAGGAGCAGGAAGTCCTTTGCACTGCTTAATGCAGATTTTTATGGGATCATCTGGTGAATGCTTGCCTGAAATAGATCCGGTACTTATATTCCTGTATCGCGATACAATTTTTTAACTGTATTTTGTGTGTCTGTATCGAAATACATTTTATAGTGTACTCTCGATGTCGCAGCAATATCTGGCGGATGTATCTCATTGCAATTCTTAAAAAGCCGTTCTTTTTTTTTTTTGTGTGTACAAAAACGTCGACGTTCAAATCCTACAGCGAGCACTTATTTGTTGGGTCACAAATATCCCACAATTAATGTAGATTGTGTTTCTTCTTTGTTCCTCGTATACACTGGCGGGTTCACCCAGCCAGGATCGGAGTATGCGGACATCTCAAATAGTTTTTTGATAAAATGTATTTCATTGCCTGTACTTGTGCAAAATGTATTCCTGTATTTTTATTTTCAAATACTTTTTTATATGTTGCAAATGTATTTCTGATTGTGTCGCAATAATACCATTTTATAGATGTATTTCGGTTTCCGTATTTTAGGCATGTTTGCCACGTATCCCAGTTATTTGTCTTTTCATATACTTTTTAGGGTATTTTTACCCAACCCTGCAGGCACCATAATGTCGGTGCAAGCTAGTGCATTGTAGTGCGGCACATCAGCGGCAATATGAGCTTGTACAGCCGACTACCAGCCAAAGAGGGCAAAATGCTGCATAGAGTGCCTCTAGCATGCCAAACTACTAATTGCGTACCAACGACGAACCTGCCTGCGGCGACTGCCAGCGTTGCCTGCGCACTTGTCTCGGCTCGGCGAGATTCCCCTCGAAGAAGTGCGGGTTTCTAACGTGGTCTTGTGGTACCTCGCAGCCTGCTTCAGGGCAACCCCGAAGTGATCATGGACTCTGCGGTGCACATAGTGCAGCACCTGAGTCCCCAGCAGCGGTCCGACCTCATGGCCACCATCAAGACCCTCGAGAGCGGGGGCAGCGTGGGGCCGCCCGAGACGCCCGCGTCCACGTCCGCGGACGAGGCGTCCTGACAGCTGGCCGCACCGGCGACGCGGGCGAACGACTGCAGCCTCGCCGTGCCGCCCCGGCACACGGGCGGGCGCCGCGGAAGACGCAAGAAGCGCAAGCCCTAGCGTCTGCGACGTTCCGGCGTCGGGCGGAGTCTGCCTGTGCCGACGTCGCCCGGACGGCATTTCTCGAACTGTCTTGACTTCCCGTCGTTTTTCTGGAGAGACGAAGCGGGCAGCTGTTTTCATCTACCGCAAGTGGCTGCATGAATGTCTCCTTTGTCCGTCGGTGCTGCCGTCATGGTCTGCCAAACGTTTGTTTGTGTCAAGATTGTCTGGTGGATGTTGCACATGAAACTCTTACTGGCGCCGCCGTTTTAAACTGTTTGCAACTCGTTCTTGTCAAAACGTTGCGGACATGTTTGCATCCGCTTTGACTCTCTGCTGGCATAGAAGTCCAACGTGGACGCGTCCGTCTGCTGACCGTCTGTCGTTGTGTTGTTCGTCTGCTTTGAACCTTTTGCTTTCCCTCTGTTCAAAACTTTTCTTTCTTTCTTTATTTTTTACATTTTGTTGTTTTTGTGTTATGCCACTGTACTGGTGCCGTCGTGCAATGCAGATACTCCAGTCTGCACTCACTTCTGTCGTCTGCTTTCTGTGTCACCTGGAGCTCCCATTGCCTGCGACATTTCTTCGGAGGTCTTTCCTTCCGCCGTCGTGATATGCTCAGGCCGAACTTATGGAGTGGCGCTGCCTCCTGTTCAGAAGTGCTTCATCTCAGTTTGGGACAATGGTTGTTTTTATCTGTTGTCTACGGTTAGAAAGAAAATGTTCCATTTCTTGGTCAGAAAAGACTGGATGAGCAGATTCCCTAGCTTGCATTCCAGGTTGCAACTCGCGTAAAAAAAAATACCGTTCAACAATTTGCTGTTGCAAAGGTTTGCACGCATGGGTCATGGCATGTTCGAAGAAGCCGTCGTCTGCATTCCTCGCCTCGTCTCTGTGCGCCAGTGTTTCGTTTGCGACTCGTTCGACAGTCAATGGCCACATGGTTTGTAAATAGCATAGATGCAAAATACTGTACAAGTGACTCTTTGGTGGTCATCCATCGCTGACTGTCCTGGAGTGTTTTTTTTTTTCTTTGAAAATAGGTTTTTTGTAACCTCATTTATTTCCACATTTTTTTTATCACAAGATGTTTGTTGTACATACAACAAGGACATTATTTGTTTTAAAAGGCGAGTTATGTGTTGCCACAAAGCCGTTGTTGCAAGTCATTGAAATTAACATACCTACCGTTCTTGTCTTTCGCAGTTCACGAGCGTTTTTGTTTTTCAGCAAGAGTGTCACGAGCTTGGACAAGCTGTTGCCAAATGTTTCGAAGTGCGATTTGAATGCGGAAAGTATTGGAAACGTTTGCATGTGTTTGACTGGAGCGTAACTTGGCAATTCTTAGGGGGTCTTGCGCAGTAAATAATCACTACCTCTGGCATTTATCGATGGCTCATATTTTAGCTCGACCGATTTCTGTCTAAAACTTTGGTTTTGTAGGAATAAAGCTGGTGCTTGCTAAAAGCTTTTGTTCAATAGTATCTAGCTTTTTCTAGAGGCATTATGGTGACAGATAATATCACTGAAATACTTTATTGCCCGCCGAAAAATGAGGGGTTTCCCAGGTAACAGTATTTAGTTTTATAAGCACCACACTCGGAATGCATAAAAAGTTTGTGCGAAACATTGGTTGCGTTGATTGTTGCTTTCTTGGTCATTCTGTGTATATATATTTGAACTAACTGAAAAGGGCACTATTTTTATAGCATGCAAATAAAGCTAGTTTTACCTGATCCCCGTGCCTTTTGTTTTCCAAACCATCTCCCAAGTAAAAATTAAAAAACAATTATTCATCTCTGTACATAGGATGTGTTGTGGCAAGGTAGCAAAAACATGTTCCACAGCATAAAAAGCCAGATGAACATGCTGCATCGGTGATGGAAATGCTGTGTCACTTACGCCGAATTGTGCCATGAACAAAAGTATACTACACCTTGCGCCGAAATGGTAATTTTGCTAAGAACTGCGCCTGGATGGCCTTAAACAAAGCAAAAAGAAAAATGATTGGGCGATGGGTCCATATCACAGGAGCGAATGACATTTTAGCGAACAGCGACATTTGAGCGAATTGACGTTTTTAGCGAATAACGGGGGTGCGCGTTAACCCATCCGCCGCGCTGCGCTTGCGCCGCTTCGCGGCGACAGTCTGTGCCGGCTCATTACAAAAATGTGAACCAATTTGGCCCACCCGAAAACTCTCGGAATAGTGTGTTTCATCTTAGGTCGGAGCACAGTCGAAGGCTCAAACACACACAACCCCCAATGTGCACACTAAAAACACAAATCACGGGGTATTCCCTGCACTTGATTGGCTTAGCCAATGAAAGAATGCATACAAAAAAATGCCATCGTGTCGCGCTTTTGATGCTGTTGGATTGATCACTCGTAGCGTCGGGTGCGCTTTGACTCGAAACGAAACCAAGTAACATTGCTCGTCAACTGCGCTGTCCCCATCATTGTTTCAATGTTCAGACGGTGTCCGCGATATGAGGGGCTAAAATTCGCGAGAAAAACTTGCAAAACAGCGGGATCCCGGCTACTGTGATAAGACAGAACCGGGGCCTTCTACTACTGATGAGATCCCTCGATTACCATGTTTGCCAGATGCCTCCATGCCATGGCTACTTTGCGCCGTTCGCATCAACCTTCACCGCCTCGCACCAGTGCGCACACGTCCACTTGTTGGAGTGCTACGAGCCGCGGCTGACATGGGGAAGTGCCTGGGCTGGCGCGATCGACTCGAAAATTGTGCGTGGTAGTAGTCGACCTTGTTTGGTTTTGACTGTTGGCTGACCTCTTATTTTAAGAAGCTGTGCCGAGAAAGTGGAACAAAAAGAAACTTGGTTCCATAGACATTTGCCAGCAGCTGCGCTTCGAGAGCTAGTCTGGCCACTGTGGATGGAAAACGCTTTGTGTGGGCGCCAGTCTGGAAACCGTGATCACGCCCCAGCAATGCTTGACTATCGGACGATCTACCCACACCAGCAACAAGATGGCGGTGCCCAGAGGCCGTACTTTCAAACGTCTATATTTGAATAAATACCTACAGTAGTCTAGGCAGTTCCCGGCGCAGCAGTCAATCAAAGGCGAGCTTTAACTCAACTCCGGTTTGAACGCTACTGAAGTACAGTACCACTTTTAAAGCACAACTGTTAAGGGCCTTTCATACGACGGCTTATGACCAGCTGCGCAGCGATGCAGCCAGTCGTAAGCCTTCGCAAGAGGCTTAAAAACCGGTCTCGTCTCAGTCGATCGGAGTCAAGCGCAAGTGTGTGAACAGGCCCATAGTTTTCGTAATATCTGTGGGTGGCTTTTTTTGCAGTTTATGATATTAGAATATTGAGCTTAAGGTAAGTTAAAAAAACTTGGGGGGAAGATATTTTTATTGATGGACGCTTTAGGGGGATATGCTGGTTTTTATTGGCATTTTGAAAGAATAATGCAGGCTAAATAAGCTACTGAGTGTAAAAGGGCAAGTGGGAGAGAGGATTTGTCTCTAATGAAGTGTTTTCACTATGCCTATATATATACCGTAGAATCCCGTAAGAACGCCCACCCAAAATGTAGAGGTAAATGGTGAAAAACATGGGGTGGGCTATCTTTGGGGATGCCCCAGCAAAACTTATCAAAAATTAATGATACGCACCGGGGCACCCGCTACAAACCACGTGACGCAGGAACTGATACCGCAGATTGCGGACACCGGGACACGGCAAATTTGCGTTTCACGATGCGATAAACACGCGGGAATTCGCTACAAACTCCTGTGTCACGGGAAAGGATACCGCAAGTGGCCGACGCAGCAGATTCGCATTTAATGGTGCGAAGGACTCGCGTAAACCCACCGAGAACTCTCATCTCACGGGAACGGATACCGCAGATCGCGGACGCAGCAGATTCAAGTTTCATGGTGCAATATAGACGCGGAAACCCGCTGCAATCTTGCCTGTCACGGAAACCCAGATCGCGGACAAAAACGTGGGAATACTCTACAAACTCGCATGACATGAAACCAATACCGCAGATCGCGGACGCAAGAGAATCGCATTTCACGATGCAACACGCGGGAACAACTCGCGCGTTTGATACCGCGCGCGCAGATCGCAGACAAAAACACGGGAATCCGATACGAACTCGGTCACGGATACCGCAAATCGCGAACTTAGCAGATTCGCATTTCACGGTGCAATGTGCCCGTGGGAACTAGGGTGCCTACATGTTTCCGGAGCGGCGGACACATGTAGGCACCCTAGTGGGAACAACTCGCGCGTTCGATATTGCGCGCGCAGATCGTGAACAAAAACACGGGAATCCGCTACGAACTCGGGAACAGATACCGCAAATCGCGAACTTAGCAGATTCGCATTTCACGGTGCAATGTATGCGCGGGAACAACTCGCGCGTTCGATATTGCGCGCGCAGATCGCGGACAAAAACGGGAATCCGCTACGAACTCTGGAACGGATACCGCAAATCGCGAACTTAGCAGATTCGCATTTCAATGTGCAATGTACGCGCGGGAACAACTCGCGCGTTCGATATCGCGTGCGCAGATCGTGGACAAAAACACGGGAATCTGCTACGAACTTGGGAACGGATACCGCAAATCGCGCAGATTCGCATTTCACGATGCAACGTACGCGCGGGAAGAACTCGCGCGTTCGATATCGCGCGCGCAGATTGCGGACAAAAACACGGGTATCCGCTATGAACTCGGGAACGGATACCGCAAATCGCGAACGCAGCATATTCGCATTTCACGGTGCAATGTATGCGCGGGAACAACTCGCGCGTTCGATATCGAGTGCGCAGATCGTGGACAAAAACACGGGAATCTCCTACGAACTCGGGAACGGATACCGCAAATCGCGAATTTAGCAGATGCGCATTTCACGATGCAACGTACGCGCGGGAACAACTCGCGCGTTCGATATCGCGCGCGCAGATCGCGGACAAAAACACGGGAATCCGCTACGAACTCGGGAACGGATACCGCAAATCGCGAACTTAGCAGATTCGCATTTCACGGTGCAATGTATACGCGCGTGAACAACTCGCGCGCTCGATATTGCGCGCGCAGATCGCGGACAAAAATACGGGAATCCGCTACGAACTCGGGAACGGATACCGCAAATCACGAACTTAGCAGATTCGCATTTCACGGTGCAATGTACCCGCGGGAACAACTCGCGCGTTCGATACTGCGCGCGCAGATCGTGGACAAAAACACGGGAATCCGCTACGAACTCGGGAACGGATACCGCAAATCGCGAACTTAGCAGATTCGCATTTCACGGTGCAATGTACGCGCGGGAACAACTCGCGCGTTCGATATTGCGCGCGCAGATCGCGGACAAAAACGGGAATCCGCTACGAACTCGGGAACGGATACCGCAAATCGCGAACTTAGCAGATTCGCATTTCACGGTGCATTGTACGCGCGGGAACAACTTGCGCGCAGATCGCGGACAAAAACACGGGAATCCTCTACGAACTGGGGAACGGATACCGCAAATCGCGAACGTAGCAGATTCGCATTTCACGATGCAATGTACACGCGGGAACAACTCGCGCGTTCGATATCGCGCGCGGAGATCGCGGACAAAAACACGGGAATCCGCTACGAACTCGGGGACGGATACCGCAAATCGCAAACGTAGCATATTCGTATTTCACGATGCAATGTACACGCAGGAACAACTCGCGCGTTCAATATCGCGCGCGCAGATCGCGGACAAAAACACGGGAATCCGCTACGAACTCGGGGACGGATACCGCAAATCGCGAACTTAGCAGATTCGCATTTCACGGTGCAATGTACGCGCGGGAACAACTCGCGCGTTCGATATCGCGCGCGCAGATCGCGGACAAAAACACGGGAATCCGCTATGAACTCGGGAACGGATACCGCAAATCGCAAACGTAGCAGATTCGCATTTCACGATGCAATGTACACGCGGGAACAACTCGCGCGTTCAATATCGCGCGCGCAGATCGCGGACAAAAACACGGGAATCCGCTATGAACTCGGGAACGGATACCGCAAATCGCGAACTTAGCAGATTCGCATTTCACGGTGCAATGTATACGCGCGTGAACAACTCGCGCGCTCGATATTGCGCGCGCAGATCGCGGACAAAAACACGGGAATCCGCTACGAACTCGGGAACGGATACCGCAAATCGCGAACTTAGCAGATTCGCATTTCACGGTGCAATGTATACGCGCGTGAACAACTCGCGCGCTCGATATTGCGCGCGCAGATCGCGGACAAAAATACGGGAATCCGCTACGAACTCGGGAACGGATACCGCAAATCGCGAACGCAGCATATTCGCATTTCACGGTGCAATGTACGCGCGGGAAAAACTCGCGCGTTCGATATCGCGCGCGCAGATCGCGGACAAAAACACGGGAATCCGCTACGCACTCGGGAACGGATATCGCAAATTGCGAACTTAGCAGATTCGCATTTCACGGTGCAATGTACCCGCGGGAACAACTCGCGCATTCGATATTGCGCGCGCAGATCGTGGACAAATACACGGGAATCCGCTACGAACTCGGGAACGGATACCGCAAATCGCGAACTTAGCAGATTCGCATTTCACGGTGCAATGTACGCGCGGGAACAACTCGCGCGTTCGATATTGCGCGCGCAGATCGCGGACAAAAACACTGGAATCCGCTACGAATTGGGGGACGGATACTGCAAATCGCGAACGTAGCAGATTCGCATTTCACGATGCAATGTACGCGCGGGAACAACTCGCGCGTTCGATATTGCGCGCGCAGATCGCGGACAAAACACGGGAATCCGCTACGAACTCGGGAACGGATACCGCAAATCGCGAACTTAAGCAGATTCGCATTTCACGGTGCAATGTACGCGCGGGAACAACTCGCGCGTTCGATATTGCTCGCGGACAAAAACACGGGAATCTCCTACGAACTCGGGAACGGATACCGCAAATCGCGAACTTAGCAGATTCGCATTTCACGATGCAATGTACACGCGGGAACAACTCGCCCGTTCGATATCGCGCGCGCAGATCGCGGACAAAAACACGGGAATCCGCTACGAACTCGGGAACGGATACCGCAAATCGCGAACTTAGCAGATTCGCATTTCACGGTGCAATGTACGCGCGTGAACAACTCGCGCGCTCGATATCGCGCGCGCAGATCGCGGACAAAAATACGGGAATCCGCTACGAACTCGGGAACGGATACCGCAAATCACGAACTTAGCAGATTCGCATTTCACGGTGCAATGTACGCGCGGGAACAACTCGCGCGTTCGATATCGAGTGCGCAGATCGTGGACAAAAACACGGGAATCTCCTACGAACTCGGGAACGGATACCGCAAATCGCGAACTTAGCAGATGCGCATTTCACGATGCAACGTACGCGCGGGAACAACTCGCGCGCTCGATATTGCGCGCGCAGATCGCGGACAAAAATACGGGAATCCGCTACGAACTCGGGAACGGATACCGCCAATCGCGAACATAGCAGATTCGCATTTCACGGTGCAATGCACGCGCGGGAACAACTCGCGCGTTCGATACTGCGCGCGCAGATCGCAGACAAAAATACGGGAATCCTCTACGAACTCGGGAACGGATACCACAAATCGCGAACGTAGCAGATTCGCATTTCACAATGCAATGTACGCGCGGGAACAACTCGCGTGTTACGGGAGCCGATAACATGCGCACAGGTCGCAGACGAAAGGGAGTTGTAGTAGACCGTTTCCGCAGCCCGTTAAGCACCCGGATAGCGCTCCGTAATCTGCCACAAGACCTTGAACTATGCAGACAAGACTGGCGGCGCGCGTGCGCAGCTGCGGCGTTTTCTTTACGGATACCGTAGCGGAGGAGAAAAACGATCTACTACAACTCCCTAAAAACAGGGGAACCCGCTATGAACTCGCTTCTCGCACGCACCGGTACCGTAGATCGCGCCGTTGATGCGCGGTTCCCGTCAGACATCGCTTGACGTCCTTAGGGAATCGGAAGGTAGGCGATGTTTTGGAATTTTTAGGTTACAAATAATAGGAAGTTTTCGTAGACCGCGTTTCCCCCTCCGCTAAGCCCTCCGCAACGAAGAAGCCGCTATTGCGCCTGCGCGCCGATGGCCTTGACTGTAGAGTTCCGGGTATCGTAGTGGGTTGCGGTGAGCGTTGCGGAACGGCGCAAACCATCTACGAAAACTCCCTATTAAAGCGCGAAACACACGTACGACGAAAGCGTCCGATCCGACGTCCGATCGCGCAATACGACGGTCGGACGCGAGGGTTTTCGTAGCACCGGAGAGCGTTGAAAACCCTCGCCTCCGACCGTCGTATTGCGCGATCGGACGTCGGATCGGATGCTTTCGTCGTACGTGTGTTTCGCGCTTTAGCCAGAAAAACGGAATGGGCGATCTCTCGGGGGAGGGCGCTCTTACGGGATTTTACGGTATATATATTTTTTTATTCATTGTAAATAGGCGCCGCTACCGGAGTTTGCCCAGCGGACTTGATGCTTGATGGTGTAGCGCCTGCCCCCCGTACACCGAGCTCGTACCTTTACATTAGTGTTGCTGGTCAGAAAGTTTATTGTTACTTGTTTTAGGCATCTATTGACAAAATATAATTTTTTGCAATTAGCATTTTTTTTTTTAAGTACGCTTGAGTACGCGAGGTAAAACTCGGAGACGCCATTGAAAAGCTAAAATCAAACACACTTGCGAAGTCCTTACAGCGGGGTTCATATCACATGTGCGAATGACGTTTTAGCGAAAAGCGACGTTTTAGCGAATAACACCCCTGAAAAGAAAAAAATGTATTTTTGAAACAATCTTTGGGACACAAGTGTCAAAAATTAATTTTACGCGAAAAACATTTTTTAGAGCAATATTGACGGCGCGAGACGCGATTTAGTCGGCAGTCATCTCCTTTCCACTTGTTTTCTCTCTCGGCATTTCGGGCGCGTGGAGGAGAAGTGGATCGGCTTCGCCTCCACGACCGAAATGGTCATTCTGGAATGACCCGTGACGTCATGGACTTCGCGCGCAGAATTTCAAACAATTTTCTCGCCGTCATTATTGCTCTGAAAATTTGTTTTTGCGTAAAATTTATTTTTTGACACGCGTAACCCAACCAGACTGTTTAGAAAAAAAAAATTTCTTCTTTTCTTTTTAGGGGCCCTTTAACACCCCCCCCCCCCCCCCCCCCCCCCCGCGCTGCGCTTACGCCGCTTCATGGCGGCAGTCTGCGGCGGGACTCAATATCGCATTTGCGCGCGCATGAAATTGCGCAATTGCAATTTCATGCATGTGCAAAAATGCACATGCAAACCGTTTTTAAAGGGACCATGGAATGCTTTTTTTTTTCAAGTTCTTCCCTCCTCAGTTTTAATCCTCAGTTCAAAAGCGAAATTAGAGGGGGGGGGGGGGGGGGGGCTTAAGCTTTTAAAGGGGGTGGGCCATTGAGAATAGAGGAGTCGTTGCGAATTTGGGGGGGGCCTTCAGAAAAACAAGGGGGGGGGGGTGTAAGCCCCCCCCCCCCCCCCCTTCTAGGGGGTGTGTAGGGAAATCACTGCTGGATGCTATGACTCCAAGCTTCCGCCGTGATTTTTAAAGGGGTACAGAAACGAAAATTGAAATATTCAAATTTCGTTCGGAAATGAGTCAAGCATGACGGATAATAACCATAAATGATAATCGCGCGTTTGTATTTTGAACGACTGGCTATATTTTTCGTTCCAAACGGTGCACTCGAGCAAGCGCTCGAAGAGAAGCGAACGGAGAGCGCGATGTGTCGTGGCATATCCGGCGCTAACAAAAACAGAAAAAAAAAAAAGATTCCCCGCATTTGTGACGTAGCAAGGCTGGCGTGGTTATGAGCTTCGGCGTTGTCAGCGTTGTGGTGGTGTCAACAGGGAGTTTTCGTAGACCGCGTTTCACCCTCCGCTAAGCCCTCCGCAACGAAGAAGTCGCTACTGCGCCTGCGCGCCCATGGCCTTGACTGTAGAGTTCCCGGTATCGCTAGCGCGTTGCGGAGGGCATTGCGGGACGGCGAAAACGATCTACGAAAACTCCCTAATAACCGAGCCGTTCGAAGTGCCCGTGGGCTGACGAGCGTGTGGGTGGCCCAAGGAGCACGTAGCTTCCGAAGCACTGTCAGCTTAGGGCTGAACGGGGTGGGGAAAGCAACTTTTGTTCAAATTTTGAGCCACGGGCTAATAGGGAGTTTTCGTAGATCGCCCTCCGCAACCCGCTACGATAGCGGGAACTCCACAGTCAAGGCTATCGGCGCGCAGGCGCAGTAGCAACTTCTTCGTTGCGGAACGCTTAGCGGAGGGGGCAACGCGGTCTACGAAAACTCCCTAATCTTCCAGGGGGAGAATGGCTGTGTCCGGTTGCACGAACGAGGGTCCGAGAAAGAGGAAAGTCCCTCCTTTCCGTCTTCTTGAACTGTTTGGTTCAATGCGCGATTTGTGAGTTGAGGAGGTAAGCTAAGAAGGAGTTTCTCCGATGGAACTTTCTACGTCATGACTACGTAGCAAGTTCCCCAACGTTGCTATATTACCTTCCAAATAGGCTCCACATGCATCCACCAGATCCACATTGGAAGATCGTTAAGTAGCTTTAAAATTACTTTTCTTGTGCCTTTCAACGAAAGACTGGTATTTTTTTAGGTTATGCTGCAACATGCACGGCACTCATTGGCCAAGAACGCGAATCCAAATATTCGTCGACAGATTGATTTTTAACGAGCGCATACGTCCGAGTGACGCAGTTCTCGTGCCCAGTGCGTGAGCTGGGTTCTGCTGACGTGCTAATGGTAATGCTAAAGGCCATAAGATTTAATTGTTAAGTGTTTGCTTTCTTCCTGACTGAGTTGATATAGTTTCAGACACACCGTTCAGAATCTTGGGCGTCGGTAAAAGCTCGTCTAAAAAGGCTTAGTGAGAAGTAGACGTTGCTTGTTTTTCGCCCATTGAAGTTACAAGAAGCCGACGTTTGGTAAACAAAATAGGTGTAGGGCTCAAAGTGTCAAAATTTTAGTTGTGATTCATCGGTACTAGACGGGATTATTGAACTGAGCTCAAAGATACAATCGTGGGGTGAGGTGACAAAGACACGACTTACCACGTTTGCATACGCACGCACAATATCCGGCATGTCAAAAACCGAGAAAGGTGCCCCGGTCTTTCTTTATAATCACTCGAGAATGAGTGTATTGTACATTCGTGGGAAGTCAGATAATTGAAAACACCAGCAGCACATTCGGTCACGGCGTGATGGCATGAACTGAAGCTGCTCAATCGAAACCGAAACTGAGTGAGCGGTCTTCTAGTTCACTGCGTGGCATTTCGCCACGATGAGGCGCTTCAAATTTTCGAAGAAGTTAGTTCTCGCGGCACCGTTGAGTGCGCTTCTTTCCAAGCACCGGTGCACTGCACAGAGGCGACACCCGCGGAGCTTGCTTCCGCGGGTGATGTTTCTCCGCAGTGCACCGGCGCTCGGTGAAAAGCGCCCTCAACGGGTCTCAAGCGGGAACACATTAGATATATGAAAAGGAATGCACCACGCGAAAATTTTCATAACTTGCGCGTTCTTGTTGAAAACTTTGTTTAATGAGACGGAATAGAAAGGGGGGGGGGGGGGGGGGGTATGGAAGTAAAGTGTTAGGACGCTGTGACATGGCGGCATAGCATAGGTCCACATCACAGCGTCCGCGCAAGTTTGAATGAAAACTGCCGCGCGGTGCCCATTTTCATCGATTATGTGCCCCCTGCTTAGACAACTTCTTGACCTAATGAAGAAACCTAATTTTGTTTTGAGTTGTCATGTGCTGTCTGAACAGTCAACGATAAACAACATTTATGAGGGACAGATAAACTTATGTCATACATTTCCCAATTGTTTCATGTGTGGCACACCTGCTTATGATTAGTAGTAGCAATGTCGCGAACCACCTAAAGGTCCGTTCACACTCTTGCGACCGAATAAGACCGAGAGAGACCAGACCGGCTTTTAAGCCTTTTGCGACTTCTTAGGACCGGATGCGCTGCAGCGGAGCTGGTCCTAAGCGATCGCAAGAGGCTTAAAAACCGGTCTGGTCTCTCTCGGTCTTACTCGGTCGCAGGAGTGTGAACGGGCCTTTAAGTACGAGTTAGAAAGGTTTCGAAAAGTTAGAACCTCGCCAAGGTTTGAATTCGAAAGTTCGTAACTTTAGAATTCTATTAAAGGTCGAATTCTAAGATGTCAAAGTTCTAAAAGTTTGAGCTCAAAGATTTTCAAATTTTTTTCACATGTTCGAAAAATCTAACATTTCGACTTTCTTTATGATTCAAGTTAAAAAAAAAATTCGAAGATTTGAGATTTTTTCGGGGTACAGGTTCGAAAGGTTTCGATTTTAAGATTGAAGTCTGAATTTCACGGAAAGAGATCAAATTCCGCAGTTTCAAAATGAGTTTTTCTAAGCTCATCTAAAAAATTGCGAAATACGGTACAAATTTTACTGAAAATGTTGCACATTTCTCTAATGCCGTAAATATACTTCTTCCTTCTCAGTGCTATACTGACGGTACTACCTGTATTACTAGTTTTTTGTCGCAACTTGTGAAACAAGCGAGGAAATCGGGGTACTTTTGTTCAAAAACAACTATGAAGGACGCCCCCAGCGAAGCGCCTCGGTTGAATTCCAAGCCTGCAGATCAGGAATCTAGCTGTTGGCCTACAGGTTACCTCGGGGCAACCTACGGAGTCGTCCGCGGGAGAGGCTCTGTGTGGAAGTCGAAAGAGAAAGGAACGAGGTACGATGCCGAGGCCACCCCAATGGGATCATTCAGCGCGTTTAAAGCGAGTCGTTTGTGGCACGATCCGCTAAAACTCCAGTGCAATTTCCACTCCACTTCACACATTGACATATTGTGTTATTTATAGTTGCCTCGAACCTATGGAGGTGAACTTGGTTCGAACTTCGTCGAACTTTTGTTCAGAAGTTCGAAGTTCGTCGAGCTTTTTGAACATAGCAGGCTTGAAAATTAGAAAATCGTCGAATTTCTTAGCGTATAAGTTCAAAAGTTTAAAAATTGCCGAATTCCATAGCGCGAAAACAATCGAATTTCATAGCGGCCAAATTCAAAAGTACAAAAATTGTCTACATTTTATGTAATAATATATGTAGACATCTCGAAATGTTGTCGAATCTTTCGAGTCCCTTGTTTCGATCTTAGAACCTAAAGTTCGCATAAAGTTCGCGGCATCTCTAATTAGTAGGCCTATGTAACAGGGGTGGAAGCACTGCGCCCATTGCGCCATTGTGCGCCATCCACTTTCGCTGCGCCATCCTGCTCCCATGCGCAAAGGTTACGCAAAAACTAACCAAAATAAGTGTATTTTTTAAGGCTATTCACGCATTTGATTTTCGTTTGATATGGAAACAGGCGCCAAGTGATGAGCTGTCAAGTACCAGCAACACAGGGAGAAATGCGCGAGTTGGTTTTCTAATCGTCCGTTTCGAACGCGAGGAAAAGAAAAGCATGCAGCATAAACCAGTGATTTCCTTACACACCACCTAGGATGTGTGTACACCCCCCCCCCCCCCTTTGTCCCTTAATTCGCAACGACTTTTCTATTCTCGATGCCCCCCCCCCCCTCCCCCCCCCCCCCCCCCCTAATCTCAATTCCTGGGGAAACCCCTGACATAATGGCATATGCTGCAAAGGCTCCAGTAGTGCAGTATACGAAACAAGGTAACGGTTTGCTAAAAGTCCCTATTAGGGAGTTTCCGTAAACCGCGCTTTCCTCCCTCCGCTAAACTAGCGCAACGAAGAGACTGCTACTGCGTCTGCGCGCCGCTAAACTTGACTGAAGAACCCGCGCGGATCTCGTAGTGGGTTGCGGAGAGGAACGCGGGACGGCGGAAACGATCGACGAAAACTCGGGAACTGTTTCTTGCCCATCCGATACGGTACGATGGGCCATCCAATACGCACTGCGCATGCGCGAGTCTCCTGTGGTTGCGCATGCGCAGTTCGTACCGGGGGGCCCGGACGAACTGCGCATGCGCTAATAGACAGTTCCCTAAAACTGTCTATTAGAGAGCTTTAGGGAACCGAAATAAAATCAGAAAAAGTTACAATGGGCAAAAATTTGAATACAAGTTCTAGGGTTCGGAGTTTTCGGTTTAAACCGAAAAGAAACGATAAAAGTACGCCGAATCCATTTTCGGAAATTCGGTTTTAACCGAAAAAGTTCAGTTTTTAGGTTCGGCATTTTCGGTTTAAACCAATGAAAACCGAAAAAAAGTAAGCCGAATTTATTCTCTAAAATTCTGTTTTAACCGAAAATGGTCAGTTTTTTTTTTTTTTTTTTAGAATCGCGTCGAGATGGTGGGGGGAGGTTGGGGGAGGGGGGAGAGGGCGTTGCAAGGTTCGGCATTGTGTGACCTCTTCGTGACTGCCCTCTTCCAATGTTCAACATGCAACAAAAGAGGTCTTGGGTTCTCCTTCGCGGGACATCTGTGTCCTTTCTGTGATCGGGCTGAGTGTGTAAAGTTCCTGGCCCTCAAAAAAAAAAAAAAGTTCGGATGTGGGCAAGTATAAGGTTTTTAGTTTCGTGCAGGATCTGCAGCCAGAGTTTAGTGAGTACACGAAATATTTTCTGCTTCAAAACGTCCACCGTGTCTCTTTTGGTAGTCACATTTGGTTTATTGGTCGATTTTGGATCAGGCAGCGCTTCATCTCCTCAGCCTGCCAGTGTCCAGTGTTAACGTTGAGAGGGCAATCTCGAAGCCCAGTGTCGTTAACAGGAAAGAATGAGCGTAGATCAGCGAGGAGAACCTGGGAAAGTACATATGTGTTTTCTATAATAAGATCACGTAATCCTGATGTACAGAAGGCGAAGTTACATGTTTTGGGGCAATGACTTGTTTGTATTTCTCTGTGTGTGTGTGTGTGTGTGTGTGTGTGTGTGTGTGTGTGTGTGTGTGTGTGTGTGTGTGTGTGTGTGTGTGTGTGTGTGTGTGTGTGTTTTTACAGTTGCACACATTTGCCAAATTAAGTGTTGATGTTTTTTTTTTTTTTTTCTTAATGTTTCTGTTCCGTTATTGCTTGAGGGATCACAAATATCAGTGTTACAAGGATCATCTGATCAGGTGTCTGATGATGTTTCTTTCATATTCACCGAAAACAAAACGGTAAACTTTTGTGGGCATAAATACACCCCGAAAAAAAAAAACTTGAATCTTAAAATAAACATCGAAAAAAGTACGCCGAATTTCAAGAAAATAAAAACGGAAAACGCTTATAACATAGAAAATGAAAGGTTCTGATATATAGCGCAAATGCGACAGTGCAAGCGAGTAACTTTCGTTGATCTTCGTACTGCAGACGCGTTCGTACAGCAAATGAACTTTCTGAAAAAGTGAGTCTCTTTTCATATTCTTTGCGATATATTACTAATTTGTAAAACTACATTTACACAAGCTATCCTACAAATAAAGCACCAGCTTAAAGAAAAAGGAAGGGATCTCTCTCCCGAGAAGGCAGGCTGTGCAGAATACGATGATGGGGAGCTTGAAGCGGTTGCTGATGTTTCTTTTTTTAAAAAGTTTGTCCAGCGTCAACTTGACTCGCTTACTTCAAAGTTTCACAACAGCCACTATGTACCGATGCATGCGGAACACGAACTCACAGTCATTATTTGTCAAGCAGAATGATTAAACAAGGCAGTCGGTTCATGCAGTCAAATGCGCGGAGATGTTATCCCTGGAGCTTCCATGGCCATCCCAATGCGTTCTTTCTACTGTCGCAGCAACGAGGTGACCAGACGAGGGCATACCCCCCCCCCCCCCCCCCCCCCTTCAAAACAACTGTTGCAAAATGTGCTAGAGCTATCGCTTTTATTTTATTTTTTTTTTTTTGGTCTCATAGAGCGGAGCCGGTGGCGTCTGTAACCCCGTAGAAATGAGGCATAAAAACCCGTAACCGCGAAAAACGGTACCTGAATTGACTGCGACGCGTCATATCAGATGCTTTGTCACGGAAGCCGGCCCGGCCGCTCGAGGTCAAAGCAGACGCGCTTCGGAAATAAACAAAACAAACAAACACACACACACACACACACACACAAAGAAAAGTACGGCAACGCAATGCTTGGTCACGGAAGCCATCGCGAAACCGGCAAGGTTCGCCGCGCCTGGGAGCGTGATGTCCCCGCCGCAGCGCCGTGTGTGATAGGAAGACGGGGCGCGTGTGGCGAACTCCAACATCGTTTGGCGGTTCTGGATTTCGAAATTTCCCCGCTAAATTTAGCGGGAAACTTTAACGAAAATTTTCCCGCCAAATGGGAGGAGAGCAGGAGAGGAAGAGGGAAGGGAGGGGAGGGGCATACCCTCCCCTCCGTACTAATAGGGGAAGAGAAATTTCTCCTCGCCGATGCCCTTTCCCTCTGTAAAGTTGTCTTTCCCCTCGCTTCAATTGGATCTGGCGCGACACGTGACCGTTGTCTTCCCATGATCCCGCGCGATTCCGTCGTCTGCTCGAAACCAACGCCATCACTGGGCCAGGCGTAGCGGCGGCTCCGTTGTTCGCGGCCCGGCCGTAGGTTTTTTTTATATTTTACCACAACCTCGGCGGCAACGCGATGCCGTCATGCTGCGCTGTAGATTGCACAAACAGCATTGCGAAAGGAAAGAAGCATTTTTGCCGTCCCGAAGGGAAAGAAAAATCTTCAACGGCGAAGACAACGACTCCACCGGATCGGTCGGAAAAGTTTCGAGTGCCTCCGAGGGCTACTTTGCGAGGTAAGTCATTGTCAAACTCTGAATAGTATTACCTGTCTTTTTCGGTCTCGCCGATGAAGATCGCGTAGTACAATCATGAGACGAGACAAACACGGAACTATATTACCGGCACGAAGGACTTAGACACGTCTTTTCGCGCGTATTTGATCATAGAAACTGGCTCGCTCACTCTTAGCTCGCTTGCATTGAGTCGGCCGAGTTGAGAACGATGCGTGAGAGACTAGGGTGCCACTAAAATAAAAAAGGGTTGTAGTGTTACCGCGTGCATCTTGCGTCAGTGAAAGGAGAATCACCAACTACCGAGCACCTCGCGATTTTGTTTGTGCAACATATTTCCGCGAACGGTGCTTCACAAATGGCAACTAAAAATATGCGATGCTGCATTTATTTTTCAGGATCACTTCACGACCGATCAGTTAGTGCCAGTTATCTTGGCAAAGACTGGCCTCAAGAAACTCAAGCCATATGCAGATCCTTCCCTTTTTTCACACCGACCTCTTCAGAATGTGCAATATTTTGCCTTGTAGCAAATAATATTTTCTTGTCTTCATCTTTGTATGTGATCTGTCTTTTGTGATTAATAAAACATCAATTATTGACAATAAAAAAATTGCTCTTGTATTTCAAGGGCTTGGCTGAAGGATCCCTCTGTCTTCGTTTTGTAACTCACGCAGTAAGATACGCCCGCGGGTGTGCGGCAAAGCTTATGGGCTTTGAGAGTGAGCTCAAGGGTGTACCTTGAGCGTGAGAACGTCAAAACACAAGGCAACCGAGCACACACTATTTTTCATTTTAACGGAGGGGATACAAGTGAGTGTATTTGATTATGCGGCGGATAGTTTTATGCACGAGGCACGTAAACAGCAGACGTCGCATATTCCTCCGCGCGCATGTGCACAGTTGCAGGTAGTATTCGACGCTTATAAAATGTGTATGAAAAGTGTATGAAGTAAACCAAGCTGCTGGATTGACAAAACGATCGGTGATGCTAAACATTACCGAAAAGTCCTGTTTTACACGATGCATAGTGGTGTCATTTATTTGCCTAACTTTCTCCAAATGCACTTCGTTCAAGATACTAAAACGTTTTAGTAGAGCGTACGCTAAGGATTGCGAGCCTTGCGGGCGCGTGCCCAATTCATGCTCAAAGCGACGGCACGAGCTCCCGCTAGCAACGCAGTCCTTGCCCACGAAACTCTATTTAGACGCAGGGAGAGGTGCATTCTATTGTGTGCCTGCTCTCAGTTTTTGCTGCAATAAACGGGTAAACGAAATATATTTTCCCAGTGCATGCCAATGTTCCAAAAAACTCAACTGCTTTTTTTTTTTTTTTATCGTTTGCGTTTAGCGGAATCGGAGAAAGCTTGTCTTCACGCCCGAGCAATTCCAACTCTGCTCGTGCTATTACATTTGCCGATAGAGACGTCTTCTCGTACTTTATAACTCCAATAAAGGTGCACAAACGCTAGTTTCTTCATGTTAGAAAACAAAACTCTCTTTATATCTGAAAAAAAAAAAAATTAATCCGCCGTATCCAATAACATGAACGGCCCGGCACCCGGTCGTGCCCGGCACACATGGCGCGCGCCGTCGCGCGCCTTGCGGGCCCCGCTCAGACATGGCGGCGGGCGGCGTGGCGGGGACAGTGGGCGAGGAGGATTGCCGTCGATGGAAAGGAGAAGAACGTAAGGAGAGGAAGAATTGCGCTACCTTTCCGTATACAGGGGCCTTACTCCGTACCCTTCCCTCCTCCTCCTCAACAGCTGCGCTCTAATTCCCTTTCATTTTTATCTCAATCTTCATCATCGCATGAGAGAAAACCCGCTCCTACCACGCGCGCCCATTTCTTGGCAATGGAGTGGAGAGGAGGAGAGCACGCGCACAGCTTTATTCAGCAAAGTATTTGGTAATTGATTCAGCGCTCAAAATGGGAGAGGGGACGCGTGCCATGTACCCTCCACTGCATTGCTGAGAAAAGTTGTCGCCGAATATAGAAGTAGCGTCTCAGCTAAAACCTACTATGGCTAAAAGAAGATGAAAGAAAGCACTGCCGAAGCCTGAGCGCACGAGCGAAGTAGCGTCCCAAGTCGAGTCTCAAGTGTTCGCACTTCCCAGGCTTGGCAGACTTTCACCTGGAGTCTCAGCTAAGATGCTGTTTGTAGCAAGCCGGTCCTGGACTGTTGGCAGACGCTGTAGATACAAGGGGCGTGCCAGATTGGTTTGCATTGTATTTATTGTCGCCGATACCAGCTCCTTAGAGGTCGGTAGATATGTCCACCTTTTCTAACTCCATCTGAGTCGCCTGTGGGGCGGTCTTCCCATGCTCTCCGTGTACCTGCCTACCGCCCCCCCCCCCCCCCCCCCCCCTAATTTTAATTCCTGGGGAAACCCTGATCGCATCCCCGCTTGGAAAGCAGCTTGCAGCTCATCGAACAACCACGAAATAACGTCTACGCAGGTTTTTTTTTTTTTCTTTTTTTTTATGACACCGAAACGATGATAACAACTGGGGACCAGATTGGGCCGACATGCGTGTCCGAGCGCCCGACGACGATAAGGTGCGCGCGTTTCCCATGACTCTCCGGTCGGCGGGCATCGCGGGCCGCGTGCGCCCGCGGCCCGCTCGACCACAACGTGACATTGGCGACCCATGTTTCCCAATAAACACTGTTGGCTATTGGGATAATCGTGTTTGGCATAGCGTTGCTGAACCCCCGCGTGGCAAACGCTCTTGCCGCGGCAACCGTCGACCGCGGGATGGGAAGCTGGGCGGAGCGGTTTCCCCGGGCATCGAGTTCCCTTTGAGCACCGGCGCCGTACGTAGGGGTAGACAAACCTTTACTTTACCTATTTTTTAACATAAACATAAAAGAAGTGTCAAAACTCTTGACTGAACCGACGATGAAAGCGGATAACATGAACAGCAGCGTCGAAACAGAGCCCCAATCAATGGAAGTCACGAACAAAAGCTTTGAAGAGTTTAAAGTAACAATGACTAACTTAACCAAAGAAATGAAAGAACTGAGAACTGAACAAGAGCAAATAAAAAAAGGAAAACAAGGATCTTATCCAAGAGCTTGAAGACGTGAAGCGCAGCCTCGTTGAAATCAAGCAGAAATAATCTGGAGATTAAAGGGATTTCACACAGTATAGATGAACGTCTCGTTGAAATGATCACTGGGATCGGGAGGAAGATAGGAGTCCAGATTGCTGACTCGGGTATAGATATGGTCCACCGCGTGCCCACGAAAGACAAGACAATGTCTAATGTGATTGTGCGGTTTATCTCCCATTGAATCCGTGACAATGTGTTGGCGAAATCGAAAAAGCGCAGGCTGACAACGTCAGATTTTTTATTTCAGCACTCGGTACCTATTTACGTAAATTAACATCTGTACCCAGAGAAAAATATGTTGCTAGGAAAGGCGACTCAAAAAAAGAAGGAGAACAACTGGAAATTGAGTATCGCGAGGCAGGCACGTAGCCAGGATTTTGTTTCGGGGGGGGGGGGGGGGGGGGGGCTGTAGTTATCTTATGATGCACAATATTTTAACAACAGATTTACCATCACCATCAAGTATATATGCTCTCATCGTAAAGGGTAACCATAGAAAACCTTTTGCCAACAATTTTAACATTCCATTGTCTCGTAACGTGTAAGGTCAAAGAAGGATATAAATATACTGGAACAAAAATATGGAATTCCTTAAGCATCCAACTAAAAGAAAGCAAAGCGTTCGAAAGTACACTTAAGCTATTTTATAGAGAAACAATGTTTAATTGAGAGATATGTACAGTACATGCATGGGTGGCAGGTGATCGCCGCATTCTTTAGTATTGTACATCTGGAATGGATGTAAGACTAGCCAAGTAGGTTATGGATCCAGATGCGTTTGTTCAGTGCGTTCTGTGTTTATTTTGAAGTTTGAACAAAAATTTGATTGAAACCCTGTCCGACCCCTTTTATATACATATATTGTCCCCACAGTGTTTATCCTAGTTTTCAGGAATTAACCACTGGTCTCTGCGCTGGCACACTCGGTGATGATGATGATGATGATGATGATGATGATATTAATAATAATAATAATAATAATGTTTATTTCACAGTCAGTAACACAGTACAAATACGGGTGTGTCCAAGCCACTATCGGCTTGTGGGACAGGAGTAGGACCCGGCAAGTTGGTCGACGAAAAATATCAAGTGGCTAGTACAAATAGAAGAAGAAATAAACAGTAGGTAACATTCCGACAACGCAGGCAGCACAAAGCACCAAAGGCAGATTTCGGGGAATCGCACTAAATTGTTACATTGGTCAACATCGTTTTTAACTTTCTCCTTGCATAGGCGTTGAAGACACTCTCCGGAAGTTTATTGAAAACGAAGGGTACGTGGTAAGACCGAACTCTTTTGCCGTAACGCGTAACACAGGGGGGGGGGGGGGGGGTAATAAAGCGTGCTGTGCAGCAAAGACTCCTTCGGCGTACAAAGGGGCGCTTAAAATCATTACTCCAGAAATGTCGCAGCACTACAGTTTGCAAAAAGAAAAAAGAAAGAGAAGAACATTTTGGCGCCTGTAGGATTCCAAGAACATTAATGTCGGGTAAAAAATTACATTTGATATCCTACGCTCTTCAGCAAAGCCTTTAATATACGGTCAATTTTAATTTGCCACAGTTCCGCGCAATTCCCAAACACTATAATACCATATCCATAGGTAAGTTCTAGCCAAGGGCATGTGCGATTGACTTGTTCACGAAGATTGGCATGAACACTTTACGATTGAAAAGTATACACTCCGAAGTTTCCCGCACGACGGACGACAAGTGCGAGTTCCATGACATGTCAGAATCAAATAACAGACCTAAATATTTCACGTGATCAACGTACTCGCGATGAGGACGCTCACAGTCAAGGCAACTCGAGCAGTGTAATGCTACTGGCAAGTTAAGGTTCACTTTTTTCAGTGGGTTAATAATAATAATAATAATAATAATAATAATAATAATAATAATAATAATAATAATAATAACAATAATAACTAGTGCGGCGCATTCTTCCGTTCATCAAAATTGCATACATATTTTAGACGAATATGGCCAGTTACTGCCGGCTTTTTGAAGGACTCACGTTTTATATCACGATTTAAAATATGATTTTGCTCGGAGTGATTTTACAACGATTATTAATATCATATTACATTAGTGCCAAGTAATATAATCTAACTTTTTTTTTTTACCGTTTTGCTGTCTATAAGCTTATGTTCACGTGCGCATGTATCGAGAAAATGTACTAATCAAGCGACAAGTTTCGCCGAGCGGCGCTCCCTCTGCGCGTGGCATCAAAGAGAGAAAAATTGATTTATTGAAAAGACGAAGAGGTAAAATCGAACTGAATGATGCAGGGGAGGTGTGACGATTGCACGATATATATATATATCTATATACAGGGTGTTTTTTTTTTTAAGCTTAACAGATTTGTTTAAAAAAAGCCGTGAAAGTTACACTTATGCCGCTTGTGGAGGTGAGTTATACGGCCAGGGGGACATATTGCAGGAGGCTAATCGTAATGATCAGTCGGATAATTAATTAAAATTCGTTAATTAACTTTTTAATTAATGAAAATAGACATATGGTTCCAATTAGAAACCTGCTCAGCGTCATCGAAAACCCCAAAATCAGTCATTTTCAGAAAGACTTTGAGCGCGTGCCCCGGACCAACCCTATCAGCTATTTTTCGCGAAGGCCCGGAACACAAGCTGGGGAGGCTTTTTGGAGATTATCTCAACGGAAATAATCCTCCAAGAACGTCGAACTGCCCACGTCAGGGGCTGCTTGACGTTCGCTCTCTTCGTTCGTTTCCTGCGAAGGTCGAGCAGGCTACGAGCCCTACTTTTCCCTGGTTCTCACAGTAGAAGATAACACACAAAGGGTAAGCATCCGAAACAGGCAAATAAAGTAAAAACTTCCAAGAAAAGCTGGCGAACTCCGAATGCACAATGCAGCTGGGGAGTCACGTTGACCGGGTTTCCACAGCTCAGGCAGGTGGCAGAAATTTCTGGCTGATAGGGGTCGCTCAGTTCACCAAATGGCGGCGGCCAGAGAGCTCTTTTTGCAAAGGTCTATAGACCTTTTTCTCAAGGGCGCCGCCATCTTGAATTGTCGTCACTTCCAGTATGGGCGAAAACATTGTTTTGCCGTCGCCACGCCAATAGAAGGCATTTAGGACATAAACGTAACTGTAACACATTCTCGTTTTGCCTCCCGTCTATGTTTTTACTATTTGCAGGTTGAAACGTTTTGATATTTTCTCGTCGCCCATACCGGATATGCCTACTTTGCGGTCGGGGGCGAGAGTAAGCAGAAAAGGTCTATAGTTCCGGCACGTTTCAAGATGGCGGAAGAGACGGGGATAGATTCTCCAGGATTTCACGTGCGCCTGCTCGCTCACGCTGGTCAGTGCGCTAAAAATAATTTATTTGTCTACAAATGCGAAGCGGTTAGGGCAGGATCAAATTACAGCTGACGAAGATGTTGATGCACCGTAAGAAAACGAGCATGCTGATATTTAAAAGTTGCAGAAACCTCAACTTCCGAAGCTTTGTGGTGAGCGAGCGCGTTTTAGGCGCCAGCCAAGTCACTGTTCGTGGCAAAACATTTTTGAGGGTGATGAAGATATCGTGTTTGTGCTTTGCCTGGCTCTAGAAAGTGAGCAGCGCACGGTGAGCATCAAGCTCCGGAAGAGCAGCGTTCACAGTTTTGATGTCTTCGTGTCACAGGCTCGCAATGTGTATTGCAACACGTGATCAAACTCTACTGTGCGGTCCGTGTGGCATTGCAACCGGAAGCTCGCACTGCGCGTGTGAAGCACTATTTTCAGCGTGCGCCAGGAGCGTTGCCGTGCTCACGGTACCCAACGGTAGCCTGCGGTAACGCTATGCTAAAACTGCCTATTAACATAATCGGCATTTTCAGGGGTTTTATTTATTGCTCTATCAAAACTAAATATTTTAATATACCGTTCATTTTTTTTTTTTGGTACCGTGTTATTTGCAACGTTGCTGCCCCTCTTGCCAAAACTGCCCGTTCTCAGCTCTTGTCAGGAACAGCTGGCTAACACAGACGCGTTTAAAATGCTTCCGAGCATTTCTTTATTTGCATTGTAATTACCTGAAAGCAAGTATGCGTATTCTGTCTTTTGAAAGTGCTTGGAATAAATGGCCATGTTCAGTTGTAACCTCCTTAAAACGCGAACCCATTTCCGATGTGTATTGCTCGACATACTGTTGCGCGACCAGTTTTCGCCTTCTTAAGGCAAAGAATAGACTTTTCGTAGACCATGTGCTAGAGCTGTATACACTACTAGCGGAAGCGTTGGCCATTATATTGAGGACAGATTGAGCTGGCGGCCATGTACGAAACCAGAAATCCGCAGCGTATGCGATATAGGAAAAGTTTCTAATGAAATTAGACATCCCAGGTCCTTCGTACAACGCTGTTGCAAGGCGGAACACAAGAATTCCTCTTTTAACGCGCTCACTTTTTTCGTTAAAACGGCTTCACGCATCAAGGCCGACAGCCGATGCCACCGTTCCCGCGCCGTCGCCGCCTCTGCCGTCCCCGCTCCTCTGGTTCTCCGTTCGTCCGCGAGAGGGCGAGCGGCGGGCTGAACTTCCTTGTATTATAATTTAAAATCCCGAGCAACTTTTTACACCACTAAATGACAAACGCAATAAGGTGCTCGTAAAAAGTGAGTTCACCATGACATGGTTAAATAGCTGTTGATGGCGCCATAATCAGTAAATAAGTATACACCGTAAAAACATAATTGGAAAACTGCTCTACTAAAAATAGATCAAATAAAACAAGCAGCCTAGGTCTCAAATTAGGGAGCAGACTGCCGCTTTCCCTTCTTACGTTTGCTTTGCAGTACTAGTATCGACGCCGTAAAGTTCGATGAAGTTATGCCTTCTGATTTATTCAACTCAGGGGCAACATATCTCGCCTATCTCCAAGCCCGTGTGCATGCTTTACCCCTTTCTAAATTATTTTCCTGCTCTTTCTACTTATTTTGTTTTTCTGACGTCACATCCGCACAGCAAACAATGCTCTGTTTTTTTTTTTTTCTCGAATACTTTTTTTATATAGAAAGAAGTCGCTTTTTTCTCTAACACGCATGGTACCAATTCTCCTCCAGCTTATTTGGAACTAGAGTGCGAATGACTCGTAGTAATTCCAAAATAAAATAAAACGCGTGGAAAGAATAATTTGCCGAGTCATGCCCGCACCCACGGCAGGTCGCGTTAGGCGACCACGCAGCAACACATCGGTATTGAAACGCCCGAAGTTGGCTACATTGCAACAGGCAGGGGTTTCCCCAGGAATTAAAATTAGTGTGTTTGTGTGTGTGTGGTGGGGGGGGGGGGGGGGGGGGGTATTGAGAATCATAGAGTTATTACAATAAACGCTAGAGGCTCAGCTGGCGCTAGTGTGCTGTTGCATTTTGAAGCAGACAGCAAGCAGTCAGAAATTGACTTCCGGTAATGCATTTTTATGGGAAAAAGTGAGTGCATTATCTCTCTGCGCTCGATTATAAGAGCAAATATCACGAATAATTTGTATGTACTAGGCACATTGGAACATTTCTCAGTCACGCAGACGAAATAATTGGTCAGTTTCAGCATTTTTATTTGAAATTCGTGGCATGAAAAACGGTGTTAAAACCACTTCGTACGTGTATTTATGTGCACTGTCGGACACTGTTAGCGCGAACACGGCGTCGACGCTTTCCAGCATGGGGGATATACGTGCCAAACGAACGAAGGACATGTGGAAAACCAAGAGAGACGGCAAGAACTACGCAGTAACACTGGATAAGTAACTCCTTGTGCACGCAGACGATCAAAATAAATTGAAAGCCACGTAATATAGTCCGATTTGCAATAAATAGGTTCTGCTTTATTCTTTCTGCTCATGAATATGTGCAAAGATGCATATTCAAATCATCAACCGCACGCTCCAAATCTTTGCAAATAGGGAGAAGGCAGATAACAGGTGCCCGATAAAAACTGCCCGACATAGGAAATAATAAAAAAGCACACCTTTCGTAGTCCACGTACTTTATTTCTTACATTCAAATGTTTTAATTTTAACCATTCCTAAAGATGCACAACGGAGTCATTTTCATTGAGTGACAGGACGGGCATATTAGCAATATATAAGCGGCACCGCAATGCTAGCAAACCTTGAACACACTCTAGATTCTTTTCGATCATTAGTTTGCTTAGAATCGTCGCTCGTTTTCACATACCTTCCTTGAAACAGGGGTTTTGGGCCTGAAATAGAGCGAAGTTTAACATTCTTCAGTGGTAAAGAAAAATGCTGTAACTAAAGCAATTACACTTTCACAGTACCAAAAAAGGTACATACTATCCGGTACAACCGAAATGACAAAAGTTATTCATGTTATTCTCCGGCGAAGAGACAAAATTCACGCGCGTTTTCCCATAGGAATACACAGGGAGGCAGGAAATGTAGACTGCATGCTGTCTGCTTCAATTTGCAACCGGAAGTCCCGTAGACACTAACGCCAGCTGAGCCTCTAGCGTTTATTGTAATAACTTTATGTTGAGAATATAGGAGGAGCCGTTGCGAATTAAAGGAGCTGTACAACGATTTTAACGTTGAAAGAATTGGCATCTTCTACTTTTGAAATTGTTTATGTTGTCACAAAGGACAGAAAACACACCTCCTTCCTTCGAAATGTTGTGATTCCGCCGCGTAATCGCGAGGCAAAAATTAGAATATTCCCCGACCTGCAGCCGCGAGCGGCGGCCATGAGAACCACGCGGCATGACGTCAATGGGGGTCTTGTAGAAAGATAGCAAGTTGAGCAAATGCCTGCTCGATAAAAGGTAACTTTTCTACATAAATATAAATGCGTCAAAAACCTGGTAGCATCGACGAAGCTTTTATTATACGGAGTTTTAGTGGCACCATCTATCCTAGGTCCACAAAACCGTCAGCTCTATCTGCTACCGCGAACAGCCGGCAGAAGCCGGCGAAGGACGGGGGCAGAGCCGCACGGGGATGGCCGGACCCGGATGAGACTTTCTTCCTTTCACCATATTGTACGCGCTGCGCGAAGCATGTCGTCACGCGGTCGAGAGCGGATGAGTTCTCGCTGCTCACTGATGGTTCGTCTCAGCATACGATGGACTAAAGGCAAAAGCTACGCACCGCCAGATCCAATCACGAGCCTCTTAGAAATTGTGCGGTATTTCGCTTCGATGACCGTATCGGTGCCCGCGTCTCGGATCACTGATGAGGAAACGGGTAGACAGTGGTTCGAATTGAAGAGCACTGAGTGACTCAACAATTTTGCATCGCAAAGAAAGCCACCACACATAGGCTCTTTGCAGCGTCGAAGCTATAGAAATGATACGGCGCTTATGGATTCGAGCATTATTCGTCCACCCCGTGTCATAGAATAGCGTGGAACGTGATTGGACCTGGTGACCCGTGGCTTTGGCCTCTAGTCCATCGTAGGATAAAACAAAGTATAGAGAGAGAGCTTTACCGGTACCCCGTGCGACCCCCCATTGATGTCACAGCGCACGTGACTCGGAAGATGGTGAAGGAGTTGAGAAGTGCCGAAAAACCTGAATCCTTGTCAGTTTTTAATATAAAAACTAATACATGCAGGCAAAAGCGGTTTTTCGTTCTTTACTTCAGAAAGGTCGAGACACCAACTCCCAACTTATTTAAGTAAAGCACTGATATTGTTGCGCAGCTCCTTTAGGGGGGTGCCTTCAGAAAAACAAGTGGGAAATCACTGGTAACAGGATTAGTGACGCTATCTGTATCGTCTTCGGGAACGTCACTTAGAACCCACGAGGTAGATGTCCTTAGAGCAATCAACTGTCAGCTGGAAGTGGCCGCCGCCATGCTGCACATTTTTATTTATTTATTTATTTATTTTATTTTACAATACTGCAGGCCAGTTCTCTGGCCCGAGCAGGAGGCGCAAAAAATGCAGCATATGGGTGCACATGAAAAAATGACAAAAACAGTAATACAAAAAAAAAAAAGACAAGGCCACTGCTGCGGATGAATTATCGAACGCCTGAATAAAATTGGCTGACTGAATAATGGTTTCTGGTAGCAAGTTCCAGTCCGAAATAGTGCGAGGAAAAAAACTCCTGCAATCATATTTAAGCGTCTACCTTTTTTGCGGTTTCCACGTCTCTTGGGGTTCGGGCAAGCCAGCGGGCACGGAGAGAGTAGCTAAATATCAGTGTGTCATATTTCAACCGGACGACGCGGAAACCTCCTCCACCGATGAGGGCGACCCGCGGTACCGAAAGCGCGCAAAATGTGACGTCTTTGGTCCTGGGCTTACTACTGGTCAGAGCAGCTAAAAGCTTCTTTTTAGTTGAAATACAAAATATAAGCGGCGCGAACCGTTTCAATTGTTTATAAAAGTAGTTTTTGTTCAGTATTTTAGATCAGAAAAGAAACGAATGCAGCTTATAAAATAGTTTGTTGTTGGGCGAGTTGGTGAACATTTGGATACATGGTTTTGCGCAAAAAAGACGGACACAAGAGAGTGTTTGTTTGTTTCTCTCTCTTTGTCTCTCTCTCTCGCTCGTGTTTGTTTCTCTCTCTTGTGTCCGTCTTTTTCGCGCAAAACCATGTATCCAGAAGCTTACAAAGTACGGAAACAAGAAATGACCCGTCGACATACCCGCCACCAAGCGGTGGAAAAGGCGGCGCACACTAGAAAGGAGTAGTGGGATCAGGCGCCGACACGGAAAGGTCCCGGAAGTACGCGGCGACGCTGCCATCGTATGGACAGGAGGATCCGACCGGCTCCGAGCGTTCCGAAGGCCTTTGGCGAGAAGCTTTGTCTTGCGGTTCGGCCGTTTCGCGGTATGGCAGCGCGAAGTGGCTCCCATTCTGAACGGATCTTTACCCCGTGTTTGCTGTCGTTTGTGGCCAATGAAGTGTCATGCCGAATTAGTGTTTAATCGCGCAGCAAATGCAATGCGAGCATGGGCGTACCCACCGGGGGGGGGGGGGGGGGGGGGGGCAAGGCATGTGTTTTGCCCCCCCAGTTCACAGAGGGGGGGGGGGGGGGCAAGGCATGTGTTTTGCCCCCCCAGAAAAAGCCGCCACTGGGCGGGACAAACACTGGCCGGCGGCGCCCAAGGGATACCCAAGGGAACAAAGAACGGGTTGGTGAAAGTACAAGAGTCAAAGAAAGAATAAAAACACTTAGGGACAAGGACAGACAGCACAGTTCTTTCAATTAGCAACACACATTTACTGATGTCTCCTTCAATACGTACTATCTCCCTCCTAACTTTTGAAAGTAATGAGGAAGTTACGGAAAAAAAAAATAATATATTTATATACGCCTGGAAAAACGACAAAATCCCCAAACACACTACAAGATAAAGACAAAGAAAATAAGAAAGAAAAAAGGAAACATCATTGACAAAATCAGATAGAGGGCCCTTTGACTAATTCAGCTCTGGCTTCAGGCAGTTCATTTCAACTCTGGGCAACCCAAGAGAAGGAGCAGCGATGTTGTGTTCGTCACCGGCTATCCTGTATGCTTCAATAATCTCTCGGCCAAGCTTGTTCTCGTGTCTTCCAATTATGCTAGTGTCCTGTAACCGGGCTTCACAGTTCTTGCAGAGGCGTTGATGAACAACTATTGGATGAAAAGAGTCGCTTGAAGCAGTGGGAAACCTCGAGGAAGTGCTCTCGTAGGCGGGTGTTCAGGCAACGCCCTGTCTGACCAATGTATCGGTCACCGCATGAAAATGGGATGTAGTATACCACTCCCTCTTCACAGGGAACGGTCTGATTGGCATGTTTGATGGAACATCTTTTGGGGACTTCGTTGTTGTTCACTCGTCTGCAAAGTTGTTTTAGGCGCAACTTGCACGAGAAGACAATTGAAGTGTTGAAGCGCGCTGCAATTCCCTTCAGTCTGTGTGCAGAGTTGTGCATATATGATATGGAGATAACATGTGAAGCGTTACTATGTGGAGCACGGGGCCTTTGGGTGGCTAAAATTATCTGAACAAGAATAGTGCTCAGAAGACCTTGTGGATAACCAGCTTTAAAAGGGCGTTCTTGTTGCTTTGCAATGCTTAAAGGGCCCATGAAACGAATTTTGGGCTGCAATAAATCAATTTAGATTGGGATTTTACAAATAACACATCGTTCAGTGGGCCAAAAGAAAAAAAGCTAGAAAGTCAAAAGCCTGACTTTCGGTACGAAAATTTGAAAGCACAGCGGACTATTTCGTACCTCCTTCCCTTCGTCAGCTCGCTGCCTTTTCTCTGTGATACATCCGCGGACCCTGCAGCGCGTCATCGAGCCCCCGCAGCGCGTCATCGAGCCCCCGCAGCGCGTCACCGGGCCCAAACGAACGTCACACGACACCGTAGCTCACTTAATCCCTTCACCCCTTAAAGGGCAACTCCGCTCAATTCCGAAGATTTCAGGATAATGAGTGATTTCGAATCAAAAAGCCCTAGTAAAAGACACTACGTCGTTTGCTTCGTGAAAAATGGGATATATATATTTTAAATATAATTTTAAACGCGAGCGGAAATCGAAACCGAAACTTCGGCTCCGTCCGGCAACATTGGCCTCGGGCCGCCAAGTACATGGCCATCACGTGGTACTAGATGTCACGTGATCCTCGGCTGAACGACGGGCGGGATGGGAGCGGGCGTGTGGCAGGCGCGAGTGTCGTCTGCTCTGCACCGCACTCTTCGCCACGTTTTGGTGTCTACGGCATTCGACGACGTCTGCACAACTGCGGCATAAGTCTGCGCACGTGGTGTCCATAGTGTGGACGAAACTCCGAGAGACAATAATCACAAACGGTGAGACGACGACAGTGGTTGTGACGCGAAAGACGGCGGTAACGGCGGGACCACGGCGGGCGGCCGGTCTGCTCCCAAGAAGCACGCTGCGCAGGCGCGTACGCCAATCACGTGGACACCGCTGAGCGCAGAGAGGCAACGTTGCTGACGTCATGCGCTACGCTCGATCGGAGAGGTAAAAACAAGCAAAAGGGGGCCATGAAGATGACGTTTAGCTCAATGTTGGCTCCGCCCATGCCGTAGCCTTGACTGCGCTGTTGGTTGCGCCTGAATTCGCCCGCTCGAGTCAGCCGATTTCGGCAACTTGGCGAGTTGCAAAGTTTGCCGGACCGTTTCAGAAACATTTAGACAGAACTGCGTCGTAATATTTGACGTGTGGTCTTCCTAGGCAATACTGAAGAGGACTGCATTGTTTTTTCAAAACCAAAAATGAAGCGGAGTTGCCCTTTAAAGGGACAATGAAGGCAATTTCGGATATTTTTCTGGCGATTGAACTGGGTTCCGGACACGTCTCAGGCCACGTTGCCCAAATTTCAGCTGAAACCGGCGCTTGTGTGCCGCGCAAATCAATTAAACAGTCGCGGTAATAATCGTACCGGGATCGATCGAGGCGACGCCCCGAGCGTTGCGGGAGAAACCAGCAGAAGCGGAGGTCACGTGACCCTGCGGGGCCTGGGAGCGTGACGTCGCAAGAGACGCGTCAGCGATTGGTTGAAACGAGAAACGTGTTCTAATTCCACTTGAATAACCATGAAAACTATAAATCGAACCGAAAATGGTAACTAAACCGTAAATAACACACCATATTTATTTTTCTACTTGCTACACTGCACGCGAAACGGGCAACGAGCAACTATGGGCGAAAACAATATATAAAATAAAGAACACAGCGCGGAACACGCGCGAGACTTTTGGTTCTGGTTTCAGATGTCGGTGCTGTGTTTACTTTTGGAACACGGCACTCGAGTGATTCTGCAAAGCGGTAGTCATTCCAAATTTGTGCGCTGTTGAAGGATGTTCAAACGGTCGACTGAAGACCCGTGATCGTTCGGGCGACGCTAGTTTTCACCTATTCCCAAGCGATGAAACATTCCGAAGTCTCTGGTTGAACAGCGTTGTCTTGCGCAGAGGTCTCGGCGATGGCGTCAGAATTTCTTCGCTACATTTTCGATCAGGAGACTTTGAACAAAACCTTCAGGTTGTGTTCACTCTCGGTCGGCGGCGATTCTGGGGCGTCCTCGTAAAGAGGCATTCCAGAGTTCCGCGTCCTCAGGAGCATCTCCCGTTCTGTTGGTGTCAGGTCACTGAACGGGAGCCCGAATTCGCTCGCGAGAGCGGCATTGCCGTCCATGTTGGTCCGACGAAACGACCGCGCCACCGCGCTGCTATAACCCACCGCGGTAACCAGAGTCTCGATGCCCTAAATGCTACCGGTACCGACTATTCACATGTAACGTCACTCCTACGTCACCTCCGTTTTTGGAGGCCCAAAAATGAGAATGCAGATAGTTCAGTTTCGGTTTCTTCAATTCTTTCGTAGGTACAGAAATACGCGTCACAAATGTCTACAAAAAATTGGGCAGTATGCCAGGCTTCCAAGAAGCCTAAAAACACCATTTAAAAAAATTAAATAAAATCGTCTTCATTGTCCCTTTAAGCTGACATTGTGGTGGAAGCTACGCGCTTGCCGGACCAATCAGCCGCCCCCCTTTCATCACCTCACCTCATTCTCTGCGCGTGGGTTGCGCGAGAGAGCGTGATCACGTGGCGAAAGTGTGTGCTGGTCCAAGGAGCGCGTAGCTTCCACAGCACGTCAGCTTCTGGGTGAACGGGGTGGGGAAAGCAACTTTTGTCTGAATATTAAGAGAGGAGAGAGAACAAACATTTTAGTTGCTCCATTCCGATGCTTGAGGCCCTTTGGCGAGAAGCTTTGTCTTGCGGTTCGGCCGTTTCGCGGTATGGCAGCGCGAAGTGGCTCCCATTCTGAACGGATCTTTACCCCGTGTTTGCTGTCGTTTGTGGCCAATGAAGTGTCATGCCGGAATAGTGTTTAATCGCGCAGCCAAATGCAATGAGAGCATGGGCGTACCAACCGGGGGGGCAAGGGGGGCGCTTGCCTCCCCAGTTCACAGAGGGGGGGGGGGGGGGGGGGGGGGGGGGCAAGGCATGTGTTTTGCTCCCCCAGAAAAAGCCGCCACTGGGCAGGACAAACCACTGGCGGCGGCGCCCAAGGGATACCAAGGGAACAAAGAACGGGTTGGTGAAAGTACAAGAGTCAAAGAAAGAATAAAAACACTTAGGGACAAGGACAGCCAGCACAGTTCTTTCAACTAGCAACACACATTTACTGATGTCTCCTTCAGTACGTACTATCTCCCTCCTAACTTTTGAAAGTAATGAGGAAGTTACGGAAAACAAAAATAATATATTTATATACGCCTGGAAAAACGACAAAATCCCCAAACACACTACAAGATAAAGACAAAGAAAATAAGAAAGAAAAAAGGAAACATCATTGACAAAATCAGACAGAGGGCCCTTTGACTAATTCAGCTCTGGCTTCAGGTAGTTCATCTCAACTCTGGGCAACCCAAGAGAAGGAGCAGCGATGTTGTGTTCGTCACCGGCTATCCTGTATGCTTCAATAATCTCTCGGCCGAGCTTGTTCTCGTGTCTTCCAATTATGCTAGTGTCCTGTAACCGGGCTTCACAGTTCTTGCAGAGGCGTTGATGAACAACTATTGGATGAAAAGAGTCGCTTGAAGCAGGGGGAAACCTCGAGGAAGTGCTCTCGTAGGCGGGTGTTCAGGCAACGCCTTGTCTGACCAATGTATCGGTCACCGCATGAAAATGGGATGTAGTATACCACTCCCTCTTGACAGGGAACGGTCTGATTGGCATGTTTGATGGAACATCTTTTGGGGACTTCGTTGTTGTTCACTCGTCTGCAAAGTTGTTTTAGGCGCAACTTGCACGAGAAGACAATTGAAGTGTTGAAGCGCGCTGCAATTCCCTTCAGTCTGTGTGCAGAGTTGTGCATATATGATATGGAGATAACATGTGAAGCGTTACTATGTAGAGCATGGGGCCTTTGGGTGGCTAAAATTATCTGAACAAGAATAGTGCTCAGAAGACCTTGTGGATAACCAGCTTTGAAAGGGCGCGAGAAGATGAAAGGAGAGACCAAATGATTCCATGTTTTACCAGTTTAGGATGGGAACTACAAAATGGAAGAATAGGTTTCCGAGATCGTTGTTGGAAGGCCCAACAAACTCCGGTCGGAAGAAGATGGAGACGAAGATCGAGATACTGGAGACCATTGCCTGAGCTGTCTTCCCTTGTGAAATTCAGGTCTAAAGATGAAGAAGTAAAGGCTTGAACTACAGATTCAGAAGAAACTGAGATCCGGTGAATGACTAAATAATCATCCACGTTACGAAAAACATGGAAGACGAGAGTCAACTCTTCAAGGCGAGCTTTGATCTCCCGGTCCAGATACAGAAGAAAGATTTCGCTGAGGACCGTGGCGAGGCAGGAGCCTATGCAAACACCTTTTGCCTGAGAATTTCTTTCCCATGTTCGACAAGTGCTGATTGTAGATATAGGGCCAAAAGGTCTAGGAAACCCCGTTCAGATACCACAGATGAGTTTTGAAAGTCGCATAGGCCATGTTCGTGGATGGCACTTGATACAGAATCCATTAGAAATGCGGGATCTAATCGGTAATATAATTCCCTTAATGTCTAACGAAAACATTGTATAGGCCTCGGGAGTAGAATGGAGGTCATGAAGACGAGATACTAGTTCTGTGGAGTTGACAACTCGGAAAGGTTGGTTGAGACAGATGCTTTTGCAGAAAAAAGCAAGAGGCTTCTGCCAGCTAGCATCCCTTTTCTGAAATAATGGTTCTTAGGGGAACTCCTTCTTTATGGATTTTTGCCGTGAAAAACACAGTTAGATATTGCTTGGCAGGAGCCTGAATGGCAGCTTTAAGAGCGGGGAGATTAAGAGAGCAACAAAGTTGCTTTGCCTTTGGGCGGAGAGAGCCTGAAGGCCTAGTTTTAAGAGTATCAAAATTATTTTTAAATGCCTGGCTCACCTTCTGTCATAGAACCTTCATCTAAGATGACAAAAACACCGGTTTTATCTGATTCCAGTGGTTTCAGGTGACATGTTTGCAATTCTTCGACTGTAGCCCGGATTGAAACTTTCCCCGTAGGTGGAGGTGGATGGGCGCAGGCGGATCGGACTTCCAGCTTCAAGAAATGCTTGCCGGTCTTGTTCTGGAATGTGAGTCACAACAGAATGGACTGAAGTTCAGTGGTCGACCATTGTAGTTGGAATGTTCGGAGAAAACTTGGGGACCTTGGAAAGGAGATCCAAGGTGCCAGGGCTGAGTTGATGGTCACATAGAACAACCGGAGGCTCAAATTTCGTTTATAGGGTCTTATGGTGAGAACTGGTCACACCGGTGACAACTTTCTTCCATAAAGATTCGAGAAGATTAGACGTAGCTTTTTGGAGGAACCGGAAAGATGGGTTGGTTCCATAAGCTGGACCAAAGATGATGTTCATCTGCTGTGGGAGGATCGTCTCCATTAGGCGTAACTGTTGTGACACCTTCCTTGAAATCTGCATGAGCCTGTAGTCGGTGAAACATGGAATCATTCGGTCTCTCCTTTCATCTTCTCGCGCCAAATCATGTTCTCACTTTTTAAGCTTAAGCATTGCAAAACAACAAGAACGTCTCCTCAAAGCTGGTTATCCGGAAGGTCTTCTGAGCACTAGTCTTGTTTAGTTAATTTTAGCCACCCATAGGCCCCGCGCTCCACGTAGTAAGGCTTCACATGTTATCTCCATACCATATGTGCACAACTCTGCACACACACTGAAGGGAATTGCAGCGCGCTAGCCTAAAACAACTTTGCAGACGAGTGAACAACAACGAAGCCCCCAAAGGATGTTCCATCAAACATGCCAATCAGACCGTTCCCTGTGAAGAGGGAGTGGTATACTCCATCCCTTTTTCATGCGGATACCGATACATTGGTCAGACAGGGCGTTGCCTGAACACCCGCCTGCGAGAGCACGTCGTCGAGGTTTCCCGTGCTTCAAGCGACTCTTTTCATCCAATAGTTGTTCATCAACGCCTCTGCAAGAATTGTGAAGCCCGGAATAAGCCCGGCCGAGAGATTATTGAAGCATACAGGATAGCCGGTGACGAACACAGCATCGCTGATCCTTCTCTTGGGTTGTCCAGAGTTGAGATGAACTACCTGAAGCCAGAGCTGAATTAGTCAAAGAGCCCTCTATCTGATTTTCTCAATGGTGTTTCCTTTTTTCTTTCTTATATTCTTTGTCTTTATCTTGTAGTGTATTTTGGGATTTTGTCATTTTTCAAGGCGTATATAAATATATTAATTTTTTCCGTAACTTCCTCATTAGTTTCAAAAGTTAGGAGGGAGATAGTATGTATCGAAGGAGACATCACTAAATATATGTTGCTAGTTGAAAGAACTGCTGTTTGTCCCTGTCCCTAAGTGTTTTTATTATTTCTCTGACTCTTGGATACCAAGTGCACCGCCCCCGGCCCGGGGGGGGGGGGGGGGGGGGGGCGGGGGCGGGGGGGGGGGGTCTGGTTTGCTCCCCCCCCCACTCAAAAACAAGTTGGTACGCCACTGAATGAGAGCCACTCTGGCTGCCCGCTGCATACAGCCTATCCAGAACATACTTTAGTGGCGCCCTCTCGCGCCGTCGACACGGAGTGCGGCAGAAGTGAGCCCTCGCTGAGCTCACTACCCCTCCTCTAGTTCAGGGCCACTCAAGCAACCAAGGACGTCATGAGGGAGGTTATTATTTGCTTGTTTTTGTAATTTTAATTTGCCTATAACTTTTAAAATAAAGCGAATTTCGAGAAAAGAAAAGTTTCACTAAGTTACTACGTTCAGTGCGCTCAGGTTCGGTGCAAATTGAAAACCAGTAAAAAAGTCTTTGCAGGGCCCGTGCGTGATCCCTAGTGTGTCGTGTTTTTCTTGAACTTAATCAGGATGTTGTAAAGAAATGAAAATTACACCATCTTCCCGAGGGGAACCATGGGGTGATGCGGAGCATCGGGGTGGTGCTGACGCTTGCTTGCGCCAACCCACTAACTGACGGGACTGTTGCTTCCATCACTCTTCATCGGAAGAACGGAGTGAAGTGGAGTCAACAGCGGTGAACTGATGTAGCACGAGTAACTTTGAAAGTCTAATCAGACCGCACGGTAAGGCGGCGCAAAATGCCCTAACAGCGCTTGCAGGTTTCCTCGTCGAGACCGGGCTGGCCGGCGACATCTAGGCTGCAACGGACGCGAGCGGTCGGGAAATGCTAGCAGACGACAGCCGCGGAGTTGCGGGGAAAGCTCACCCCACTAGAAAGGCCTGGCCTGGCGCTGCGACCCGCGCGCCGAAAACTTTCCTCCTTTCCCTCCTCCGGGGAAACACGGTTTCGCCTCAGACCCCGCCCCGGTCACGTGATGGGGAACGCGCGCAGCGTTGGCGCAGCGCGCTACCGCTCACACTTGAAGGAGAGGAGACTAGAGGAGGAGAGTTGCGCATGCGTAGTGTGAGTGCGGACTACGACGCCGCGGGACATAGACCCGAGCAAGAGATGCTCCGCATCTAAAATACGACTCATTTTCCGACGTGTATCGAGAGGAGGTATTTGGCTATCCTTCACAAGTTCAGTGGGCGAGTCCAATCTATTGTATTTGCTAAATATAAACCTAACTGCCTTTCTTTGTACAAGTTCAAGCTGGTGGATATCTTTTTTTATTGTGGGGATCCCAAATGACTGATGCATATTCGAATTTTGACCTGATGAACGTATTGTATGCGAGGAGCTTAACACTACTGGGGACGTGTTTGAGCTTTCGCCTTAGAAAACACAGTTTAGCGAAAGCTTGAGAGCAAATATTTGAGATGTGTGTAGACCAAATTAAACGATTAGTAATGGTAACACCTAAATACTTATAGCTAGTGACCTCAGGAATGCTTAATGTTGTGAAGGTGATACTCAAATGAGCTTATATGTTTTTTTCAGTGTAATTTTTAGAAGCACAGTTTTTTCAATATTCAAATCCATATCCCAAGCTTCACACCAGTGCTCTATTTCGATAATAAATCCTTGAAGTGCAAGATGGTCGTCAGCAGTGTTGATGTCTTTAAAAACAATACAATCATCCGCAAACAATTTTATGGAAACAGACGGAGAAACTACTTCGGTTAGATCATTTATATAAATAAGAAATAGCAATGGTCCCAACACACTTCCTTGGGGCACGCCGGAAGTGACAGATAGAACATTTGAAACATGGCCGTTAACATCAACGAATTGGGATCTATTTCTTAAGTAGGCACTTATCCAAAGAATAATGTAAGAGGGAAGTCTTATGCGTTCGAGCTTATAAAGAAGTTTTGCATGACCACTAGGCACGTGACCTTATAGTTTTGCGTCTAGATTTTAACGAAGTACCACGCACAAATAATTGCTTATTAATCTTTAATAACAGTACTGACGAGATAAGTTATGTTTCGTTCGTTTAAGTCCAAACAGTGCTTTTATGACAAAAACTCGGGCAGCTTCGCAATGGCTCTGCTAGATGCAGTCAGCCGTGGTGCTGTATTTTGAGTTTTTATCAAGCTACATAGGTCTTCGGACACTTTTCGACGATTTATGTCAATGATGTCCCGATGACCGAGGGACTGCCGCCATCCAAGCCCGTGGCTCTAATTAAGTTTGGGAGTTTAAAACAGAGAACAAAGTGCGAACAAAGTTCGGGCAATGCGTATGCCCAACACCGGCGAAGCCGCTTATCCGGGACTTTCAAGCCCGGTTCAGACAGTTGCGTTTGACTGCGTTTGACTGCGTTGCGGCAGAGAGACACCAGGACATCCCTGCTGCTTATATCGCGTGCCAAGAAGATTCCTTGAATTGGATTGCACGCTTCATACGAAGCACAGATGGGGGGATCGGTGGCCGAGTGGTCTAGCGCACACCAGCTCGGAGCACGTGGAGCGAAAGCTCGCGCTGCGGAACCCAGGGATCCTGGGCTCAATCCCCACCCCTGCCCGTTTCGATCTGGATGAGCATCGTACCGGCGTGCGGTCGTGTATCACTACTGCGTGGTGCACGTTAAAGACCCCAGGCTAGCGGTTGTACTGCACTGGCTAAATTGCTCATCTACAGCGAGTGACTCGTCGCAACATTAAATGGCTGACCAATGACTCGCTGTATAAATATCCACACAAACCCAATTATTAAGCACAGATGTGCCGGTGACTCGCTTTCGGTTCTCGCCGCAACGCAGTCAAACGCAGTCAAACGCAACTGTGTGAACCGGCCTTCACTCTTTCTAACGCACCAGCAAGGGGGAAAGTGCCGGTAGCACTTTCCCCTCTTCTCTCGCCCTCAAAATGACGCTACCCAGGATAAAACGGTGCATCGCTTCTCACCCGGGCGAAAAATGCTGAGTCACTGTTGTGGACGCATACGCAGGGTCTGATACACCGCACAGCAGGGCAACAGCGCATGCTCAGAAAGCGTTCCACAGCCCAGCAGACAAAGATGGCAGCGCGTTAGCCTCGAGCAAGGTCGCCGCCGTACATGTGCGTCGGCGACTACATATTTGAAAGTTCCCGCCTGAGCGCGATTCCGCGCGCACGCCGACAGGTGCTGCCAGCTGTTTTAGGTTTTACTCGCGATGCGACAATTGCAGGCATGGTGCCGCACTGGTGCCCCATGCGTGCAGGCTCGTGCAGCGTGCGTGTGAACATAGCTTTGACAAGCTTGTAATAGACCCTTTCCGAAATTCAGTGCCATCTGGTGGTTTGTAAAGCAGTCTAGGTTTTGCCATAACAATGGCGGAAATAAACTTGTATCGGCACCGTCACTTTCGCAAGTCAACGGCATGCGAGGAATTGTTCAGTGCGAGTTCTTTCTCAATCACTCTCAGTTCGATGGTGACCAAGAACCCGCATTCTGAACAAAGCTACAACGCACTCGGATGCCTCGAAAAAATTCTAATACACCAAAGTGCTTCAAAGCCGATTGTGTACCGCCCACAGATTGACTGAATCTGAGTTATTAGAAATAAACGCTTACGTAGCTCTTGTGTTCGTCCCGTCGTCGCGTCGTACTGACCCGTCAGTATTGACCCGTCGTACTGACCCGTACGACGCGACCTACATCGCGTCGTACTGACCCCCTGAATGTACAGGCCTCGCAACATTCGCTTAGGAGCATCTTCAACGTCTTCCTTTATCAGTCACTAGAAGGCCGCCATTCGTATGGCACAGATGCCGTTCCACAGATGATGATAGTGATCAAAGTGGCCAGACTGAATTTCTGAAAGGGTCTATTGCAAGGGCTTTCCCGCACGAGCGGGGACATGGCGGCGGCCAGTCAGCCTGCAATCGTCTAATACCAGTTTGGCCATGCATTGGTTTGAATAGGCGAGAATCTCGGGGCCAACCACAGGCCGCGAAACAGCCCCTAGCGGTGGTCGTGTGCTCTAAATTTGTGACACGACTATACTTCGTTTCACCTTATGTGCGGGCGAAGGCAAAACTGGAAGCGCGAGCACGGAAGCTCCGTGCGTTCAGGCTTTGCTCGAGCGCGCGAGCTGGGGAGAAATGCAAAAAGTGCTGGTCTCGCGCTTCTAGCTTTGGCTTCGCTCGCAGATAAAGTGAAACGAAGTATAATTTGAGCCGTGCCGAGCGGAACTGGCGGAACTCGGCGTCTCAAGACGCTCGCGCACCCCACCCTTTGCACTGCTTTCTTTCAGCCAGTCTCAGGACGCTGTTCTAGCAGTGCAGACAAAGGCATGGGCACGAGCGCGTGGCTTTGGAAAGTGCCTCCTATGCACGAGGTCTTGTACAAACAAAAGAGTTTCGCTGAGCTAGGCTCACGCGCCTGCGCCTTTGTCTTCACTGCAGACATTTGTGAGATGGAGTAGAGGTCTCCTGATAGGTCGACGCTGTCACAAATTTAGTTTACGCTCTAACCGCTCATTCACACTGAAAGCGGATCCGCGTTCGCAAAGCGGTTGCGAACGCGGTTGTATAAAGATCCAGTGCAATTGCACGCGCACTCGATGACATCAAGTGCGCGTATAAAGGTCCAGTACAATTGCACGCGCACTCGATGACATCAAGTGCGCGTGCAATTGCACTGGATCTTTATACAACCGCGTTCGCAACCGCTTTGCGAACGCGGATCCGCTTCCAGTGTGAATGAGCGGTAAGCGTGGGGGGAATATTCGGCGCTGGCGGCGGCCTTTGCTCCGCCTATTGGCCAAACCACTGATCTCATTGACAATTGCTGGATCGCGCTTCCCGCTCCCGCAAGTGAAGCCACCGGACTTCACTCGCTTGGGATACAATTTGCGGTTGTGCTAGCCTTTTGCTGCGGTTTTCCAGCGTGCTTAGACACGTTTTCTGCTCGTTCGTCGTCATTCGCCGAAGAAGTTTTTTAAGACTCTGTGTATTGTTGAGACTTGCCATTGTGAACACGTGGAAAATTTTACGAAAGCGCAGTGTCGCGGGAAAAAGGCACAAGTCGTCGAAAACAAGGGTCTGGCGGCGTGTTCAAAGCTTCCTTGGCACGCCGAAGTGCCGTGTCTCTGTGCCTTCGCGCCGCTTGGATACCGACCAAAAATCGACGCCGTGTGGATGTGTTTTGCGAGTGCAATGTGCGTGAAGCCGTATCAAAAGGTACAACTCGTCGAAAACAAGTGTCGCCGGTCTCGCGGCATGATCAAAGCTTCCTTGGCACGCCGAGTGATGCATCTTTGTGCCTTCGCACGCTTGGATACCGGTCAAGAATTGACGCCGCACCAAAGTTCTGAACGTGTGTGGCGCGTAGATGCCTTTAGATCATTTATTTGCACTTTTGCTTCGAAAACCCTCCTTGCTCCACAGCGTCGCCCTATTCGTGCTCCCACGTAATCCATTAGATTTGGAACATAGCCATGGTTAATAGTACATAAGAACACGTACAGATCTCCTCCCTTTTATTGATAGCAACTCACCGGAACAGCTGGACGATTATATATATCAGCCACGGAGTTCTGGATCGTCCAGCTGTTCCGGTGAGTTGCTATCAATAACTGTGCTATGGCGACATTTTGTTTTCGTCGATTTCTTTGTATTTTCCCCGTGAGCGCGTTCTGTCGGCATCGGGTACTACAAAGGGTGGCATCACCCTAAACAGAAGGACATTGAGGCACCCTATACTCCGTTTCACCTTATGTTGTACCGCAGACAAGGCTAGAAGCGCGAGCTCATAGCGTTGGGAGCTACTCTTAACGCACGAGAGCTTGTGCCGCCGAGATGTGCCCTAGAGAAAGGAGCTCGCGCTTGTAGCCTTTCCTGCGGTACATCATAAGGTGAAACAGAGTATAGGAGGGACAGCTTTTTCCCCCTCTTAATTAACGCTTCTCGGAATTAAAAGAGAATTCACCATCCGGTGGAGAAGCTCTGTAAAGTAGCTCCGGTTTGGAATCTGAAACCGCCGAAATGTGCTGCAAGCGTGGTGGAAGCAGAAGCATGGTGTCTGGAACGCGTACTTAGGGCCTTTTTTTTTTCAATAAAGTTTTCAAGTTTTTCCCTCCTCCTCCTCCTTCCACTAAACAGCAAAAGAGAAACATAAAACACATCTTGTAAGAAAAACGAAACAAAAATAAATAAAAGACTCTCCCGAAAGAGAGAACGCAGACCTGCAGGTCAAGAACGAAGCGGAAACTCCACCTCCAGTTCACTCTTGGCTTTTCCACGTCAGATCGTACAGTGACTGTCCGGGTCATATTGGGATATTTCTGTAAGAAATATATGTGAAAGCCATGTTCTTGGGAAGAACATTCAGCTAGATGGGAACGCCGTAGCGGAATGTTTCCCAGAGATATCAAATGGAGAAGCCCGAGCCGTGGTCATCGCCGAGATTTCCCTATGGTAATTTGCAGAGTCGCCAATGTCACACGAAAGCAGGCACGTAGTTGAAATCGTCATTTATTTTATAGACAATTTACAACATGTACGCCAAATATTAAAAATAACAAATATATATTTCTATGCAAAAGCAATTACGAAACACGTAAAAAAAAAAGAAACACGCTCCAGATACATTTTCGCAAAATATTTAGCAAAAAACAACTTTATGCAAAACGTCGCAAAATATATCGCAATCAGCGTCTTAAAATGCAACTTAGGAATATATAAAAAAATGTTAGTTATTGTAGTTTTTGTTATTATTCAGAAACGTAAGTTATTTCTCTAAAAGTAACAACGTAAGTTATTTCTCTAAAAGCACGTCAATATTAAAAAAAAAAAAAGAATACTCCTTCATATTGAGTAGCATACGACCTCCAATTGATAGAGCGACAACAAACCTCTAGAACTGACAAAGTGTGTCATTAACTTAACACCTTGGGACTAGGGAGAACGAGGACCCCTAGGAGGCAACACGAGGAAATAGAAAGATAAAACGGAGGATGGGACAGTGTGGCTTTCTAAGAAGTAAGCGCACGCAAACAAGCTGGTTATGAAACATCACAATCTAACACGCCGAGATTGGGAAGTTGGTCGGTTTTCGTAGTCTCGATGTAAATTATCTTCTTGAATGCACGCGTTGTCGGAAGCGTGTCTAGTGTAGTAGGGATTCAGTCTGTCAAGCCACGTCTGGTCAAATCTTCGCATATACGTCATGCTCTGTTTTCTTGATCTCTTCATGTTTTGGTGTGGTTGAATAAACTCAGCTGTTCGGTGAGATTTTGTGTTGCGTTGTCCGTTCTTCCTTTTTTTTTTTTTTTTTTTCTACCGTACAATACCGCACAAGCGCCCACTCAAAATTTAAGGACACTCGCGAAAAAAAAAAAAAAAAGGCATAGATACTGTGCATATTTTTTCAGATTTTTCAAATTCTGGGGGTGGGCGCTTTGTGTGGAATGGGCAGATGCACGGATTATACTAGTCCGATGGTTTTAAGTTGTGACGACTTTCTACGCTCCGCAATTGAGCAGCCCCGTTGTACAGACTTTGCCGGTTCTAGAGAATCTTTCTTTGGAGTCGACACCGTGCGGCAAAGTCTCTATAACGAAGACAAGCTAGCTCAATTTGAGTGAAATTTTAGAGAAATGACTTACGTTTCTGAATTAATAACAAAACTACAATGATGGCTAAGCAAATATTTCTTATATATTCGCAAGCTTCATTACACGACGCACATTTTGATATCATTTGCGAAGTTTTGCATAAAGTTGCTTGTTTGTAAACAAATGAGAAAATGTCTCAAACGTTTTTTTAACGTGTTTCCTAATTGTTTTTGCATAGAAATACGTGATTGTAATTTTTAATAGTTGGTGTGCTATTGTAAACTGTTTATAAAATGAATGAAACAATTTCAACTACGTGCCTGCTTCTGCGAGACATTGGCGGCTGTGCTAGGAAACCTCGGGGATGTCCACGCCTAGGGCTTCTCAAGTTTATATCTCCGGGAAACATTTTGCTACGGCGTTCACATATAGCTGAATGTTCCTCCCAAGAACATCGCTTCCACATATATTTCTTACAGAAATATATATAAACAAAAAATGACCCGGACAGTCATTGTACGATCTGATATGGAAACACCCTCGAAGTTGCATTCTTTAAGGCGCTGTTTTCGTCCTCGTTTATACAGATGTCGAGGGACGCTAGTTTATGCCCGCGAAGAAACACTAGGACGCCGCCTCACGTCTCGTTTTGTAGTCGCGTCTCGGGGACGCCAAAGCGCCCCTGGCCTAGAAACAGGCCTTCTGCTTTTCACCGACGTTGTTCAGTCATCGCGTTGATATTACATCGTTGACCATACGAAAACACACGTGGTCCACAGTATCCTCTTCACCACTTGTTGGTTTCAGTAGACGGTACGTAGCTATTGCCAACGAAATTTGACACACCAAGGTCAACTGTAGATCCCGCAAGAAATCGTGCAATTTGATTTTGCAGAGGTTCACAGCATGTGATAGCATTAGATTTCCCATAACTCTGAAAATTGGCAGTGAGGTTCAGGCATGCCAATGGACCTTTTTCACATACCGACGGCACCAGGCGGTGGCTGCACGAACTAAAAATCGAGGAAGTGACCTACCTGCGCTACCAATCGATAATGGGAGCTACGCTACCAGTTTCTTCGCTCTCCGAGCAGCGGCGCGTGCCCAACCCGACTCTAAAGAGGGGGATCTGTGGCGTCCACCCAAACGTCATGTTTTTCTTTCCGTCCACTTTCTTTTTTTTGTGAAACACAATTATATATATGTTGCAATTACGTGTTCTACTCGCTGATCCACAGCCTCCTTCCGAATTTCCTCGATTTTTAGTGCCGACTTCCGCCGCTTGGCATCGAGTGCTCGCGCGTGCGCAGAACGCTTCTCGGAAAAGGTCCATTGCGCCCCTTGGCAAC